>JBBPDH010000124.1:20668140-20678319 GCA_037974565.1 Clupeocharax schoutedeni
TGGAGTAAGACAACATGAATACAGAGGATGATGTGGACAAAATACCCATTTGCCTAATAATTCTGCACTCCCTGTATGAATGTGAAAACTAAAGAATCTTGAATCATGACAGCTTTCATTAGTACAATTTTGTATGCATAAATTCTTTGGCAACATTGATCATTATGCTGAAAGCCATGAGTAAAGGTGGTAAACCTACCAAGCTACTGGCCATTATGGATCAGAACAGATCTTTCCACCTAATAATTTATAACAGGTATAAACATAATCAACAAATAAGTGTCATTACATCATTATTCTCCCATTTCATGCACCTCAAAGAATGAAACAATTGGGCCTTTGCCTTTGTTTTATTTATCTTAATAAACATATTTGTTCTCAAATTTCAGCATCAATCTGTGGTTAAGATACAGACTGACTGTAATTGAGTTGTTTGATGTGGAATATTTCCTTGTAGAGTAGTTTTTATTAGGATTTTAACTCCTAATGGTAGGATTCAGATGGTAGGAACCAGCATTTATGTTTCAGAAAGAACAGTAAGCCCACATGTCGTCTGATGTCTTCTGAATATTGACCATGACATAAAGTAAATGTAGAAACAAAACTATTATTTTTATTACAATACCCTGCACATCTCTCTCTGCCAGTAGCTTGATTGGATGGGTTCTAATAGATGTTTTAGGTCAGAACCTCAAAACTATTATAAAACAATGTCACTTCAATGAACTGACCATTGACTCCGCTCTTCTCTTTTCCTCTCCTCTCCTCTCTTCTTTTTTTCTTTCTTCAAGTGACTTTGTTTGCCTCAACTGTTTAAGAATGAAGACATTTTAAAAAAGTAGGTGGCCATTCTTTTTAGGAGTTTTTTTTTACAAGTTGATGCAAAAATCACGGCACACATATGTGGTGAGTCTTAGGACAAATCTCCACATGTGGGTTATAGTATAAAAGTACCCCATATCTTCAATCTTGTCAGAATAAGGAAGACTGTTTTTGACTTGAAGCAGTTTGAGGCAATTATGTTTTGCACAAATTTGGTACAAAACTAAAAACAAACTTCGGACAGTCACCTCAGGCACATGCTTCCCCCCCCCCTTCCTTTACTCATTCCTCTCCTTTTCCTTCCTATTATGCTCCCTCTCTTTTCCATCTTCATTTATCCCATTTTCCTCCCTCTCTGCCTCCATCGCTGCTCTCCTCCTTCGGGCCTGATGTTAAAAGGGGTGGCAGGCCTAGAAAGCCAGCACACCTGCCTAGTGCTAATGTTGATTAATGGTAAAGGGAGAGTGAGCAGGCTCGCCTGGCCTCGGCGCTGGAGCCGAACGCTCTCTGATGAGCCTGTAGGTCGTCTGAGCTTCTCCTCTTCTCTCCTAATCTCTGACAGCAGCACCATATGATCCATATCTGTAGCGTCTCTGCTTTTACACCAGCATACTGCTCCCATCCTGACAGGCCTGTGAGTCGTATACACGTTACTAACAGCGAGAACGCCCGAGGTGGGGAGGTGGGATTCTGACAGGACGGTTTCCTCTTCCTCAACTCCGGCACCTGCTTACAAAGGAGCTTCGCTAACGGCTACGAGGGACTGTCTCTTCTGATTTGGGACGAGGAGCAGTTAAAATCTCACAGCAACAGCGCAAAGTGCCGAGAGCCATGACACACAGTGAACCAGAACATTGCCTTCTGAGACTTAGACAGAAAGAGAGAGAGAGAGGCAGAGAGGGAGAGGCAGAGAGAGAGAGAGAGAGGTGTATAGAAGAGAAGAGAGAAGAGAAGAGAAGAGAGTGGGAAAGGCAGAGAAAGAGAGCTAGGTGGAGAGGGGAGAGTGCATGGAAGAATGAGAGAGAAAAGGAGTAGTGGACCAAAGAGAGAGAGGAATAAGAGGATGAAAATAAAGAAAAGAAGAATAAAAAAAGAGCTGATAAACATCTGACATGGAAGGAGGAAAGAGCGGGAGAGATAGAGGGAAAAATTCAAAGCGATTGTTATAAGAGAGAAAAAAGAGCGATAGTGAGAAAGAGAGAGAGCATTGTGTAGATACTGAGAGAGAAAAGAAAGAAGGAAATAAGATAGTCAGAGAGCGAATATGATTTGGAAATAGGGAGATAGGGAGTGAGGGGGGGGGGCAAGAACAGAAAGAGAGGGAAGACAGAGAAATGAAAGATCAGAGAGAAAAATAAGGTAGAAGGAGAGGGAAAGACAGAGAGAGGAAAAAAAGAGAGCTAAATAGAAAGCCGATGGACAGCAGGGAGCGGATGCACCAGCTGCCCGCCGTTTACAGCAATTACACTAACCTCTCACCAGTGCAGCTGGGGGGATGCAACACACCACACACACACGGAAGCACACACAAACACAGTATTTGAAACACTTTGTACATGGAGACTAAGAAGATATCCACTCAGCACTTTGGTGGGCATTTGTCATGCAGTTGCTAAGGTAACCGTTTGAATAGAGGGATGTATAGATATTCACATTTTATAAAGGCTTTTTAAAATCAGTTGCAAACCGAGCACTCTGAACATGTTCTATACTGAATTGCTATTCATGGCCTAAATAATCAAGTGCAAAATACATCTTTTCATACAACGTGCATGCAATCAAGTACACATGCCATTCAGTCTGAAGATCTGTTGACTGGACTGTGAGGGACTGAGCTTCTGCGAAAGGTGTATCTTGTCATATGAGTGAACGCTAAAAGCATGTTGATAATAAGATGGTAAAAGCCCACTTAGGTCCAAACACTTACTTGTGAGAAGCATGTTTTGTTTCTTTTTTTGTTCAGGAGTCTGGACAAATTGCTTCGAGATAAACCTTCTGCAACTTCATGAAATACATTTCCTCCTTTTGTGGACGGTGTTAAAAACTTCGGACTGGCCATTGTATTAATGTAGTCAACACAACCCTTTCAACCTGTTCCTGCTCCAGTACATTCTTTAATTGGAGCACTAGCGATTTCCTGTTGGTGGGCTATTGATTTTTATTTGCAAGGTTATTTGTTGATGGATACAAAGCCAGTGGCGTTGTATTGATTCGACCTCACCAAGGGGCTGCTGTATATGCAGGCAGCAAAGTGGCAGCCAAGCAGATCCCTATAGCACAACAACAGGAAGAAGGAGGTTCACTCAGTTCAGAAAATCTGCCTCCCTGCTGAGAGAGTTCAGTGTTACACACTGTGGTTGTGTGGGATAAAAGGCTTTCAATATATATGCAGTGGGCTCTTGAGACTGATGTACAGAGGACTAACCACTGCCCTGTCATTCATATATCTGCCTCATTCATTCATAATGTATCTCATCCATGGCAACTTTTCAAACAGATCCTTCACAACCTGCAAAGTGATATATTCTTTGTTCATCATTTGAAGTTCTTCTCTTTTAGGGTGATGGTAGATGCTACTGGAATGGAACCCTGCATTTGAGATATATCAATAGTTGGCAAACAAGTAAATTGCCTAAAGCATATATATTTTCTTCTTTTTTCATTTCACAATGTCTCAGATCTTCCATGGAATAGTTCCCTGTGGGATCAGTCTTGCAGGCATTAAACGCCTTGTTCCCATCACCACCACTGTGAAAAATTCAGACTCTGCCATTTTCTCTAGAGCAGTGCATTTGACATCGGACTACTCTGAATTACTTCGTCATCTCAATGATCAAATTGGGCAGAATTTTTGAAAATTGAGTTCTCCTTAAAGCCAAAACCTTTTCATAAAACTACTGTAATTTCAGCAACAGCTTCGGCAGGTACCTTTCAGAACAGCGGTCCTCAAAATCAGTCCTCAGTGATGCTCAAGTATTCCACATTTTTGCTACAACTTACAGTTACTCATACTGCATAGGGAAAGTCTATCTGTCTTGTGGGGGCCCTTAAGCTTGAAGCAATGTCTTAAAGGTGTTACACTATTCAAATGTCTGTTTCATAATCATTAGTATTGTGAACTCCTCTGGCAGGTAAGTTTGAGTTGTCTGACCACAACTCATAGCAACAGTTACATGTGGTTTGGGAGAAGGAAAGAAGGGATTTATAACATGTCATTTGTGATCAATACCAAATTACCTTTTGGATTTTTGTTAAGCGATCTACTCGACTTAACTACTTAAGCCACTGTTAGAATGGCTTTTGGCAACACCTTGTCCTCACTCGTCTGTTTTTCTCCTTGTATATACAGCAATTACCCTGCCAATATCTCTTACTTCTCACCTACTCTTACTTTATTTTTCCTACCATTATAATCATATTGTAGTCTATGTATATACCATTCGGTTCTGCCTTGTTGTTTGATGTTTATTGTGATTTTCTGTTCTTATTTTTGTATTTCCTGATTCCTCAGTTCTGATTTTGCTGCCTTGTTCCTGATCCATCTGTCACTGGATTTTTGGTTTGATCTAGTAATGTTAATTTCCAAATACACTCATTCTGCCTCCACATCTCCAATGGTACATGAGTGTCTGGCCGTGTTTTATGAATAGCCATATAATACTACTACTACTACTACTACTACTACTACTACTAATAATAATAATAATAATAATAATAATAATATTATTGTTGTTGTTGTTGTTGTTAGTTTAATTGCACTCTCCATGCATACGGTGCTCCAGCTGAATATCTTTAGGCATGATGACTCTCTTGGCATGGATGGCCACAGGTTCGTGTCCTCAAACAGATCCACAAAATAAAGCTCTGGAATTGGAGGTCAGTTTTAATGGAGACGTGGAAAAACCCAGATGAGGCAAGCAAACCCACCATCAACAAACTGAAGGATCCTAAAGATGGCTCTGGTTTGCACTTCACTGAATGCTTAGTAATGCTCTTGTCTGTCCAAGAAAAAGCTACAATCATGTATAAATGCACTTTATGATACCAAAAAGAGTTCTTGTGAATATTGCCTCATATGTAAGGCCATCAAGCTGGGCATACACTGTGTGATTTTTGGCCCATTTTGAGGCGACGTTTCACTTGTGCGACCATTTGTTGTGCATCGTGTAGTATACATGGGGGAACAAGGAGTGATTATCACCTCACAACCAGCTCCCGATCAGCAATTGTATGGTCGCAAGAAATTCAAACCTGTTTGAAATCCTGGTCGCCCCTCATGAATGTATTGCACTGCTGAAGCAGTGCCACGAGCCATGGAGCAATGGAGGCCCAACTTGTAGACCTTTGGCAAGCTCATCCTCATTTTCGATGTGGCCTCACAAAATTATCCAGACCACAACAACTGTGTTGGACATTGCACTATGACTATATTAATGTGACATTCCAACCTCAATGTTGTGGCGTCGTGCAGAACTGCTTGCACAATTTGATGCAATAAAGCAAAATAAAGCAAAAATCCCCCTGCCCCCCACTAACTATTTTTGTTAGTACTTACAAAGGGAAGTTATTTATTTACAACTTAAGTTACTATGCAAATTAAAAAAAAAAAATCTTTGGTCTCTGATCTTCCTACATGTGTCATGTATAGACATACAGTGTGAGCAGTCAGGTTGTATAGTGTGAGAACATGAACAACTGCGATTCAGTCGTACAGTCGAGCTGAATAACACGACAGAAAAAAAATTGCACAGTGTATACCCAGCTTAACACTTACAATAAGTGCAGAAAAGTGGGCAGGGGCACATCAGGAAAGGTGGAACAATACATTTCCTTTAACTGTGATGAATAATTACATTATTAAGCTTCTGCTTGACTCTTCCTGCACTGAATCACATAGAGTTGCAACCTCTACATGCACAAAGCTGACGGGTAAGGATGGGAGATCTGAGTAAAATGTAGCTGTGTAGGTGTGGCTTTAGCTCACTGCAAACAATGAATACACACACACAGACTTGTGCAGAAAGCTGACCAGCAACAGTATCAATAATCACCTGTGCTAATCCATTTAAGCCTTTTATCTTCACAGCTTTGGAATGAGTGCAGGGGAGAAGACTGAGCTGGCCGCTGTGTGTGGCGTGGGGGAGATTCTGAGCAGTGCAAGCTAAAGGTGCAGCAGTCAGAAGCTTAGCACTTGCTAAACAAAGCTAATCTTACAGGTCAACATTTAGGAGCAGCTGAACAAAGTACACTGCTTTATTTTTGCACTGGAACTAACAGGTTCTAGCAAATCATGGAAAGTTATATCCAGAACAGTAAACACTGTGCAAACTGATTGCCTGAATCTGACTCTGCCAACATCAGGGGCTGAGCCCACCAACAAGCTTGCGGGTCAGTGTTGTTTGGCAAACTGCACCTAGCTGACTATCATTTGGGTGTTGGATTGGAATTTGGAAGGGCTTTATGCATTAAATCAGCAATCGAGACATGTCTTTCCCACCAAAACCAATTGGAAACAACACAAAGGATATAGGTTGGATAGATTCCATAAGTGGCAGCAGGTAGCCTATCTAAAGCTCAGCAAAAAGACCATTACACACCCAGACAACACATTTTTCTCTGAAGTCGAGGGGAATTTAAAGCTCTTTCTGTGGTACTTGGAGGTAACATGTGCTGATCAATTTGGCTTCAGAGGTTTATTTATTTATTTTCGCTACTTTAAGAAGCTACCAGCTATCTGTGTTCTATGATGGTACATCATTATTAGTACCATTAACACACTGACACCTCTGTTCCCCATGTTTGTTAAAGGTGAGTCATTTCATTTGCCTGTTAATGATAGTTGGTAATATGTGTTTGTTTCATTGCATAGTAAGCACTGTGCATGAAAATACCCCTTTGTTTGCAAACTATCAAGCCAAATGCAGAGAGCTTGCATGGTTAAACTTTGCTGAACCCTCCAAATCATGTTAAATGTATCTAGTAATTTTCTTACAGTTTTTCTCAGTTTCTTAAACACATTTCCTGAATCTATGCCTCGTATTCTCAAAACAGTAAACACAAATTCGTCTCACCCAAATTCTCAAACATCGTATTTTCAGGTCAAAATGAAGCTCTACACTCAAAACCATTCACTCTTGCTGAAAAACCAAACTTTTCCCACAGACATCACACACACAGCCTCAAAAACACACACACTACAAGATAGTCTTACACACTGGTGTAGCAAATTAAAAACAATATTTGCAGTGAAGTTATGTTGCTTGTGGTTCTTCCCCTCAAAAACCTTTTCACATGGTGAACACAAAAGATGCAACCAATGTCTTTACAGTGGCATTCATGTACTATACAGTACAACACACACCGAAAACATTATTCCACCTCAGCATCCTGTCTTTGGTCTGGGTCAGGCCAGAGAATCTAAATAAAATCCTCCTGCTTGCCTGATCCACCCCTGGCATGCATGTACTGGTATGTCTAGGTATGTCTTCTTCCATGGCCTGGAGAAGGTGAACACGGACACTTTCCACCTCCATGCTGAAATAAACTCCTCTATCGGGTTCATAAAGGAAGAGTATTTAGGCAGGAAGATGGTAGAAAACCGTGGGTTATTGGTAAACCAGTCATGAACCAGAGCAACGCAATGGAAGCTGACGTCCTCCCAAACTACAATGTAGTGAGGCTGCTCTGGCTGTGCTGCTTCCCTGTAGTCCAGCTCTGGAACATATGTAGTCTTAGACCATCAAGAAAAGCAAAGAGGAGCATAGTGTTCTAGGGTCCTAGAATTGCATGGCGGTGGAGTACCCCTTTTTGGCTGATGGCTGCGCACATACTGACATTCCCTACACGTTGACCAGGGACATTTACAACAGCCCGATGGCCAATTATGGTCCTCCCCCTTCTCCTCCTTTTGGTCAGGTTGCAACCTATCCACAAATATAATTTCATGGGAAACAGGCCGTCCTTCAATCTCAAAGATTCTCTGTAAAACACATAACACAGTAGTACTCGTTGCCCAGCCTCCCTCATAGTCATACCATGGATAAGGACATGGTCGACTAGAGTGCTTTGAATTTCATCTGAGACCGCCTGTCTCCTTGCTCTTCCCCTTCCTTGTCAGCATCATCCTCGACCTCCTCCTCCTCCACCTCCTCCTCCCTGGTGTCCTAGACCTCCATCTCCTCCTCCTCCTCTCCCTCTTCCTTCACCACGTCCTCCTCCGCGACCTCCTCCTCCTTCTCAACCTCTTCCTTTGCATCTCTTTGGATCCATTGTTTCAAACCTGAAGGAGCAGACTTTGGCCCTTTTATCTATCCATCCAAGTTTCTGATTGGTGTGTGATACATTTTGACTTCTAGTGTCTCCACTTGGTTAATTGTGTGCTAACTGAGCTCGAGCTGTGCTGACTTAAGTTAACATTATTAAATGCTAGTGCTTTCTAATGACCACATGGTGTAAGCACTGGAAAAAGTAGGGTTTTGTGTGTAGAGTTTTGCAGTTACAGTTCACCAAATCTGACTCATGTGTTAAAGCAGGGGAATAGTGTTTATAGTTCAGGGAAATGGGTGAGCTTTTTGAAAAATAGCATTAACGTTTTGAAATTTAAGTTCAAACGATTGGTTATAATGTTTTAGCATTCGAGAAAAACTGTATATTTCCTGCCTGTTAACCACTGTGTTTTCTCCTTCTGCTGTACTGCGTATGTTTGTGTGAGTGTGTGTACCTGCAGGTTTTGGAAAATTATGGAATTCCACTTAAGCAGAGAACAGGAGACAAGCTGCAGGTCACAATGAGATGGGTATAAATAGACTTCCTTTTGCCTCTCGAGAAATGCTTGTCTAGCAGCTGGTAATTATGGACTAAAAGAGGAAAAAAGTGGATGCTGAGGAGGCTACAGCGAGAAATATGGAGTGTGGAGTGGACTGCGGGCATCTCCAGAGAATAAAGAAGGGCAGATCTGCATAGTACTGTATATAAAATCAGTGAGAGGCATTGCACTGTGCTTTCCTCGACATCCCCCTTTCATCGAGGTATCTATTCTTTACCTTGAGAGGCTGCAGGTCAGGCTTAATGAGGGACAGGTAGTCAGTCAGTGGCTCAGAACCTGTCCTGCCCTCCTCCATTAATCTCTATGACAGAGCGAAAAGGGTTCGCACTCTGTGGAGTGTGTCCTGGAGTTGCGCGGATTTAATGAGGTCTTGTGACATTTGATAAATAATTCAGTGCCTATGCTCATTTTTTTATTTTTTTTTAAAAAACCCTGCTCTCAGCCTGCTGTACTAATGAACAGGTGGAAATGTAAACGCTGCTATGCAATTAGTCTCAAGGGAATGCTTTTTAATACCACAAAGCCATTAAATAATGGAATAAGTTATTTTCCTACACCAGCCATATCTCTCAGCGACGGGCATTAAAGTTTCAAATGTTTTCTCTTCCCTGGAAAGTGGAGGCTCTTGGAGGCAACACCTGCGTTTCTATTTTGGGGCCGAGCTCGGCCCACAGCACGTTTGAAGCCAGAGAAGTGGGGGAGGTGCTAATAAATACAATGGCGCTCAGTACCAGGAGTGAAAAGTGGAGCTTCTTTACTTAAGCGTGGCCCTGTTTGGCCCCTATAGCTGCAAGGCCTATTTTCTCATAATGGCTCTGTACCAGAGGGCCGTCCCTGGGGGCTGGTCATAACGCTTTGTGCCTGTGTCCTCTTGAGAAGCGACACAATGAGAGTGTGCTGATGGAGATCTATTATGCAGGGTGCGTTATTTTTGTCTCACATAGACATCATGAGACATCAGGAGACATCGATCAACCAAGTCTTATTTAGTGTCTGAAGTTTGCTTCTTTAGTTTAGTTCTGGAACTACAAAGCTAACATAGCTAGTAAAGAATTAAAGCTTAATGCCCATAACTTCCAGTGTACAAACTGCATGGTTAAATCATCATACGCTCGCCTCACAAGTAAGACTCGTCTGTTGGTTTGTAATACTTTGTATGTATATTCTGTTCTCTAAGGCAGTGGATTTCAGACGGTTAGTGGTGTGAATTGCGATGCACCACAGCAAAGTGCATTTTAGATCAGAGGCAGGAAGCGTGCTACTTCTGGCACTTGCATGGCCTCCTCCTCCCCCAGTCGCCAATGTGGTCTATATATACATCTC
This sequence comes from Clupeocharax schoutedeni, assembly GCA_037974565.1. Classification (NCBI taxonomy): domain Eukaryota; kingdom Metazoa; phylum Chordata; class Actinopteri; order Characiformes; family Alestidae; genus Clupeocharax; species Clupeocharax schoutedeni. The sequence continues at coordinate 20,678,111 of JBBPDH010000124.1, forward strand.
ACATTGGTGACATGGGGACGATATGTATATATATATATATATATTAGTGCTGTCAAGTGATTAAAATTTTTAATCTAATTAATTACATGGTTTGGCGATTAATTAATCTAATTAATCGCATTTAATCGCACTTACATACAGATATTACAAGAAGCAGTTTTTACCATTTATTATTGAATACAAGCCTATACCTTAGGCTACAATGGTCA
>JBBPDH010000124.1:20737444-20748940 GCA_037974565.1 Clupeocharax schoutedeni
AAAAGCCCCAAAACCCCAAAACAAAAGCAGTGGCTAAGGTGCCACTGACCAGAATCCTAACAATGTGTTTATTATATTGTATTATTATTTGAATTCAATGGAGAAAAAATGTATTTTAAAAACCCTTACAAATCTCAGTATGAATAACTGAATAATGTCACTAGAAAAGCATCTAGAAAAATTCTCATACCAAATGATACATGAATGCTGAGATCTCTTACGCTATCTTCATTTCACTCACTGCGAATAAACTGTGCCTAAAACGCATGTAAAAATAAATGTCCACTGATGCATCACCTGAGAGGATGCTCTCTGTGCATCATCAGCAGCTAAATTCTAATTAAACCTTGCTGTCTCTGTCTCCAGCTTGGGGGCCAAACCCTCGCAGTGGAACTTTTCCATTCTGTTTCCGGTGCCATTTTTCAGCTTTTTTCTCCTCACTTGTCGTCGGTGAGTGCACTCTTACTCACTTTGCTACCCCACAAAGGTGAAACTCAATAAATGTCAGGCTCCCCACAGGGCTGTGTTTGTGGACCGATCACACATTTAGAGCTTGCAATTATGTCAAAGCACTAAAATTAATGAAATGCCAGTCCACATGGGCCCCGCCATAATTTACATAATATTCATTTCACTCAATGCATTTTTTTATATGGACAGATCCATATTGCTCCAGTCACATTTCATGGTGTATTACAGAATCTGAAATTCCAGTAAAAGTTCCAGCATGCAGGGAAGATGTTTATTCCCTGATGCCATATGCTCATTTTTCATGCTGGGCTTTTTATAACAGCATTACTCAAGCTATGCACTCTCCACGGCGCTTATTCGCTCAGCGTTTTAGGCCAATAATGGGCCTTCTTCTAATTCCCCAGTGGCCGCATGCTGTTGTTTCTTTACGCTCTCAACTGGCGGGTTCCCAGGGGACGTTTACAGGAGCATTAGTGGGTTAGGCCAGATGCAGCTCAAATCACTCAGTGTCTTGTCATTGGCAGGATGAAGAGAAGGGTAGTAGCTACCCTTCGAGTCTTGGCTCCAGTTTTCAAGGCAACCAGTGACATCAACAGTTTACGACAGGGAGACAGTGGACAAAATAAATGGTCAGTGGGGACAAAAGGAGTGGATAAACATCTTTTAACATCTTTTTTTTCCAGAGACAGAGAAATTATACTGTTGAGGCTGCTGGGGTTCTCAGGTGTCAGTTTCCCCATAGCTTGCACCCTGGATGACTGGTGCAAAGATCTAGTGTCACTTCTAAATTCTTTGCCATATAAATTAAAGTATAAATAAAGAATATAATGACATAAAGCTATAAGTTACTTCTAGTTACTTCTATAAGTAAGCTTATTATTCAGTAACCAAAGGCAAACTGACTCAGTTATTTCTAAGTAAAAAGTCTTAAAAATCAGAGGATTCCAGAGGTGGAGTAAAAAAAAATGGGACTCCTAATAACCCTGAGAGAGAGAAACAATCTTCAGGCTTCACTTAGTTTATTCCTTTTTAGGGTTTTCTCCAATGTTCTCCCCAATTTATTCATGCCTAGTTTCAACCAGTAGCTAGGTCTCCCCCAATCTCACAATATCATCAACACTGAGAGTATGAAGGCTAACAAGTGCCTGAAATCATCCCCACAACTGTTGACCACTAATAATGTGTACTTAATTTCCTCACTGGAAATGTGGTGATTTTGACTTTTGAGTGGTACTGATTGAATAATGGCAGTTGTTGATTAAAATAATGTTTTAATATTCTCAACACTCTTTTTAGCATCATAATATTCATGTCATTTTTAATAGACTCAGTTGTATATCCACAAAGAGAAAAAGAAATCTTTAATTTTACACAATCAGATTCATTTAATTTTGCATTGGGAGCAGTGTTTTATTTGTAATTGCTGGCTTTTAGAGAGTATTTATGTACATAATTAATAGGTGTCATTTTCCGTCATTGTTCTGTAGAGAGAAGCAATTCAGATTAATGGCTGAGTACGTTCTTCTTGTCTTCACAAGTTGTTACCTCATAAAAAGGCACTTTGCTTCCCCTTGCTGACTGGCCTGAAAAGTGTAATCTGTAAAGAAAATTGTTGCTTGAGAGAAAAGTCCCTCTCGTTCTTCCTGACAAGTTTTTGCTTCAAACTTGTGGGGCTGATGGAATTCTGTTCTGTTCGGATCCAGGTGAATTGCTGACATCCAATTCCCCAGCTTGAAGAATGTGCCATTACCTCAGAGGACCAGCACACTTTTTCCAGTGTACCACATGCCTTAGGGTTCATTTTTTCTGTAACTATGAAGAAAGGATCCACATTAATGCAGCTTGGCAGCCCCCTTTTTTTTATTCTCCTTTTGTTGTGGAAAGAGCGCTAGTGGATGTGTCTGATATCACCCAGCTGTGGACTGCGCTTGTACTTTTGACCTGTAGTACTTTCAGCTGAGCTCAGTGGAAAGCTCTGGCTGGCTGAAAGAGCAGGGAAAAGATAAACTGGCTGGAACCATTGTCTCATTAACAGAGCTTCTCACAGCCACGGATGTACAGAAGGAGTTCCACAAAAGAGATGGAGAGGGAACAGGATTCAAGAGTAATTAGGCATGAGAGAGAGAGGGAGACGGTCACATCAGAAGCATGTCCAGCCTTCAAAGAGGCTGAATCCCTGTCTTTTATTTCAAAGCAAGAAATTGCGCTTTCATCACAAAGCAAGCAGCATCCAGCTGAGATACAAGCTGCTGTTAAATGTGCTGTAACCTCCCGTAAACAACAGAAAACCCATCCTCTCAAAGCACATTTCTAATGGAAGTTGGGAAGCCACTCAAGCAGTGTTATTTGCACTTAAAAATTATGTATTGAATGCTATTTGTTTCTTTCTTTCTATCTATCTATCTATCTATCTATCTATCTATCTATCTATCTATCTATCTATCTATCTATCTATCTGTCTATCTATGCGTGTGTATGATATACACAGGGCACAGGCTTAGGGAAATAGAAACGTCTTCTTTTATTTCAGTAAAAGGAGGTGAGTGATCTTGGAAAAATGCAGGAGGAAGAGCAATGAGCTTGGGTTCCGGTGAGGGGTCAGGTGTGCAGTGGGTCTATGAGGGGGTCTCTTGGCTGTCTCAGGAGGCTCAGGCGGGGCCAGGTCGCAGGCCAGAGTGTTGTCGAGCCTGCCGGGAAATCTAGGGTAAGGGTCTTGGGCAGTTATCTTCCTCTTTGTAGTCTGCTGGCATACACAACAAGGTAGTGTGTCAGATGCATTCAGAGAGAAGCACATATCTTCTTTGGAGCGGCTCTAGATCACTTTAATATAGTCCCAGCACCTCATGGAGGGTGAGTGATTATTCTTCCCCAGTCCTGCTGCATCCGGCAGCCTCACCCCCAGGCTATGCACTCTCGGCTGGTCCATAACACTGGTGGTGCTGAAGCACAGCTTTAGAGTGGCAGAGCAGGAGTGGAGCTGTCCCTTCAGCACCACCACCCCAGTCTGCTGAAGAGTGCCTGCTGAGATTCAGGAGCATGCAGTCGGTACTGCATCACTGTATACGTATTTATATGTATTTCACATATTACACACACACAAGTATTGAACTGAACAGCTTTGCTAACAATATTTCTTCCAATTTCTACACAAAAATGAAACAAAATTGCAATAATTGCCTTTGATTTACTTCTAGTAGTGTATTGCCATACAGCTGGTCGCATTGTAAGAGGAGAGTGTTGATTACAGCAGTGTTTTTATACCTCATTAAATAAGATTTGATTCAGGTGATCATTAATCAGTACCTCATAAAGTGGACTCATATGTTATAAATTCAGGCTTCAGTTTCCTTTTTACTACGATTTATCCAGAGACATGTTACCCCAGGTAGGAGTTACCATCAGTGTCCCTTTTTATTATTTGTTTGTTTGTTTTGCTTTGTTTAAATTTACTGTTTGCATTGCTCTCATTGTGAACATTTCCCCATTTTCCCCTGAGATACTGTGAACTACACCATTTGTAACCCAGATTAATTAGATCCATTTATATATCCTCTAGTAATGATGTTGCAAAACAGTAACAATTGGTTCAAATTACAAGGTAAGACATACACACAGCAGTAACAGAAACACATTTCACCTCATGGCTGTCATGGTCAGTATATGCACACAGATTGTGCAAAGTGGGCTTTCCTCAGTGCATGGATGGCTTCAGTGTGGACAGTGAGAGTCCCTTTGCAACAAGACACTTCATTGCTATCTATTTCCTTCGAGAACCTGCAGCATAATTAATGCTTATGTGATGAATTACACGCGCCACTTCCAAACACTGCCGATGCCTGCACTTTTTTGACAAAATAAATTAATTTACATCTTCGCTGTCCTCCTTCCCTTGCAAACGTGCGTCTGATTTCCGCTGACTCTCAATGATTAAAAGTCACAATATTTACGGCCATAATAGTTGGGGTCTGTATGAGCAAATTAGCTGCATGCTTGATACTCCTTAATGCTCCCTAAGCAATGCTGGGTGGGGTTGGCTGTGACAAACTATGGTCTTTGTATTACTCACAGGTGGGTTGTTCGGGCTTTTATTCATTAATCAACGCCACTATTAGCAATGCGCAGAACCGCATCAGCAAAATTAAGCTTTTTCAACTCAAGCAGTGTCATGCTATTCTGCACTGCTGCCATTTATCCACACGCCTTATCCAATGCCTTAATTCAGAGTCATTAAACTTAAGTTTTTCACCATATTTCATTTCTTGACATTCTAACAGCGCTATGCCTTAAAAAAAAAAATTAAATGGTGATGCTATCTATAGCAGTGCACTGGGAAGAAAGACCTGGTAATAGTTTTAATGAGTAGCTGATGAAGCGTAAAAAACATGAATGGTAATTTCTAAAGTAGTTATAACATAGCTCAAAATTACCTTGCATATTCCTCCCCCTCTATTTCTTTATTTAATGTTAGTACATTGCTCCCCTTTCATTTTGACTATAAGCAGAAAAAAATCCATATCTATATTCATGGTGGGTGGTAACCTATGGGACTGCAATTCATTTGCATAAGGATATTGAATGTTTTATATTTAATAGTAGAAGGTGGGCGACATTATTAGCAAAACAATACTTCAAATACTTTTACCGCTGCGGTCAAAATACCTTGATGTTTTGGGCGTCCCTTGGTGACTCAGATCATACCGAATCATTTGTGCTCTGTGGAGATCAAATTTATTTACTGTTTACAGTGTTCTTGGTGTCAGATGTAGTTGATTTTAAAGATTCAGTAGAGGTTGAGCCAAGGGCATGTGTTGTTCAATTATACATGAAGCAAAGCATGTCTCTATCTCAGCCTGTGCTGATATTCACACACACACACACACACACACACACACACACACACACAAAATGTGTAATTTGCTCAGTTTTTACTTAATATCAGTGTCTTTCATGTTGCATATGTAGTTAAGAAATACTAGTTTGAGCCTCAAATCAAGGCCAGTTTTTAAGTAGTCTCAGAGCAAATATGGAAAATCGAGTCTGATGCCTCAGAGTCAAGCCACATGTTGACTATATGAAGACTCTTGAACTTGCCCCCAGCTAACTCACAACTTGACTCGGACTCGAGACTAAGAATTTACACCCGAAAAAAATCACAGAACTGACAAAATTGCGCCTGTCATCCTTGATTCTGTAAACCATTCACTCTCAGCTTTACATGCCTCTGAGTGTTGCTGTGGTAATGTGAAGTCATTACTGCAAAGTTATTTTCCCACAGCTCTCAGCAGTGTCAGGTTAACAAGCCTTTCATTACAGAGAACCCCTCTGTATGATGGACAGAACTGAAATACAGAAACACAGTGAATAAATAAAAGAGGCAAAACAAAATCTTGCTTAGCATGCCTCTTGGTTAGGAAGTATGATAACTAGCACAATGGCTAATCTAGCTGAAGTTGTTAGCTTTAGTAAGTAACAGTTGATATTCCCTTAAAACACTTGTATAATGACAGAGTGTGTATCACATAGTTATAAACACTGGTGGCAGTCAGCTTGCTATACACATTCTTCATAAGTAAGACTATTGAAATGTAAATAATATGACACAGTTGAAGGCAATTTGAGGCACATGGATACATGGGACATATATTATGCACATTTATTCAAATTTTGTCAGCTACTACTACAGTTCATCAGTATCTGCACAATTCCATTCACTAAATGCATCAGCTTCATGTATTAAAAATCTAGAGCAGGATATAGTTGCTGCATTGAAATTCACAGCACAGTTGACTAGTAAATGAGATACCTGTCATGTTAACAGATAACATCTACCACTTTCTTTGCTGCAGGTCTGGTCATGATAATCACCTCATTGTTTGTGTCTGGTGATTTCCATGTCATTCCAATAGCCATTTCCTGTCAAAGTGGGTGGTTATTAGCCATGCTGGGTGATGAAACCCATCACGATCTCTGAAGAGAGGCAGATGTCTGGCTACATTTGGGGTAACTGCGTAGATTTGGGTTTTGGCCAAGGCACCACTCCTACATCTCTCTCAGATCATAGCAAATGTCAGAAACCCCCTCAGCATGGCCTCTTTGTCTCCCTTAGTTTTAAAAGCATGGCTTCACAGCTCTTGGAATCTAATCAGGCACTTTCATAATAACTGGGTCTTCTCTATAAGCCTTAGATTATACTTCCTTCTGTCATCATTACCTTGTAATAACACACACTTATTTTTATGGTCCCTATCGTGATGCCGGATTGTCCCTATGGCAGGTGCCAGATTTGGCCAGCAGCTCTCATGGTCTTCCTTCCCCAGTTGCACACCTTTCACACCATGATAGACGGTAAATCGGTTGAGCCGAAGGTAAAAAGTGTGTTCTTCTTGGACGCATGTCTGCACAGGCAAGATAACAAAGGTCGGTATGAAGTGTGGTACAGTATCATCATACACCTCGCCCAGCTGCTTTGTTAAGATAAAGCATGTCAGCATGCTGCCTAGTCTCTCTAAAGTCTAAAAAGGCTCCTTACCGCCGCAGTCAAATATCATCTAACAGCTCCTCCGCAGCAGATGTTGTGTGATATGCCTTGCAGGCAATGAGCGAACTGACCACACTGAATGTTAATTTTTTTTAATTTAGGCATCATTGATTTAAAGACATAGGTCTGTTTAATAACACAACCCGCTGTTATTGACTCAGATGGTGCGTCTGTCTGAGACATAATCTGTTCTCTTCCCCTGCATATGAAAAATGATCGCACTTTGAGCAAAAGATGCTTAAAGATACCTCATTTTCAGCACAGGGCTAATATAAAAAGTGAGAAAAACAAAAACCTTAGGAGAGCGAGCATGTTAACTGACAGATCATGAATAATGCTCAGCTGTCAGCTCTGGTAAATGTGTCAGGAAGTGCTCCATCCTGGAAGTTACATCGCGCTAATTGGACTAACATGCTGGTGAGGAAAGATTCCATTTAAAACAAATTAGCAGATGTGATGGTCCTTAAATTAACCTGCACAGTTTTCTCAGCAACTCATTTTTTCCTCACTTGCCAGATCCTACCTGATAATTTAGCAACACCTTGAGCCTCATTCTCATTCAGCGCTGTTTGCTTTTTTTTTTCTCCCCACACTTACATTTCCGCAAGTGCACATTGTGCCGCTATAATCAACACATTTGTTCAGATATGTGACAAGTCTGGGGAAGGAGCAAACAAGTATGCCTACAATAACTGCACGTACAGTAACTGTGCTTTGTGTGATGAAAAAAGTTGCTCCGGCATGTTGATTTACAGCAGAACTCAAATGAATAATGCCGCACACAAAGGCCTCTGATTCAATATCGGGCTTTTAACACCACATTCCTGGCTTGTGCTGTTGCCATGGCAACCTCACAGTTCAAGGCTGGCCTCGCTGCATATTGCCACACACCCATGCTCCTCAGTGTAGGTCAACAAGACTTGATCAATTACCTTCATGGAATTTCCTTATACTTGTCCTTTGCCTTAAAGCAGGCTACGCCTAAAATGTAGTCAATCAACCAAACCAGCCTTTATAGATTTGCACAGCAGCTGTGTGGCTAATGGAGCTAACAAGTAATGGCAGCTTAAACCTCCATAATTAGCATTGTGCAAACAGCATAAAAGTAATCCCAAATGTTACTCAAACTGCTCCATGTTATGTCATCTCAAATAGCCTTGATTCAATGGTTTCAAGGGAATGCAATTCCACCAGTGTAAAACCCATCCTCCTTATAAAACAGCTATCATAACCAGTGATAATCAACAAAAGATGTAAAGCATCATTTCCAGATCATTTATGCCTTCATCAGTGGCTCTGGTGCTATCTTGGTCAAAACTGGTGTCAAGAGTCAGAGTTGACTCTAGAAAACCAAGAGTCATGCATCAGTGCTGCGCCATCTGCCAGAAGCTACAGAATGGCTCAGAGCCAGAAAAGGGATGCAACTGACCCTGACCCTAACAGTGGAGCTAATGATACTACCCTGAGTCAAAATCTCAGACTGAAACATTTTTCATGCGTCTTAGACATAATAAAATGTTGGTTTTTGTTTTTTATTTTAAATAAAAGTGAAATATCAATGACCTGGTTCAAATTACACTGAAAAAAAATATGACAAAACAGACCGAACAAAGCTAATTTCTGCTTGTGATTCTTATAGTATTACAATGACATATTGATTACACAAAGAAATGTTAAAGAAACGTTAAAAAAAACTTGCTTCCTTCAGGAAAGAGTGCTGGCATGGAGCTTCCGGGTTCCATATGACAGAAATCACTTATAGCTCACTGCTTGTTTTTAGTCAGTAACATATCTAGAACTTCCCGAAAGCCTAGAGTGATGTTTACCCTCACAAACTTGGTCCCACTCATAACATGATAAGTCTTCTGTCATTAGGTAGGCCTTCAGTAAAGTCTGTGACGTGCAAACCAATGGGTGAGCTCACTTAACTAGATCCCAATATAGATCATATGGGAACTAAAATTTGATTGCATAAACTAATTGATGGCAATTGATTGCTATTTCATCAGTATAACTCTATTTTATTAAAGTTAAAAATTAAATGTCACATTACTGACAATATAGCCTACATATAGTGTCCAGAAATCAGTAGACCTTCCCTGAAGGTCCCGAGGATTCCTCTATAATACAATAGGTGTGGACAAAGTTCAAGTTTCAAGGTGATTTTAAAGGCCAGATCTCATGCACCTTCACCTACTCGGGTTAAAAGGTGACACTCAGCTCCATTTAGGAGGAGCTCTCTTTTCTGCAGTGTGTTCGTTCGGGAGGTGTCGTGAGTGTAAATAATGCATCTTTCCAGACGTCAGAGGAGAGAGAGTACACTCTGACTGTCAGCTACAGACAGGGACATTGCTTACTCTAAGCCTGATCAAATACTCTTCCTTCCCTCCTGCATGGAATCAAAGACTCTGTGAAGTTCCATCAGCTCAAGCTCCTGCCATCTGCTCCCACGTTACACCCAAAAACACACACACACGTACCCAAGATACAGCTGTCTTTGTCCTGCCGTCAGTTGTTTACGTGTCGGCTGTCTGATGATTAGCAATCAGTCTTGTCACAATCTCTTCCTATATGGGCGTGAGCCTTTCCTTTTCTTCTGTGTCTGACATCTGAAATTTGATGCTTTCTGAAGCTTCCATCTCAGAGTCGACAGTACATAAAAAAATCGAGTCAGGTGCGCAAAAAGCCAAATTCCTTTAATGAAATCCAGACTCTGACACGATCACTGTGATAGTAGTGAGGGCACCAAATAATTAATCTGAATTACTCTGAGATATTCACTTCATTACCTGCCATTTGGGAGGCATCTTCCAGCTGATCCAGTTGATTCAAAGTAGGGGAGCAGGATTTAGTGTATAATTCATTTTTTAACTGGGATTGACACAAACAGTACGCATGCAAGATTTGGCGTATGTCAAATGCGGACCAGTTTTCAGTCTTCACTGCGCAAATGCGTACTTAATTTACGTAACTTCACACTTCACACTTCAACTTCACACAAGTAATACCACGCAGGAAAGGAAAAAATAATAAAGACGTTTAAAAATATGGTTTCTGCCGGTCTGCAGAGCCTTGCACCAATCAAAATTCAGTCAAAGCATGTCAGCACTTCTGTAACCCCGTGCCTCGCCTCGCCCGCTCAAATTTACGCGCCGCCCCGATACGAGACCTGTTCTCCAGTCCAGAGATAGGCGCTTTTTCTCACTCAAGTGAACTCAGAAACTCACCCCGAGTGGTTCTGCCAGCGTGTCTTCCTCATTTCAACCAGTTAGTGGCGAGAAAGCATAATCCGTGTGTGACCAGACCTGTAATTTAATATAGGTTAAAAGTCAGTTTGCACGTTCTGCACCATTTGGCACTGTTCACAATTAAGTTAAAAGAAAATCTATCAATTAGTGCATGTGCGAAGGATGCATCACCCATGCTAAGGTAAGAGTTTTTTCATTTGGGTGCGTAACAATTCATTATTGTAGGTACTCATTAGAGTACTACAGCAAAAAAAAAAACATGTCAACCCCTGTTTATTAACACAAAAACCAAGAGGCATTATCAAATCCCCGAGGGTTAAGAACTAGTTGAATTACAGCTGAATTAGTGAGTGCATTAGTTGCTTTAAGGTCACATAAGAAGCAGTTTCTTCATAACATGATACCGAATGGCCAACAGTGTGTCTGCTTTGAAAGCTAAACTTTAATTCAGATATTTCAAAGCTTGAAATATCTCAGTATTGTTGCACACTGGCATGATGTATTTTTTGATAGCACACTGTATGGTGTTTCCTGAAGCCATTGATGGCAAATCAAATAGACTGCTGTCGAATACGGCAGTAAGTTTATTGCAGGTTTAATACATGGTGTGTTAAGATCAACACTTATTGGACCAAAGGCTTTTAGGACATTTGGGGTCCCTAATGGACACCTACATTTACTGGGAGTATACAAGTCTATCAGGAGTACTTTAGAAGCACCTCAACATTTATTAGACTGAAGGTTTTTAAAACGTCATTTTTGTCCCATCTGGAAGTTCAGCATCTGTTATTAATTCACAGCATCCTCAAAGGAATTTAAAACTGTAAATTGACACTGCAATGTGCATGGCTGCCATTGTCTCAAACTTCAAACCTGCAGGAGAATCACTGGAAGAATATTGTGAACAAATTGCAAATGTAGATTTCTGATTATTTTATTTGGTGAGTTAACTGTGGCATCTGTTTAATTAAGCAACTAGAGCTCTTAGGCTGCAGATAAATGTAGAAAAGAATTCTAATATAGTCTAATATAGTCCTCTGGTACTTAATAAATTTGAAAGGATTAGAAGTTAATGAGAATCTGAAAAGAAGAAGAAAACCAATGTGTTAGGTTTCCGGTCAGTGGCACCTTAGCCACTGCTTTTGTTTTGGGGTTTTGGGGATTTTTCTGTGTTATGGCACGTGGGCATGTTCTGTGTTATGTTCTCTGTTTGGTCTGGTCTCGTGTGTGTTCTTTGGT
>JBBPDH010000124.1:20777694-20788198 GCA_037974565.1 Clupeocharax schoutedeni
CCTTCTTTCTTCCCTCTCTTTTATTCTCTCTCTCTCTCTCTCTCTCTCTCAGTCTCTCTCGTCTTCCACCTCTCTTATTTTTTCTCTCTCACTCTCTCTCTCTCACTCTCCTCTTTCAGTTTACCCTCCATTATCCGATATCCTTTATAGGCACCCACCATTTCCTCTGAGTGAAGGTTTAGTGACCATCATGACCCCCTACAATATATCACCACAGTCATTTCTACCTTACTGTAAGGAAAACAAGCAAGTGGGCCTTTCACAAACAGGCCTGTCCACACAGACTGAAGGGTCGTCCTACCTAAAGGAACATATTTTCACATACATTTACCAGAATTTCTTTTGTTCTCTGTGGCATGAATTAAGCCTGTAAGTAGTCTAATAGACTAAATCTACCAGTGATGTACCATTAGTCACAAAATTACTGACATTTGTGGTGACTCATATCCAGTAAACTTATCCTAATTAAACATATATCTAAGTCTATACTATGTTTAGTTGCAAGTCATATTCATATTGTCATCATAATAGCTTGTTAAGTAGGCACAAGATGTTAAAGTCCCAGGGGGAATGCAAGTTCATGTGTGTGTTTTGTTATGCAGAAAGTATTGTGAGTGATTCAGTATTGTGCTTCTGTCATTCTACATTAACTGTAATCGCCTTAAAACAGAAAACAGCACTCTTTTAAGACTGGCATCATTGTATCATCAAGTCTTCCCATTCCATGCGTCTACACTCTGTGATTAGCTCTCAATCAGCTCAAGCCAGCTGCATATCTTCTCTGCTGTTCTTCTTCTGAATGTGCACATTACTGCATCGTCGCTAGTCTTTAGAATGTCTTAATCTCAGCACGAATCCATTGTCAGCTGCCAGGGACTACATATGGGAGTGTCATGAGGAAATTAGCTTTCAGCAGAGCCTTCCTTATTTGTTTATGTCTCAGTCTAATGATCAGCAGTGGCGGTGCCAGGAATATATATATATTTTTTTTAGAGAGGGGTGCTTTGGGGTAACTGAACTACAGTAGAGCAGGAACTAGCACACAGACCTGTTAGTTATAAATGATGGGAGTTTTAACTGTTCAATGAAGTAAATATGACCAAATACAAAGATACAGACCTATTTTCCAAGACAATAAATAAACAGTAATTGCTACCACATAATACATAGGCAGGTAAAACAAAAGAAATGTTGAAATACCTCCTATGAATTTGACCACATCAACAACGCAGGTGGCAAACTGCCATGCCCATGTCAACTTCGGCATACATCAAGATACATAATGCACTGACGACTGCATTAACTATTTCTTACAGTGCCAGCATTGATCTGTGAACTCTATACTCACCAAACCATGCAAACCCAAATTAAGAATTGTCCATGCAAGCCATAACCTGTTATCTAAGTTAAAAGTAGACTCACACTTGTAATGAACACTATGTTTACACTGAAACAAGTTGTGCATAACAATAGCGAACACACTTCTTCCACAAAGCTTTTTTGACATTCTCTTAATTAAAGCTTCATTTTACCAGGCACAGCTCATTGCAAACATTGTAGCCAGTTACAGATGCTATTAATTCAGTGCCTATAAATAATAACACACATCATTACACTGGCAGTAGACAAGTGGTCCTTAGTGGTCTAATACCACCAAGCAATTTCCTTTCCTGCTCAAATACTGGCACAAAAACATTTTTTAGTTTTAACCAATTTTTTTTTCTTTTGAAATCGAAGTTTGTCCTAAACCCAGGATTCTCAACCATTGTGCCACGGACCACTGATGGGTAACGAAGGCTTTTGATTGGGCCGCAAGTATAAAGCGAAGACAGGCCATTGGTCTGCAATTGGTCCCAAAAAACCCTTTTTATGCAGTGATTTGTGTATTATTAAGCCGCCATTGGTGTATTATCACAACCTCCGCTATTTAAGGAATAGCAGAGATTGTAACATTTCAAATGAGCCCTCTCGCCCGAAACTGCTCCCAGATCAGTCGAGCGGTGCATACAGAGATACGCTCAATATATCTGCTGATGAAACAAAGCGAGTTGTTTTATTGTGTTTGGAGCGAGTTTTGTAAAGTTTTTGGTACACCTGTTACAGAGTTCTTATTGTTGGACCGAATGGTGATCCGAGGGGTGGAGCCGACAGGGCAAGGGGTGGAGCCAACAGTGCCATTCTGTTGATCAGAGCCTTTTGTACAGAATGAACGGGAGAGAAGCGGTGTTGAAGCGGTTATTTATTTATAATTCCATGGTAAAAATAAGGATTTCTCCAAACAAAATGGCATCTCTGCTTGCACTAAATGGCACTAAAAGCCGTATAGAACATTCGTTTTTTATTCTTTTGAGCTCAAATCCTTAACATAATTTGATGAGAGAAGGAAAATTCTTCTGACAGAAATGATAAGAATTGCTGAATATGCTGAGTTTGACACAAGAATAATATAAAATCTGATATTTCATCCTGTGTTGCTATTTGAGAATAAGTTTACATATTTTACTTCTATGGCACATGAAACTTCAGAGTCTGAGCTTTGAAACAACAATAATAACTTTGTATGACAGATTTGTGATGTTTTAAAGTTGGTACGGTAAATTCCAAGATGGCCACCAAAATAGGGGTGAAAGCTAACAGTGGGCTACATGCTGTGATGGACAGGTGGGCCTTAATGCTGAAAAGGTTAAGAAACATTGTTCTAAACAGAAGTATGTAAATAAAAAAAATTTAAATAACAGTTTTCTAAATATGCTAGTGAAGCATGTTGCAGGTGTAGTGGTCAGCATCTGTTAGCAGAGTTTCTGTGTCTGTATATGTGAGTGAGAGAACACAACAAAGGATAACACCAGAACAAAGTCTCACAAGTTGATCAAACTTCAAAAACCCTGTGTAACTTCATTAAAAGGGGCTTGTTGGCCCTGTAACAATGACAGTATAATTGTACAAAACTTCAGCAATGTATTACTTGCAAATACAAACACTAATATACATCTTCGCTCTGTTTAACTGCTGCAAACAAGGCCTTTATATTGATTTAGTGCCCAAACAAACACTTGAAACTAAATTTCAGGATAAATTGAAATGGTTATTTAAATCAAATGAGCAGATGGACAAGTGCAATTGCAAGTTTGATTGAGTAGATGGACAAAGCAAAACAAAGTGAACCCTACATAATTCAGCATAGGACAGTGGGAGGTGGAGTGTGTGTGTGTGTGTGTGTGTGTGTGTGTGTGTTGGCTTGACTTTCATGCCATGTAAATAATACTGAGCTACTCAGAGAAACACTTTCTAACACTGTCCTCATTTGTGTTGGTGCTAACAAATATTGATTCTCACCCAGATGTTAGCAATAATGACCATACATGAAACCATACACTTGTATAAAAACAAATACAAATTGATAAGATGTTGTGCTTTATGCACTCCTGGAGTCTTGGGTTTAATATTGCACCCTCTGTTGGCAAATCAGATGTTTCCAGCTGTTTTCCTCTCTTGTCCTGCTTCAAATTATTTATATTTACTTCGGTTAAATCACCTTTAACAATGGCTAGTTCCTGCATTTTTGAGTGATAGGACTTTTTCCACAAATACTTTTTTATAAGGCATAGAATTTCATTCTATTCTTTCGGTGCAGCTCCTGGACTAATTTACTGTTTCTCGCACATTTCACTTTGCAGTTTCTGTGGCAGTGGTGGTATGCTGTCCAGTAGTAGTGGGGATCCCAGCGAATGACAGCAGTTGTCCACCCTGTCCGTACCATGAATGCTACCTCGGATTTTACGCAGTGCAGGATTATTAGGGGTATATATCCTTTCTCTTTTGCAGATATTACATTCAAACTGCATCCCCACATTCAGTGGTTCTTGTTTAGCCCCAGCACACAACAGCTCCACTGTCTCTCTTGTAACGCAGACAGCCTTCTTTAATATTACAGCCACTCTTCCACTGGTTGTTTGCATTTGCTTCCTGGCTCTAGCCTTATGCATGTTGGCCCATGTTCTGATACTCAAGTTTAGTTCCAAAACGCACAAGTCTTGAATAGGAATGAGTCAGAACTCAAGTATAGTGCAGCTTTCTCCCTACACTGACCTTGCCTTTTTCCAAATGTGGCACAGTGACAGACTAGAGGATTATTTCTGGGGTGTCCACTTGAAATGGAGATTGGATGTGATCAACCCTGTACTGACCAGAGCATGGCATCAAACCATCGTATTCACATGCTGTGTTGATGCCCCACTTATCCAGCCACATAGTACTTTTTGATTGGCTGAAGATATGTGTAGCCTCAGCTTGACCTTCGCTAGGCATCTCAAGCTCTGGTAGCAGCTTCCTTTAGAATGCCAGTGCAGTGGGCAGTCCACTCTCCTTTGCCAGCCTCTTTTTCTTTGGCCAGCCTCACTCAACTGCCCTCTGCTCTCCACTCTCTCCACTTGTTCTTGCTTGCCATGCCATGATCTCAAGAAGGAGACGGGACTAGGAAAACATCTTAGAAAACATGTAATGCACTTTAACAGCTGACATATGCTTACAGTACCGACATTTGCAATCAATAATTGGCCGGAGAACCAAACTCCTTGAGGGAAACATGTTGTCATAAACCCGTAAGCTAGTTTTCACATACACGGAAAGTAAGCATTAGGAGTGCTTGGCTTGTACAAATGTAACACATAAAACAGCTGGAATGAGCAAAGTGAGCAAACACAGCTAATTACTGAACGTCAATCAACTTGAGTGGCTTTGTGAAGGCTCATGGGATATGCAAATGAGAACATAGAGTCTGGGTATCAAGTTCAAACCTGTCAACATGACCTGATTAACTATATAGCCTCTGGTCTAGGATCTCACAAGCACTGGAGGCAGAGTCCTGCACGGGTCCATTTTGGAGAGCTGCATCAGTGTGTACCTGCACAGTACAGCACCACACCCGCCCATTCACCCCTGGTTATACCAGAATGAAATCTGCACCCACCCGGGCTCGTTAACATTCCGCCCGTTACCTGTCCGTACCCATGATCAATTCTACTGAAGCATACAGCAGGACTGGCCTCTCAGGAGGCTTTGTGTTTGGATTAAGTGGCCGGTTGGCCTTTTTTCTGTGTTTTTGGGGAACATTGTTGGACTTGTGGAGCAGTATCTGGGCATGCCATTGGGGGCACAGTACTCACTGAAATACAAAGTCTGTTTTGAAGTTGTCTTCGCATTTTTATCCCACAATATAGTTTGGCCTGCGTCCTGCGTTCTTGGATCACAAATAAACACACTATAATAATAAAAACACTGTAAATAAGTGTGCAGTACAGTGTGCAGTAAAAACACTGTAATAATGTCAAATACATAGATATTTCTGCTTATTGTCACGTACCAGGCCACGAAGCCCCAACCCAGAGCTACCTGGAAGCACGGACCGGGAGGCACACCAGAATTCCATGCTAGATCTGTTTATTAACTCAAACACAAAGAAAACCTGGCGCAATGGCCGCAAGAAAACAGGAAAACTAGATACAGACTTCAGCCTTAGCAAAACTGTGCAAACCCGAGGTGCTCTAAAGTGATGGACACATGAGGGATACACAAACAGAACCAGGCTTATAAAGTAACAGAAATCAGGGGAAAACACAGATAGCTGGGAACACAAGACACATGACATGTTAACCATACAGAACAGGGTATCAAAATAAAGGCCCTACACACACAGAGTTGAAGGCATGAACAGAATCAGAACAGAAAA
Source organism: Clupeocharax schoutedeni (assembly GCA_037974565.1). Taxonomy (NCBI): domain Eukaryota; kingdom Metazoa; phylum Chordata; class Actinopteri; order Characiformes; family Alestidae; genus Clupeocharax; species Clupeocharax schoutedeni. The sequence goes on from JBBPDH010000124.1 coordinate 20,783,423, forward strand.
TCAACACAAAAGCAGTGGCATTAACCCTCCACTGGCCGGACCATGACACTTATATGTTACTTTTGCAGGCTACAGTACTGTTGATCTGTTGATCTGTTACTAGCCCGTCCGCAAACCCACCCATATAATTCCAGAATGTTAAAACCCACCCCCTATCTATGGGTATGCCGTGCGGCTCTGCCTGAGTGCTTTCTGTAAATGGGTCAAAATAAATCTTGAATTTACACCAACTAACAGTAACTTCATGCTGTCTCCTTAGCATCTCTCTAAATAAAGGAATAAGGGCTGGAATGGGAGTAGATAGTAGATGTCAAATATCAAATTAAATTGCATTTTTTTCAAGCTCAGATGCTGTTCAAAGTAATTAGTGAATGGAAAAACAACCTACACGCTTAGAACAATCTTGTAAATGACTGTGTTTGTTCCTTCTGCATGATGACATCCAAATAGGTGACATCATAGTTGATGGTGGTAGTTCAGTAGAGTGGTGTGATTTTGCCCAGAGCGGCTAGCAGCTTTAGAATGTCAGGGTTTACTCGCACTCCAAGATTCTGATGATTCCTCAGATACTGATGCACTCGAGTTAAAGTTCCTGTTTAGTTTTACGTCTCCTTCTGCCACCAACATTACAGTACTTTACTCCTGTAGCGACTGATCATTTTAAACACATCCCTTGCATCATTTGATCATTTACAACACATTCTTATACCACTGGAGCAGAAGACTGTGACCTGTGTTTCAAATTAGTATTTCATGCACATTTCTAAAAAAACAACTGTTTTGAAAAGAATTCATGTATTCAAGTGTCTGCAGTACACACACACACACACACACACACACACACACACACACACACACGTGTATATATATATATATATGTATGCTAAATTATCTCTCCCCTCTCACAGCACCTACCTCACTAAATATTTCAGTGCTGTTATGCAGTTATCATATTTATACGGCACATATAACACTAATCATCATTCAGGCGGAGCCTCCAAACACTTCATAGCTTAAGGCTACAAAATGGCTTGGTTTAACCCTGTGAATATTTTTCCTGTTAGTAGCTTCACTGTCAGTATCTGTTCTGTCAGTATGCTTTCTATTGCCATCTTTTGAGCCCAGATAAAGGATACTGCTTAGTTCATCCCTTCCTGATAAAAAATGTGTTTTTAACATGAAACTTTCCTGGGTGGCCACACCTCACACCGCTCTCCTCACCCGCTGAAGGTCTTGCTCAGTGACGCGCAAGGTGAGAAGATGGATGGTGGGTTGAGTATGACATGACGGCCTGCACACAGGGAAAAAAGAACCAGCATGAGACGCAGGAGGAAAGACACGAGGGACGTGGCAGCACGCAGGCGCATTGCCATTCATTAGAGCTCTTCTGAAGGCTGGGAAGAGCAAGGCAAGGCAGCAAGATCAATACAGTCCACGCTGCGTAGGGGGCTGCTAGTTTGTAGAGCAGCTGAGAAGATTATGTAGAAACATGATGAGAATGCAGGCCTTCCCCAGCGGCCTAGCCAGGAAAAAAATATCGCGCACACATACACGCTGAAGAAAAATCAAAATGGGTTGCCACTAAATGTGACCACACACGGTAAACACACAAAGAATCTCATATGGTTGGCCCAGTCAGTGTTAAACTGTTGCCAGGGAGCACTGCCAGTAGCCTCGTGAAGAGTTCCACATTTGTATTTTGACACACATGCCTTTCGCAGTGCTTGTCCCAGCTGCATCACAACTTGTTTACACTCAGCAGCGTTTCAGCATTCGTAGCGTCTTGCTCTCTTCATTGATTATGATTCTAGGTCTCGGCTTCAAGTCAGACTGACAAAGACAAAGACACAAATCTTTAATTTATGGATTGCATATAATTAATGCATACAAGCTGTTCTATGGTGACTGCACTGAACTGTCGACATTAAATAATTCTGTTTTGTGTTAGGATTTTCCAGGCCTCTGTTTAATTAAATGCTTGCCCACAGGACTGCCATGTCTCCTATTTATCTCCACAACTCACTCCAACAAACAGCATGCTTGTATGTTTACTGTTGTATGCATGCATATAGTTTATTCCCCTGCCCACCCTGTAGATCCAAATTAACACTGGTGTTCTGCTACACAACAGCCCAGCTCTGGATTATAAAAATGACCCAATTTGGCTTTATTTTAAAGCCACATTTGTTGAGTGCTGTGGAGACCCAGATCCAGGATTGAGAACCTATACCATAGAACATTCTTCCCAACCCTGGTCCTGGAGGCCCCCTAGTGCACATTTGTAGTGTTCTCCCTTCTCTAGACTCCCCTAATTCAAGTAATCAGCTAATTAACATGACATTCTTAGTCAGAGTGGGTGTGGGCAGTACTACATGTGCACTGGTGTATCCAGGCCTAGTATTGATATGCAAGAAGGTCTCTAAAGGACATCTGAATGGATAATTCGTCAATAAAACTAGTTTTCTAAATGTCTAAGTGTGATGTGTGGGTCTGAAGAACCTTTTTAAAGGTTAATGAACCTCCACATAATGTGAATGGCGTATACTAATTATATTCATTTCCTAGATCAAAACATCCGAGCAAAGACCCATTGTTTGTTAGAGTATGTAGTTTTCAGTATAGGGCAATACAACGTTAATGTTATTGCATGTGGAAAACAGTGCTGAGGTCTAGCCCTGGATTCATTCTGGATGCCTTCCAGAGCAGTTATTGGACTATTGATCCCGCAAGTGTTTAACCAGCACCAGGATATGCCGTATCCCAAGTCCAATTGATTTTTTTTTTGTTGAACGTATATAAAGGCGATGAAACTTATCGAATGTGCAGGTGGCAGAATCACAGGCGCTGATACTGTTAATTGAAGAAATGTCTTAAAGTTCAAACTTGCGTTTTATCTTTCAGTGAATTGACATGATATTCCCCGAGAAAGACAACCTAGTTAGGACGGTGCATAGATTCGGAGGTGCAGCACTAACATCCAGCACTAAAAATGAAGCGCCAGAACTTTTTAACTAAAGCTGTGTTTTACTGAGTAAAGTCAGATAAACAATACAAACAATTAACCACTTTTTCCCATTGCTGCTTTACGGTGCTTTACATGTTTTTCAAGTCATTCCGATGTGGCCGATGGTCCTTGAGGGTGCTTAGTGAAGAGAGGACATTCGCTAAAAGCAAGGCAACTCTTCCAAGCGTCACCCCAAAATCAGCAGGGTTTTAATTAGGTGCTCTGCTGCTGTGATTTTGGAAGAGAAGGTCAACCATGCACTGCAAAAGTTCTCATTAGCCTGGAGTTTCACAGCCTCTCATGGGACCATTACGGGATTTGTTCGTAGACTTTGAAAGCGGTGTAAGGTACAAGCCATGCCGTGCCAGTGGCTGTGAATACAATACTTGTCAGCAGAGATTGAAAATACTTAATACTTAATTGTTCTTGGTTTTAGAAGGTTTGTATTTTATTAGACTGTTACTGAAACTCAGTACCTAATTATATTTCCAAAAGAACAAGCTTATTATCTTGTTACCTTTTTCATTTATAGCCTCAAAGGACTTACCATTCTCAAAGGTCAGATCTTATTCTTTATCTCTCTTTAGTCAGTTCTCTGTTCTTGCAAAATCCAACCCAGTTCACATTCTTTTAAAACATGATGGCTCACCGCTGTGCTAATTTGTCTGTGTGTGAAAACTAGTACCATACTCCACACGTCATTACATCAAAAATGACTGTGACTCGACTTTTATACTATTTGACTTGTAAGCCTAGATTGGAGACTGACTTTTAGCAAAATATATTTTGACTTCTTATTTACACTTCTTTATTTATTTGAATATTCACACTTACAATTAAGCATATTCTCTTAGCCCTTTTCCACCCCAAGCAGAATGTTTAAAATAATAAAATAATAAAATGTATCATTTCTGATTTTGCTTAGTTTTTTTGTGTTTATTTGGTTTCTTTTTGTTTTGTTTTCACATTATTTATAAAAATATTTAATGTTCTGAGTAGCCTGCTTATTCAGTGAGAGTGCTTGAATTATTTTGTAGCTGCTTCTGCTATGGTCTTTACATCCCACTTGAATAATCTGTTGAGTATGTGTGTGCATCAAAATGAGTTCTGACCAGATTAAATCAAACTGATTTAAAAAAACAAATCAATGCAACTGAATACATTAAATTATAAGGATTAATAAATTGAGTTTAATGGAGAATATTCTTACCCATTCCCCACTTGAGCACAGAGAAAATGAAGTGCATATAAAGAGAGAACAAAGAATGTTAACATTTTATTGGTTCTGCACAGTGCTGTACTTATAATGATCTGGTACCACCTAAAAGTGATATGTCTATCTTAAGGAGTGGAGGATTGGGCATAAGAGTGTTAGGAATTGGGTTTCTTCCACACAAAGAACACAAAAGCCTGTGAATACACTGGATCATTTATGCATTTCAGTGCAATTCACAGTAATCACAGTATTGTAGCATCGAACGGGGAAAGAAGGACTCTCAACTGGCTTTTCTCTGAGCTTTACTGTCACCAAGCACAGCACACAGCACAACCTTCCTCTACACTGTTCATAACCCAACTGAATAAATCCCACTAAGTACCTCCCCCAACCACACAGTTTCCTGCCAAAAATGGTGTTGAGCTGCAGGTGCAGCTCATCACCCCCCACACAGTTCTCCCGCCAGAACACAGTGCCCTCTAATTAACCCCAGAACAGACCCCCCCAGGGCTCAACAGAGCCAGTCCTAACCCCCCAGCTCACTACAGTATTTATA
>JBBPDH010000124.1:20790609-20803343 GCA_037974565.1 Clupeocharax schoutedeni
CTAATTAACCCCAGAACAGACCCCCCCAGGGCTCAACAGAGCCAGTCCTAACCCCCCAGCTCACTACAGTATTTATAAAGAATCACCATAATACTACAATAGTATTAAACAGAGTGATAACAAATACAATAATAGTAAATACCTCCAAGTAATTATTCCAGATTTAGGGCCTAAAATTTCCCCTCCACGGTTCATAGACCATTTTCAGTTGCCCTGGCTTGACTGAAAATAATTATTAGTCACAGGATGAAATGCCTCAGATCACATCAGAGAATCTGCGAAACACTGCTGGCAATATTCAGTGTGAAGAAGTCCATTTGATTATCACAGACTTTGCAGTTATGATCTAGTTTTTAAAAATGTGATAAATAACAGTCATCTTAAATGACTTCTCACAAAAAAGTCAAAAGATGAATTTCTATTTGTACTGTTTCATGTTTGAATACTAACCCCGTCACATGTTTGTGCTGTCTACCACCCTTTTGTTTCTTGCTCCATATCAGATGTAACAGATTTGATGTAGCAGCATTTGACTTTGGTCTGTGGAATGAACACTCAAAGCATGTACAAAGTTCATAATTTGCTTTGTTGGAAAGGCAGTAACCCCTAAATCATTATCCAGAAGCTCTGGGCAGACATTATGCATGTTGCTGTTTCAGTTTTCCCGCCATGACCAATCATATTGCTCGGCCCATGTTCCAGCTGACCTCTCTAACCCTGAAAATGTTTGAGACAGATTAAAATGTTTGCTGACCAGTCAATATCAGTGACCTTTTAGTGTTTAGTTTATGGCACATGGCTTCATATGCTGCCTTAGCATTGTCTCTGCATCTCCCTGATAGAGCCATGCAGCCCATGCCAATATAACAAAGGTCATTGCTATTCCAATCATAAATGGCTCCATTCTCTCTGAACTGTATCTGATGCATACCAAAGATCCATCAAATGGCCGCTGCTCTACATCGTTATCTTAGCAAAGCTGGAGCTGCTTTTCAGCAGAAGCTAATGTCATTTAGTAATCTGCTCCAGGGGCGTGGGTTTGTGGAATAAGGAGGCTGTTCGAGGGTGCATGAGGGCTTCCTGCTTTTGCTGCCACTTAGCCCAGCTTTTACGCTGTTAATACTGCGTGTTTCAGGGGTTTGTACAGGAGCTTCACTCCTACAAACTAAAGGATGCAGTTGGTATTTGTTTGGAGACAGAAGAACCTCTTTTGTTCCTTAAAATTAATGAGTAGTACTTCTAATAATGTAAAGGTACAACAGTTATAGTTGAAAGGGAGTCACATTTGGCTACTTTTTGCTTTGAAAGTGCTGTATACCAAAGTTTTGGGGAAAAGGAGTGTGGAAAAAAGTAAAAACTATGCAATGCACGTGTGTCTGTTGGTTAACTACACCCTCAAGCGTTGAAAAAGGTAAAAAAAAAAAAAAAAGAATCAAAATTGGGTCAATTTGGCAACCCAGTGCTGGGTCTAATACAGACAAACCCACACGGGGTAACTACAATGCCACCCATGCACAGCTGGCTAAAATGAAGTATTCTGACAAATCATTTAAATGAGTATGTTGCATGTGCGTGCACACACACACACACAGACATACTACATTAACGGTGTGTGTATTTGATGCTAAACCATATAGTCTATGTGTAAAACTCACTGTAGATCAGGAGTGTAAACATACCTGACAGTGCTTGTATAACCACACCCTCACTAAACTGAACTCCTGGAGATGTAGGAAAGACATTCTAGAGGTTCTGGATTAAATTGTTCAATATCTCTTGATCTACTTGGCAAAATGTAGTGTGCTAAATGTTTAGTTAGAGGCATAGAAAGTGGATCAGGAGTATTTGTCATTGTGACTGGCCCTTTAAAGTGAAGAACCACTGAAGAACCTTTATCTCTGAGAGTGCAACAAAATTTACAGCCTATTACCTGATGGATGGCCTTGTGTCATGGACCGTACAATGTATTTCATTTTGTGATTGTATTATCTTTTTTACCATTTTTTTGAAGTGAGGTACAATAAGAAAAGGCAAGTGCTCACCACCATTGCTTACCTAATCTTCACTGACGACTTCTTCTGCTCGAGCTAGCGATTTGCGAAGACATGATGCTGATGTCAGGCGTCGAATGAAATAACACCGCCGACTGGGGAAGCTGTGGGATTGCGCGGCACTCACCATCTGCGCGAGTGACCTGCCAAACATGGAGTCATCATCATCAGTCAGACAGCCTGCAGAAGACACCTGACCATTCATCTGCCCATCTGGCAGCTCAGGCTCCGTCCTGGCATTGTCCGATTGGCCTGCTGAGACGCCCATCATGGCGTTCTAAGGGCTGTGGCACAGGATGGTGGCACAATAAAAGCTATCGTGTTTCAAAGTAGCCATTCTTTTGGACTATGATTGCAAGTTAATATATATTTTTTAAAAAGGGTTTTGTTGGTTTTTTTATTTATTTATTTTTCATTTTTTGGGCAAGAGATTTCAGGAAACACCATTTCAAGAGACCACCCTCGCTCACTGGGCTTTTTGAAACACTTGCCATTTTATAAATAGTAACTACTTGTGCCGTTAGTCAGAGTTATGAATATGTCCTAGAGAAACATAGTCAGACACTTTTATTTCCAGTGTATTGTACTTTGTGCTGAAGAATATAAAAATGCATATTATTTATTCTGATTGAAGGAAAAACTGTTCAGACGCCACAAATGAGTAAGATTAGTACTTTGTTGCACAGGCATTGTTGGCAATAACAGCTTTGAGATGTCTTCAGTGGGAAGCAATTAGCGTTTTGCAGCATTCTGGTTCAGCTTTGGCCCATTCCTCTTGGCAAACTGTCTTCAATACATCAAGGTTTTGAGGGTCCCTCTGTTAGACTCACAATTTCTAAATCCTCCATATTATTTTCAGGAAGACTTTACATTTACATTTACATTTACGGCATTTATCAGACTTTAAGGAGGATTCATTCAGGCTAGGTTATGCAAGTACCCTCACTTTTTAGAAACTCTGTTATTTTGGCTGTATTTGGGGTCACTGTCTTGTTAAAATATCAATCTGCTTTTCTTTGTTAGCTGATATCCTAGACTAACTATCCTCTAGTGTCTCCGGGTGCAGAACTCCTCAGTTCTGTTTGTAGAGAAGCAGCCTTTGATCATGATACTTCACTGTGGGCATGGTGTTCTTGGGGTCAGGTGAATGACCCTGCTTTCCTCAGACATGCCAAGCTGAATTATTGCCAAAGAGTTCGAAGAGGTCATTGTTTACTATTTTCTGTCTAATTGTTTCTCCTGTTTTTTTCAGGTTATACACGATGAACCTGTCCAGGGACCATTAATTTGCTTTCGCATGACTAGCTCTGGGGCGTCAATACAAAACGCAACATAGGCGTGATGTGCCACTCAGTCCTCCACATGACAAGTGTTTTAGATATGTAACCACAGACTGTTCTGCAAAGAATAACAAAACACTAAAATACACATCCACTAACTAATATTAAGCATTTGAGTACACTGGGCATGTAGTTAGTTATCATATATTTTAGCTGATTCTATAACCCTGGTGGCCCCATTTCGATGGTAACTTTGTATAATTTTTAGGAAGGTCATGGTGCCACACAGCTCTGAAAAGCGTGATGCACACAGTATACACTTCTCCAGTTTGACACTCTCTTGCAAAGGGAGCATTGGGAGGAACTAGCCATATATAAGCACCTTTAGATGCAATTCTGTGAACTCGCATGTTATCTACCTAGTTGTACAGATAGATTTGATTGGCTTCCACCACTCAAACGTTTAATAATGTCCCTTAGAACTTTACCAAGCTCTTTTACTTTATGATCACGACTGAGAACATCGTCTTTCATAATGACAATGATACAAAACAAGACAAAAAAAATGTTTTTGCTTTTTACAGCATTAATATGTTGAACTTGTTTCACTTTAATTGTAACATGTACATGCATGTATATTTTAATATGGTGTCTAAATACCTTTCCCCAATCAATTCATTTTTTTACTTATTTTATATTTATAATTAGAATGCTGAGATGTGTGTAAATTTGAAGTAGATTTGTGCACTAGAAGATAACAACTGCTATCAGACTCCTCCCCCTGCCACACACTCACAATTCAATTAAATTCAATTTTATTTATATAGCGCTTTTAACAATGGTCATTGTCACAAAGCAGCTTTACAAGATGAAATAAATGTGAAATAAATATGTGTGTGTGAATGTGTGTGTATGAATGTGTGTGAATGAAATGCCTCTGATGAGCTGAGAGTAACGGCGACAATGGCAAGGAAAAACTCCCTAAGATGACGATAGGACGAAACCTTGAGAGGAACCAGACTCAGTCAGGGAACCCATCCTTATTTGGGTGATAACAGATACAGATTATAAAACTTCATGTGTGATCTGCAGCTGAAGGTTGCTGAAATTTTTTGATCACACAATAATATGTGCAATAATCTGCTGCTACTTAGATGTGCAATTTCTCATTGAGTGCTAAAACATTAGCAAGACACACAATACCTTCATTAGTATATGCAATAGTTTTATCTTGTGCAGTGTCACCTTTTGTTGCCACTATGTGCAATAACAGACTTGTTCTAGAGAACCCCAAACCACTCTCGGCATTAACTAGTAAACTGCTTCAGCAATAATTTTATTTATTTATCTACAGCATTTGCATCCATTTCTCTTACTGATCACAGTATGTTGTGTAAATAGCGCAGTGACCCCAACATTGTGTACACAGCATTTTGTATATAATAGTGTATTTTCTCCTAATGCCTATATCGCATTCATTTTCTGATTACAGGACACTAATTAATGCACATAAATATCTAAGACTTTCGCTTTCATATGCCTGCCTACCAAGTGTTTGTATCAAGTCTCTTTTTGTCTTAATTTTGATTTCTGTCTCACCCCTTTGTTCTGTTCGCTGATTTGGTTTGCCATTCTGGACTGCTACTATTTGAAATCTACTCTTGGACTCAGCTCTCTGGTATAACGATGCAGAATTGTTTGCTTATCAGACTGCCCTTTGGTTTTGGAACTCTGCCAGCACTTGTTTTTGTATTCTGCTGATTTATGGAATAAATATTGCAGCCTGCTTTAGTCCATGCTCTTGAACCTGACACTATCAATCTTGGCCTGTACATACAGTATGGTTCTAAAAACTACAAATGTTTATTTCCCCTCCCTGTCTCATATTCATGTGTATGTAATTCACTTTTACTCAAATATACATAGATATGTGCCCACTATAACAGTTCATCTGGTTTTGAATTGAATTTTAAACCCAGTGTGTAACTGATATACAGCATTTACATATAGTGGAGGTGAACAAAAGAACTATAAATTGAACAATGTTTAGGGTTTAAAATGGTTCTTTGTGACTTGTATGGCCTCAGGATACCTCGTTTAGCCCTTGATATGAGAGTGCACTGTAGTTATACATCAAAACGCAAAAGCAGCAACATTTTATTTGTATTTAATTACATTTGCTTTAGATTTAATGTTAGATTGGTTATCATGTGAATCATGCAGGGATGCATGTTACAATTATCATTTGTGACTATTGATTAGAGGCTTAATTAAGCATGACTCTCACTGAGAATACGTCTGTATTTTATTTTCAGCTGTGCTACCTCAGGTCTGTAATGTGCACTGTTTGCTAAAATGTAACCTCGCTAATCCCTTTAGGGGGGGCAAAAACACTTCCTTGCTGCTGGTGCAAAATATGATTTCAATTGATTAAATGTCTTTGCAGCAAGAGAGAGTTGATATTGTTAAAAACCAGTGTGATCTGTGCACGGAGGAGCCTTGAATGTGTGTGATGGAGGAGCCGAGTCTGGTTCAGTAATAGCTTTATGCTTGGCTCCGTGTGGCTCATGGGAGACATCATTAAGTAAGCAAGGTCACCAGGGTGTGGAGCAGTGCGCCTTGCTGCCGTTTCCATCATCTACTGCCCCTGCTCAATTTGTATAATTTATCCTCATCTAGAAACTCTCGCAAAGAGCTTATTTGACCTCTCGAATGCTAAAAGTCATGAGCTGCTTCAAATTAAATGTCTGACACCAAATGAGAACGGTATGGGGGTGGTCAGTAGCTCAGCTCTGGAGTGGTCCGGTGATACCACTGAGTCATGTAGCCACAGTCCAAACCAGGAAGAAGCAGATAGAGTGGAGAATACGCAGTAGGTCAGCCTTCTAGAGGCCATTTAACAGATTGACCCCTGAAGGAAATGGCAGTAGAGCAGTGTTTGTGTGGGAGAGTGTTAGAGGGGTGCGGTTGCTTTGTGCAGTAATGTGGCAAAGTGGCAGACACCCCCACCCCCCACCCATACTTGTGTTTCTCAGTCAATCATGGCTCTCTCCCTAGGCTGAGAGAAGGCAGTGGTGGGTGCAACCGAGAAGTGATTACGTGGCGGTGGGAAGAAAAAGAGCAAGGCTGCTTTATTTTGTCAACTGAAGTGCACAAATGGAAATGTCAACCCTGGCTGAGAATTAATGAATCTGATAGGGAGCCCAAGTGCCTTTTGCACACAGCCTGATGCCACTGTTGACTGTTTTATTTTTCCTCATTTTCATTTTTTTCTTTGGATGCTCACAGACTTTTAATTCCAACTGCTTAAGAAATGTCTCACTGGTCCATCTTCCACCTGGGGAATATTAAATTTATTGTTTTTGTCCTGTCAGGGTTGACAAGCAGATTGCTAAAGGTCCTGAAACTGTTCTTGATATTTTAACAAAAACAAGCACCTATATATATACATATACAGAAAAGGTATCTGATGTAACACTGTATGCACTTGTATCATTAGTAGACAAAGTCGTACAAAAAAATGAATATAGTTATCAAATCAAATCATGACGCCAGTATCTTGGACTGAATCAAAGCATGGGCTGAGTCTCTATGAATCACCCCCTAAAAGGATCCATAAAGATCCACAGGACATTTTTCTAAGGCTCCAAAAAAACTGTTTTGGCACCTTTTTGAAGAATATCCTGGGAAAAATTGGGGTACAGTTTCTAAAGCCATTTTGAGTCTTTCCGAATTTTTGGATGAAACTAAACATGAATAGCAAAAGCGTATATTTCACGGAAATCTGTGCTGCTTGCATGCGCATTTAGAGTCTACGCACAATTCAATCATCGGCCGCCAAGGCACAAGACAAATGCACTTTCCTTTAAACTTGACTCAGAACAATTTGTCTAGCTTTTCTGCTTGTGCACTCACATTTCTGTGACTTGATGTGCTTCTGCCAGCATTGCAGGCTTGTGGTTGGAGATACTTGCGTTGGCAGTATTCAGTTTTGACAGACGGGCTCATTTCTGCTCGGGGTCATCAATATTTCTGATGCTGCAATGATTGTGCAGGTCATGTAAATATACTTGCCTTGTTCTGCTGAGGGAGCGGTGTGTCAGGTGACATTGCCCTGATTGTTTTGTAAAGTACCTCGGAGCTCTATGCTTCCACATTCATCTGGGTGCATGCATTTAACTGCTTTAACTATTGTACTGAGGTAGAGGTACTGTTTTTTTTTATAATGCTTGAATGTATTAATTAGAAAGGGGTCAAAAGAGAATGGATACATGCAGGCTGGTATTTCAATGACATTTACATTTGAGTTGCGTGTCATAATGATTGTTTGATGCTTGACCTCACACAATGCATAAAAAGTTAACAAAGCCCTATGGATTTATAAGAGTGAATTGTTGTATAATGTCACGTGTTCCATATGTTTTTCATAGGAAGTTGTTCTATATTTAATTGCATGTGCTTTCTTTAGTTTAGCTTCAGTTTTAGCTACAGTATCCCAGAAGGGCTCCTATGGGCAATAGAGTCAATGTCTTTGGCTGGAGAGACAAACCTGTTCCGGATTGATTCTCCTCATGATCTGCAGAACCCACCACCTCATGCTGTCATCCTGTTAACCCATGCTGAATGTTCTGTGCAGACGAATCTCACATTTACGGCAGCTAGCTGTGAGATGGCATACATTACTACACCCACTCAAAGGCTTAAAGACTCTAAAGTTGTCAGCTGTGGTTTTGTTTTAATGATGGCGCTGGCTGGAGTGTGGGGATCCATGCCCATTCAGCTGAGGCTGTTCGGCTTCTTGCTAATGGCCCAAGAGAGAAAGAGAGGGAGAGAGACAGACTGAGAGAGAGACAGAGAGAGGGAGAGACATTTCTCGTTATCACCAATGTTCTTCCAGGAGCAAAGCAGCCAGCAGACAATAGTGGTCTCCTCTTTCATCAGGTTTGCTACCATATGTTTCTACCATGAGTATAGCATTGTTCGCTAAGATGCAGTATCACTTCTTACGGGGGTTGATTACTACTATGTATTAATGTCAACTGACCTATTCATCCTGTATCTACAGTTGCATTGTTTCTGTGCACTTATAGCAATTCTGGACAAGCTTTGCATGCTGACAACCTGAGCATATTGTGCCATTTTATAAAAAAGTGGTAATGTCTCAAAGGTCTGCTGTGTGCCTTTTTACAAAAAGCAGCAGTCAAAGTAGCTTGACCAGCAACAACTCTGATCCCGGAGGGCTGGTGTCAGCACTGTCTGGAGCTTTTTCTGTCCAGACCTGTTTCAACTGTTAGATCTGTTAATTGCACGATGGGTGTGTTTGACCAAACTGTACAGGACACTGAACCTCCAGATCCTGACCTGGTCTGAAAAGGGCATATAGCACTAAAACACATGCTGAAAGAAAATTACACTAATATAACTCTTAAGACCTGAAGAAAGTATGCAGGAAGGCCTTGATGTGCTCAAAAATGTACTCACGGTTGGTTCCCACACTCCTCCCCTCACAAGCACCCAGAATTAGTTAGCAGGTTGATACTGGGTTTGCAGGATTAGCTGCAGTTTTAGTAATTCAAACTTCTCTTTATGGTGCATAATGAGCACATTCTGTGCTGCACCTGTTAACATACGTATGCCCATCTGACCCTCAGTTTTTGTTGAAATATCAGTTTTTCCTTGGTGACTTTGTACATTTGTGTTTACCTTGTTTCCTCATCCTGTGCTGATGCCTATTGTCATCCTGCATATGAGGAAAACTCTGTTCAGAGTCAATCGACTGAAAGCTGCTGGACCTGACAACATTCCTGTTTGCGTGCTCAAAGGATGCGCAGAACAGCTGGCAGATGTTCTCAAAAACATCAACATCTCTCTGAGCACCGCTGTCATCCCAACATGCTTCAAAACCACCACCATCATACCAGTACCAAAGAAATCATCAGTGTCCTCAGTCACTATCATCCCGTCGCACTCACACCCATCATCATGAAGTGCTTCGAGAGGCTCGTCATCAGGCACATCAAGACACAACTGCTTCCCTAACTGAACCCCATGCAGTTCGCATACTGTCCCAACAGCTATACAAGATGATGCCATCAACACCACCCTTCACCTGGCCCTCACTCACCTGGACAAAAAGGGCAGTTATGTTAGAATGCTGTTCATAGACTTCAGTTCAGCATTCATCACCATCATTCCTCAGCATCTGATTGGGAAGCTGAGAATGCTGGGCCTAAACACATCACTCTGCAACTGGGTCCGGGACCCCAGTCAGTCAGGACTGGGAGTGACATCTCCAGCACCACCACACTGAACACGGGGCCCCCAGGGCTGTGTGCTCAACCCTCGACTGTTCAGCAGCAATGCACAGCTCAAACCACATCAAGTTTGCTGATGACACAACTGTGGTGGGTTTGATCAGTGAGAACGACGACGAGGTGGCATACAGAGAGGAGGTGCAATGGGTTACAGATTGGTTCAGAGCCAACAACCTGTCCCTGAACCTGTCCCCAAGAAAACAAAGGAGATGGTTGTTGTCTTCAGAAGGGCACAACATGATCATTCTCCACTGAGCATCAATGGCTCCTCAAGGGAGATCGTCTAGAGCACCAAGTTCCTTGATGTCCAAATCATGAAGAACCTCACGTGGACCCTCAACACCAGCTCCATCACAAAGAAGGCCCAGCAGTGTCTCTACTTCCTGCGGAGACTAAGGAGAGAGCACCTCCCACCCCCAATCCTCCCCATGTTCTACAGAGGGACCATAAAGAGTATCCTCAGTAGCTGCATCACAGCCTGGTACGGAAACTGCAATGCTTCGGATCACAAGACCCTACAGAGGGTTGTGAGAACAGCTGAGAAGATCATTGGTGTCTTTCTTCCCTCTGTCACTGACATTTACTCCACACACTGCATTCACAAAGCCTAGCATTGTGGATGACCCCACTCACCCCTTACACACACTATTTTCCCTCCTCCCATCTGGTAAAAGGTCCCGTAGCATATATGCCTCCACTACTAGAATGGGGAACATTCTTCCCTCAGGCCATCAGACTCCTTAACTAGAACTGAAAGCATTAAACCACATATATACACACACACACACACACACACACACACACACCACCACCAATCACCCACACCTCACCCTACTCCCTTTAACTCAGCTCAGACTAATAACAGTTAAACTACTTTTTTTATATCACACATTCTGTAAAACACATGACACTCTCTGTCATGGTTTTTATGCTGCTACAAACCGCACAGTCATATTTACTGCCATTTTAAATTGCACATATTTATTTATTAATATCCTGCATTCTCTTGCACATTTGCACTCTTGCACATCTCTTCTGCTAAACTACAGTACTGATCAAATACTGTACTTATCCTAAATCCTAGTCTCGTTTAAGGGTATTGTAGCTCTTGTTCTGTCCTGTTTTGCATTTGTGTCCTGTTCTGTTCTGCTCTTGGGTTACACCATGGTCCTGGAGGAGTGTTGTTTCATTTTTACTATGTACTGTGTTTATGGTAGAATAAAACCTACTTGACTTGACTCTCCTGTCCCAGCATTACAGCATTGTTAAAATGCAATAAGATTCATGCAAGGAGGTGCTTTGACAATCTGGCAAATATCAATGAGCCTCACTTCACTGCACTGCAGAAGTTCATCCCTCTATAGCTAAACTAGTTTGTAAGTGGATATCACCATTAGTAGCCTATTTGGGGGAAAATCGTTTCACGGCAAATAGTTCTCTTTGCCGACTGATTGTTCCCTCAGCATTCGCATGATTGAATGGTGAAATTGGTCACACATCATTTTCACCTCGTCTTAGATTAACTACCAAGGGCTGTCTGAAAGTAGCGAAGAAACCCCCCTCTCCCGCTCTCTCCAACTGAACTGAGAGTAATCTAAATAGATAATTAATGTTAAAAGCAATTATCATCCATATGAAACTGCAACTCATTTTTGGTGTTATCTGGTCTAATTTGGGGGATTTGTCTTATCCGGGATGAGAGGAAGCAGCTGGAAAGGCAGAGCCAAAGAGATGGTGGGGAGAGAAATCAAATGAAAGGATAATGAACATCAAACACTTTTCTCAGGCAATATTGTTATTGTAGTTTGCAGGGAAGCGTGTAATGAAGTGAAGGAATATGGCATATCCAATCTCTCTGTGTGCCACATGCAGTGGAACAGGACATCTGTACAGTCTGAGGGGGAAGGCTGTACTTAGGATAGCACGGCCATTTGTTTTAATGGGGGATATATTTTGGGACATGTTATCAAAAGCAAGGCATTGTGACAAAAATGATTTAACCAACAGAGCTGGGAAATGCCTGATTTATTATGCCATCCCCCTTTACGTAATTAGCAAAAGCAGCAGATAAAAAGACCACAGCCACTTCAGAGCATCCTAATCTTCTTCATGCTTTGGTGGAATATCTCTTGTGACTCTAATATCTACCCTTAGAGCAATGAATGTGTCATGAAACAGTCATTATGATGGTGCTGGGTTATGTGGACCTCAGCGTATCATACAGTAATGGGTGTCTTCATGGATCACAAACATGTAATTTGACCCGTCATGGCGTCAGTCACCACAGGGTTTTCTGCAGTTTATTGAGAGAATGTCTGTCAAACAGGGTTTAGTCTGATATAAATTCTTGTCAGAGCCCAGCTTTGCTGCTCTTGTTCTTCATAATTGAACATTTCAATAGATAAATTAAACAGATAATGAGTTCTGCAGGGCAATGTTGACAAATAACAATAAGGGGTAAACAATGTATATAGCATTATCCTAATGTAAACTAAAGCAATTAAAACTGTCAGCACAAGCATCCTCAGAAGGTCAAAAATAATATTTCTTCTTAAAACTACTGTAAAGTCATCTGTTTCGAATTTACAAATCCACTCAATTATTTATTTATTCATTCATTTATTTTGTGTAACTGTTTAATCCTTACTAGGGTCTCAGGTACTCAGGGCCTATCCCAGAGTGGGATATGGGCACGAGGCAGGAACTCACCCTGGGCGGAGCTGTATTTATTTCTTTAATTATCAATAAAGCCCCCTGAATAGTTTGTATGGAAGAGTCTCTAACAAAGGTCTAATGTCCCTTAGCCACAGAAAAGGAAGAGTGGTTCTCCAATGGCAACTCTTTCATGTATGGCATGTGTCATCTATCTTCAAATCCTTGTATGTAGTGTTAGGTTACCTACTTTAATATAAAATCGTTACAGGCTCAACTAGACTTTCTGAGGAGGAATTTGTGCAAATACTACAATTTTAACTGTTAACTGATGCTATTTCTTGCTTTGGAGGCCATCCCAGGAGGAACTGCTGTGTTTGAATGTACGTATAACATGTGATAGTAGATCAGTTGGAATCTCTGCATGAGAATATCTT
>JBBPDH010000124.1:20847254-20866548 GCA_037974565.1 Clupeocharax schoutedeni
AAAACAACGAAACACATGGCACAAGACAGAATCAAAATAAACACACGGTGGCCCATACTGGGCCTCAGCCGTGACAAAAGGGGAAAAACACAGGTTGGGGCATCTGTATGTTTAAGAGTAAGGCTTCACATCTCAAGAAAATTCTGTTTTTCTCAACTCTTTAAATTGTGTCCTTCCTAGTACTGTGATTCTGTATTGCAAATCAAGCAGCGACTGGCAGCAATCTGATCCATTGGTGTTGATCGCTGTCTTCTAGCTCAAAGGTGTTATGAAGTATCGGGGGGCCAATCATATTTTGAAGTTTTGTCTGCCTTCCTAAAGTGCAGCTGTATGCAACTCAACTGTCTCGTCTCTATGGTCACCTCAGCCCTGCTTGTAGGGCTCTAATATCTATATTATTGCTCCACTTTTAGGAGATAACTCAAAATTTTAAAGCACCCCAGAAAATAGTAAAGGCAAAAGACAAAAGATATGAGGCAAGAGGAAGCTGAACTAATCGACTAACATGATGAAACAGATCATTTTCACCTTTTGATCCAAACTTGATGCAGTTTGACATGGGTCATTTGAGGACACACGATTGGAAATGATACGGATCTGCTGCATCTCTGTTTGAGTTACATGATTTATGCACACAAAGGATTTTCCCACTTGTGTATATGAAGACGAATGCTACCAGCAAATCATTTGGAATATTTTGTGAACTACTTACACTTTTGCTCGGGATCCGCCGAACTCTTTCCAAATCTAAATCATATTTAACCTCTGGTGTTATAAAATATGCCAGTGTAGATCTAACGTTTGCTGAAGTGTTAAGCTTGTTAGCGTAGCAGTAATTCAGTCTGTTGCTGTCTCTCTAAGCCTCAACGTTCACTGCTGAAGTGTCCTTGATCCCGACAAACTTAAATGCTAATGCAAATCTATGCAGCAGCGCCGGCATCATTATTAACTGTCTCTTCACATTTGGAGTTTGTTTATTATTCGCTTAATGGCAGAGTGCTGAGATGAAGATGCTATGCTGAGTGCTAAGCCATTAGCCACTCGGTAATATACTCTCTCAGGATTCCGGGTCACAGTTAGCATGCTAGTTGTGAGGAAAGAGATTAAACATTTGGGAGCAGCTGTCAGTGCTAATGGAAATATGTGTGGTTTATGCACAATGATGATTTTCGTATTGCTGTGGTGTGTCTGCGTTTGTGTGTGTGGGTGTGGGTGTGTGTGTGTGTGTGTGTGTGTATGTGTGTGTGCATAGGGCTTTGTATGTGTGTGTTTCCTGTAAGTATATGCTTCTGGGTACTAGGGTTTTTATTTACCCCTTATGTGCTGTGACAGGTTAAGTGACTAAATTCAGCCACAGCCTGAGGAGCAGCTGTTTCTGCTGGCTATGGCAAAGCCACAGAGACGCGCTTCTGATGGGCTGCACCATGGGGCTTCAGTAAGTGAGCTTTCCTCCGTCGAAGAGAATCTGTGTACTGGAAAATCTCGGAGGGAAAGATGCTGTCGCTCAACATGAGCCATGAATATTTCTCATTCATCTTAAGAGAAAATGATAGACAGGGGCTTATGACTATAAAAGGGAAAATGGACAAAGGGTCTCGAAAGAGGCCTCTCATGCAACATGAGGAAAACAAAGCAGCATGGCCAGGGGGAAAGAGAGAAGCTCTGTGGCATCTGTTCACTCAAGCCCATTATCAGCTGCTATAAGAGTGATCTAATTCTGAGTGACTTGAGGCTGCCCAAGAGATGATCCCAGACCACTTTCTCTTTCAATCTCGTTTTCTTTCTCTCTCTCTCTATGTCTCTCTCTCTCTAGCGCCTTCTCAGTCATAAGTTTAGATGGTTGTAGAGAACTGCATACACTTTTATGGGAATCCAACTATTTTTTACAGAATTTGATTGATTCAGTCAATGTGGTTTGGTGTAAAATGGTTCATAACATAGATAGATAGATAGATGGATAGATGGATAGATAGATAGATAGCCCAGTACTGATGTGTGCATTGTAGGTATTTTTGGTAGTGGCCAGCTTTAGTATTGGTGCTCTAACCAGCCTGTGTCTAAGGAGCTCCATAATCAGTATGGTGTGATATGTTGTGTTGTGTTGCATTCCTCCTTTTACCAGTATTTAAAATTTCAGTGACTTCTGCCACAGTAGCCCTTCTGTTGGCTCGGGACAGCCTTTATTTCACACATGAATCGATGAGCCGGGGGTGCCCACCACCCTGTCACTAATTCTGGGTCACTGTCCATATCTGTTACTGGTTATACTGTTTTGTTTTATCTGAGTTATGTACAATAGACATTATATAATGAAAGATTTTGTTCTAGAAAAGTTTTGCATGGCATCAATACAGGTGTCGTGAAACAGCTGCTAAGAAGCACATCTCTGTGGACAGTTCTTCTAGGATATCCTTTGTGAGGCGCACAAATGTGAAGAACCCCCACATAAAAGCGCCTTCACAAAAATGTGTATTTTTTCTGGGTATTTTTTTCAGTCCAAGCCGGGAAACATTTAGGCAGATTCAATAATAATGGTGTAGATTCGTAAAGTGTTCATTCAGTGTGTTGTTTAGTTTTCAAACACTAAGCAGCATTCAAAAAGGTTCAAAAAACAATCATGGACCCATTTATTCCGGTGTGGGTCGGAATCTCAGAAGCGGTTGTGGTGGGGCAGGTGGGTGAAGCTTGTACACATGCTAAAAAGTGGCACAGCCCCACTTCAAAATAATGAGGAAAGAATTAATTCAGCTGGGAATTTTAATTTTGTTGGGTCACGATTAATCCCATCAGTAAACAAAGCAGAGGTCATCTTGTTTTGGAGAACTCCAATTAGATACTAATCAGCAGTAATCAGGCAAGCTGTTCACCGGCGTCTTAATACTCTCTCTCTCTCTCTCTCTCTCTCTCTCTCTCTTTCCCTCTCCTTGTCCTTAGCACTGAGTGTGGCCTCTGTTCTGTGATCTTGTGTTCAAGGGGTTTAGGGGGAGAAGTGGGGCTAATTACCGACACGAGGCAGCACAACACATATAGCCTCACACCTAATGAATAAAGATGAAACGGTATTCCCAGTGATCTGAAGCGGGTGTTTACAGTCCACAGCTTTGTTTGTTCCAAGGAAAAGGAAAGGGATGTGTGGGTTCATGTGGGATACTGCAGCAGAAGAAACATCACAGCCTTATAAAATAAAGGATCTTAAGAGTTCTTTGCTTGAAAACAAAACAAAAATTGGTAGATGAACTACCAATTTTGGTTCAGTCCTGAGACCTTTAATTTTTTAAAGCCTTAAGATTGAGTTTACATTGTATGTCCAAAAAGTAAACCTTTTTGCTTATATTTACATTCCTATATCTTCTAGTAAATTGAATTGTCATGAAATGTCATAACAAAACTAGGGATGCACCGAAATGATTTTTTTGGCCAAAATGCAAAACCAAAAATGAGGAAACACTTGGCCAAAAACCAGAACTGAAACAGAAAGAAGTCGCGTTGACGTTATGGCTGTGTACTTCACTAAAGTCAAGCATTGTAATTGCATTCATTAATATTCTTCGTTCAAAGACTAAATCTTGTATGTTCAGTTAATGAGATTTTTGTAAATTAGTATAATTTTTATTGGTCCATCAAGAAATGCTCACACAAGCTAAAGGACAGACATTTTCAAAAGGTGTAAAAAAAAACCAGGAAAGGGGACATGGCTGAATGTAGATGGTCTCTGGTTACTAAATTTTAGCACAAAACTCGGCAGTGCACATCTCATTGCTCATTTTGACTGGTGCAAAATGCATTAAAACTTTTCAATGTCTACTTATTTTTCTCGTTTACTTTTGTTGTGCTCAAAATGCATTGCATCATTTCAGAAGTTGTTTACAGGTTCAGTGAGCATGGGCGTAGCAGCAGTGCTGTGCATTCTTAATAGCCAAGACTCTGTTTGTTCAATGGGCCAGAAAGGCTGGGTGTTTGGAACTGATCAATAATCCATACCGAGGTTGCTATATATGTGGGTGTCTGTAATCAAGTTAGACCTATATCAGTGTGTCGGAAATTATAGGGCTGTTTCTGAATGTCGATTACAAAGGCATGTGGTCGTGCTCTTTTTTTCTTGCACACAAGGAGCATAAGGAGAATAATGAACCATTTCAGTTAAAGCTCAGGCCCGGACAAAATTAATAAAAAAAAATATGTACATGCCTCAAAATAAAGGTACCAGAAAGGATTCGTTGCCTCTGGAGTGTAATGTAATGGTTGTGAACCATTTATCACACATGAAATTCTTTCTCTGCATTGAATCCATCCGCCAAGTGAAGCCATGGGCAGCCAATGAAAAATAACTTCTGATTGCAGTGCCACCTCTCTAACCAGCAGGCCACCAGCTCCCCCACAGATAAAAAGGCCTTTAATCACTGGTTTTGCATGTAAACCTTTAATCCATGTAGAAATGAGATTTTCAGTCCTGTAATGTAGAAAGAACCTACTCTCCAGTGTGATAGATCTCCAACGCCAGGGTTAAGTGTAATGCTAACATTATTCATGCTGACATATTAAAAATTTGAGAAACTTTAATTGAAAAGTTCTTCAAGGCAGTGGTTGTCAAATCAGCCCTTTGGTGTGTCTGATCAGCCGAGACAAGTTTGGAGTGCAAAAGTTGCTTCTTTAATTTTTCTGTTGAGCCGTGAGGCTAACCTTGCTGACAAGTTAACCGTTTCTATAAATAAATACCCAAAAATTCTTTCACCGGGCACAAATCCCATTCTGCTCTTTATTAAGATGAAATAAACTTGTAGATGTGGTTTAGGAGCAGTATGACCTACTGTGAGCTGTAAAGATGTACAAAACATCAGTGTGTATCCAATTGTCACCCCATGAGTAGGAGTGCTGGTCTAGAATCTGCTTTTCTGGCAATGACCACCAGACTGAAGAGTCCTCTCCAGGCCTGGTCTTGTCTGAAATGTGTTTTTAAATATTTCTATAGCTCACTTTGCCACAATTCCCTCTTAACTTAATGAAGAGCTTTCTCACTATGAAAGCTACGAACTGCACTAATGCATCTCTCTACTGGCTGTACTTCCACAGAACACTTGCTTTCAAGGCCAAGAATGGACTTGCACCCCCATACATAACACCATTGATCAAACAGCGTGTCACTCTCAGGGCTTCAAGCGGTCTCGTCTTGAGCCTCCGCTGCTCAGAAGAAGAGGGAGACGTGTGTCAAGACTCTCAGTCTTGGTCCTCCGGTGGTGGAACGAACTCCTTCTTCCAACCAGATCTCCGGAGTCCTTCACTGTCTTAAGACTCAAAGAAGCACATTGGCGAGTAACTATGTCTCTCATTTTGTTTGCTTTATTCTTAAAAAACAAAAACAAACAAAAAATACCCTTATCCCCACCCCTTCCTTACTTTTGTCTTAACTCTTTTTTCAATGTGTTGTTTAGGTACTGTTTGACAGTGCTGTTTAGGTGTACCAAGCGTGCACTAACTTGGTTGAATAGTGGATGTGGATTTAAGTTGCTTTACAGGTTAAAGAAACAGGTGTGGACTACTTGAGCACCAGTGTTGGGCAAGTTACTTTTGATCACTGATTACAAATTACTGATATAATTATTTTATTTAAAAAGTAATTAGTTGCATTACTAGTTAAATTCCTAGTTACATCCCCATCCTCTAAAGAAACTCTTTAAACAGCTCAAACACACTCTTAAGTTGCTTAAACACTAGAGGTGGGCATAGATTAATTTTTTTTAACGCCGTTAATAACGGTGTTAACGGCGATACCTCCCCCCCCCGACAGAGAGACCAAGACAAGTTTAAAACGTGCGTGAGCCAGACAAATCACTGAAATATCAAGGTGAAATTCATCATAACTTATGTAGTGTAGACTCAGCTCACTCTGTCCAGGGGAGAGCCCGAGAGAGGTTTAAAATGTGCGTGAACCGGAAAAGTCTAGTCAGGCTTTGGGGCCGCAGGGCACTGTACATATGCCCCCCGTTAGCAGCCCAGCACTATTAAATACATTTTATTATTAAGTGTTGAATAAAGAAATGAAGCTCTTCAGACACTTTTGTGTCAAGGGACAAAATATTTTGTTATTTGTTCTGATTATGGCTTAATAGGTAGTCACTTTCTAAACAGAAATGTTTCACGAAATACCAACATTCTTCGCTGAACTCCAACTTTTACTGTCGCACAAGCAAAATATATTGCCTAAAAAGTTTTGTTACCCTATTCTCTTTCATTTTAATCCTTTGAAAACCCATGTACAAGTTGTACCCAACATGCTTTGAAGACTGGTTTAAAAAAAAAAGAGAGAGAGAGAAAGAAAAGTTAAGTCCTTTTGGCTAACTGCTCTTCCAATTAGCATCTGCTGTTTTGAGTAACGCTACAGTGCAATGCGAATTCTGTCCCGAGGAAAGACGTGTGTGCAGAGGGAAGAAAGGAAGTCACACATCGCCCTTAATTAAAACATGGTTTACAATAAGTCTGCATGATGAAGTCGCCTTTGATAGTGTTTTTGTCAATTAAAAGTGAATACCCTGAAAGATAACTCAGCATTCATTACAAGCAGGTTATTCTCAAGGACATCAGTCGCTTCAGCTGGAGAATAGATGCTGCGGAGGAAGCTGGAGTTAGGCTATAATGTGACTATTCACGCTTTTGAATTCCATCTCATCTTGAGGGGCATTCATTCATCTTACAGAGCGTTCCCCACCGTGTGTGAATTGAGACATTTGCCTAGACTTATTTGTGCTGTCAGACTCTCTTTTCCTTGTTCCAGCGTGAAATGGACATGCAGTAAGCAGCTTCATTCTTCGCCATGTGTCCACAAGTAGGTCACAGTCCATTTCCCTCTCTCTGAAGCCCCAATACAGCATTTACCTATAAACACCCTTGCCAAACAAAAGGAAGAGGGCTTGATGAATATTTATCAGCCACACACAAATCTCGGTGTGCCCGTCTAGGCCTTTATTATTCACTTCTTATTGCCCAAGTCTGGTGGAAACTCTCCATCAGTGTAGGCTGAGCACACTTTCCCTGCTTACCAAAAGGAATGCTTTGTTCCTCTATTATCCTGACTTAGGCTAGCAAAGCATTACACATGCCAAGCCTGAGGTTATGAAGGACATTTTAAGCCTTTAATGCAACAAAACAACAAAACAGCTATTGCAGCACATCTACTGTTTTCTATGAATAACGTGCTTTCTCAGTCCTCACATTTACCTTGACGGGTAAAGAACTTGATCTCAGAAGAAAACACACCAAAGGTATATATTTCATACTCCAGTCTCTTTTTATTGCGACTCTGACCTTTCAGGAGATTGGAAAAATCCTGCTTAATGAACCTATCGTCCAACCACCTATCCATTATCTGAACCACTTATCTCTAACCAGGATCATGGGTGGGCGCTGGAGCCCATCGTTGCTGTTTATAGGGTGAAATACTACAGATCCTGCAGACCTGGTCTGATCCTATCGCCACCTCTATAATTGTTGCCACCCGTGGCAAAAAGGGTATTAGTTGAGTTTCTAGATTAATTCGTTCAGTCTAACACTTATAGTTTGATTTAAATTTTTTCAGCTTGTGTCTAAGAAAGTAAAATTATTAATCAAAACATTCTGGTACCCCTGCATCCCCTTTACCCATAAATAGCAATTAGTCTACTCCCATAATGCCTGAGGAGGAAATACAAAGAAAGCAATGGGAGATCACTACATTTCTCAATACAGCATCTCTCCAGGTCCTCGTCTAGATACCATGCATACTAACAAGTTTCCCAGGGTCTTTGGTGGAAAATCAACCCCAAAACCTAACAGATTCTCCACCCTATTTAACAGGAGGCATGATAGTCATTATGCACACACATCCATCTTTTTATACCAAATCCACCTTGAGTGTTTCTTGCCCAATTCCTCTATTTTTGCTTCATGTGACCTTACATCCCAATTCCACTAAATATTGCAGTCCAGAGAATTCCATGTATGGTTAGATTAGGATAGGTTATACCTTTTGGGGTGGCATTTTTCAGAGTGAGATTGAACAAAGATCTTTTGTTTTCAAGATTGTGAATAATTATAGTGTTGACAGTAAGACATTTGGGCCATTTCTTTTGGTTCATTTATTCATAACAGAGACGAGCAGCCATGTTCAAGGAATGGAGGTACAAAATTTGTGTGGCATGCACACATAGCTCAGGGGGCACATTTTAATGAGTGAAAGGACTACAAAGCTACCATATATCCACTATATAGACAAAAGTATTGGGGTGCCTGATCATTGACTCAACAAAGGCTTTAATGGCGTTGCATTCAAATCCATAAGCTTTAATATGGACTTGGTCCCCTTCTGCAGTTACAACAGGTTCCATTCTTCCTGGAAGCCTTTCCACAAGATTTGGAAGTTTCTGTGGGAATTGTGCCCGTTTGTGAGGTCGGGCACTGATGTTAGGCCTGGCTCACAATCTCATCCAGCCATGTCTTTATGGTGCTTGCTTTGTGCACTGGCGCACAGTCACCTCAATCTGTGTCCACAAAGTTGGAAACACGCATTGTCCAAAAAGCTAATGCTGAAGCATTACTGGAAGTAAAGACCCTGAAAAACAGGTGTGTCCCAATACTTTTGTCCATGTAACAGCTAAGATAGGGCTTTCTGTTGAATAAAGTTTGTCATTTGTGGTGCGAAGAAACACACAATCATTGCCAAAGCACTTTAAACATAAAACCTGGAGCCTTTAGACCTAGTAGCCTAGTGGTTAGGGCATTCGCCCTGCTATCAGAAAGTCCGGGTTCGATTCCCAAGACTGCTAGGCACCACTGAGGTACCCTGAGCAAGGTACCGTCCCCACACACTGCTCCCCGGGCGCCATGTTCATGGCTGCCCCCTGCTTCACTTGGTGAATGGGTTAAATGCAGAGGGTGAATTTCGTGCTGTTCACGCTGTGGCGTGTTCACGAATGATCACTTTCACTTCACTTTACACTTAAACTCCAGCCAAATGGTGCACCTTCTTCCACCTCAGAATCTATTATGAGATCCATGCCTATCCCAGCTAATTTAACATTTAAAGGGTTTGTTTTGCCATATTGACTCTCCAGTGGTTTTACTCCATTTTTTAACAAGTGCAAACATTTAACATTCAAGAGCAGCTTCTGCCTAGCTAATTTCATTTTTGGCTCGTGAGAAACACTGAGTCATGCCTTAGGCTGACAGCGTAAGAGCAGAGTAAATGGGAATGGGATAGAAACGTATAAAGTCCCCTTTAACATTATTCATGTTTGTCCCATCGATTTGTCATCACACTGTCGCGTGCCGCCTTATGAACGATTCCCACCAGTGCAAATGACCTTCCCTGCGCCTGGTGTAAAAGTAGATTGAAATAGAATGCGTTGGGATGAAATGGATCAATTTTGAAATCTGCTGTTTTGATGGTGGGGAGGAAGGGTGCCAGACGTTGTCCCTGGTAATATCTTTCAAAAAAAAAAAAAAAAGAGATTGGTGCGCTCTGCGGCATGACACAGAAGGCTGTCACAGATTGACAGTTTATTTTAGAGACCATTAACTTTACATACACTGCTCCAAAATGAAATATAGAGCAGCTTATAGACGAGACCCTGGAGCACGTTTTGCTCAGAATCTCCTTATCACAGCTCATGTAATGTAAGACTGAAAACTCAGGCCTTTTTCTAAAGCCTTGCCAATTGTATCCTCTTAGCTGAGAAATGTGCAGAAAGCCTGCGATTCTATTCGTTTCTTGTTCGTCCAAACGTATTTGTGAGTTATTCATTTGTCTCATTTCAATAATCATCTCTTACTAAGCTGAAAGCATACATATACCCAATGGAATGCACCGAATTTGTCTTCATTTCTGTGTAGTGCATATTTGAATAGTTTGCATTTTTAATGTGTTTTCTAGCTCCCTGACATCCAGATTGCTTCACTGTAACTAAAGCATGGTCTTCAGCTATTAATTTATTGTCAGTGTTTCATTTTCTAGTTTTCAAAATGGCTTCGACAGTAACTCAGTAAAAAACTCTTTCAGTGGATAATCATCATTCAGGGACATGATCTTTTTCACAGTCTAGCGGCCCTTGGTTCTGCACTTAGAAGCTACAAAGAAAAAATAAAAACTAAAAAGCAGTAAAAAGCTAATAATCTAAAGGAGATCTCAAACGACCTTTTTATATGTTATTTGTTCAGTTATATGATAAGCTATAGTGCAGTTTCATGTCTTTTGGCCTCATCTGTTTGAAAGAATTCACCATATTTTTACCATGTATTTTTTCCATCCGTGTTCTCTGCTATACCCAGCACACCATTTGACACACATATCATCCAACAACACAACATTCAACTATTCAACTGCCCAACAGTAATGATAGCTAACTGGCTTCCGTCTATATTACGCGTTTTACAAGTGATGTTGTCAGAAAGTAGCTTTACATAGT
The DNA here is from genome assembly GCA_037974565.1 of Clupeocharax schoutedeni. Classification (NCBI taxonomy): domain Eukaryota; kingdom Metazoa; phylum Chordata; class Actinopteri; order Characiformes; family Alestidae; genus Clupeocharax; species Clupeocharax schoutedeni. The sequence goes on from JBBPDH010000124.1 coordinate 20,857,688, forward strand.
CTGGATTCAAGACCCAAGTGAGCAAGCAAAATAATTGCAAGAGAGAGGCAATAAAAAACTCCACTAAACTGCAGGAAGGAACCTCAAGATGAACCAATATTCAAAAGAGGAACCCATCCTCCTCTAGACAACCTTGAAGGATATTTCAAACAGCCTGCCCCCAAGCAGTTACAGCATTTCAACCTTCCTCCCACCTACAAGTTACATCATTAGAAAAGGGATTTCCTAGTTTCCTAAACCAGAACATATAGTTCTAGAGACAACAGATGAAGCAACAGTTCGATTTTTGTAGTCATTTTGGCCGGCATGCCCCTTTAAATAGCATCCAATCACACTTCTGTACATATTGAAATATCCAAAGGAAATGAGTTGAGGTGATGGAGTGCAAATATAAAAATAGATTTCCAGTTTGCCTCATTACCTGGAGACCACAAAACATTCGAGTTCAGTGTTAGCCCCGACAGAGCACATCGCTCCTCATGCTGCAAATGTTGCTTAAGTAGCGTGTGGCTAATCAGTGCTGTGTGTCCTCCAACTGAGTCAGCATGGTGACGGCAACACACGTTTCCAACTGATTTAAATCTCCTCAGAAGCGAGCCCCAGCTTTCATTAGCCATTTACATGATATCCCTTGGTCTGACAGATGGCATTGTAGGATATCGGTTTTTATGGCAGGTCATCTTTCATATCCCATTTTTTTGTCCAATTTGATGTGAAGTTCTTGGTCCAGTCAAATTCATTTTGCATTTTGAATATTGATTTTCCTGTTTTTTTTTCCTCTCTTCTTCTGACAGACTCCTAATGCTCCCTTTACTTGGCAGTAGTTTTGACACTCTAATGGTCGTCTTCCTGATTAAAGGCAGACTGGAAGAAGAAAAAAAAAGTATGAATACATATGCCTATGCCTCAAAATTGATATATGTGGCTGGGCTGAGAAATTGAAGTTGCCTGAAATGGATTCTTTGCATTCATAAATTTTCTCCCTTCGAGCTGTTAAATCCGCAGTTGTGACCAGGCATGCCTCATTTCAGCATTACAGGATGAGTGTAAAAATATATATTTTTTCTTTATGTGGTCTGTCATTGGTTATGCTGACCAGATCTACCTCATATGACCAAAAGAACTGCTGCCACTCGATAAGGAATCAAAAGCAGGGCCTGTTTATTTGGGAGTCAGGGTGACCTGGAGAGAAGTAAGTCCACCTGTTCAGTCCAGAAATAGACCTGATTTAAGCCACTGGGCAAAGCAGCACTATAGTGTCAATAAATTGTATTTATTTCAGTTTTCTATCTAAAACTGTTTCTTTGCTTTATACTATTTACTTTGTGAGATTTCTTTATAAATTGATACACTGCTTTTAGAGCTCCCCCTGCTCCCAACATACCTGATCCAACTAATGAACTAATTACCAAGTCATTCTTGAGGTGAACTTGGCATGTTAGAGCAGAGAGAACACGCAGGGTAGTGACCAAAACTGAGAACCACTGCTTTAGAAACACAAAGAGTTCTTTTGACAGTGCAATTCAAGAACCATGCAATTTTAAGTTGCCAACAGAACCACTTTCGTGAGTATATAAAATATATTACACTCCATGTAATATATATTATTCGGATATTAATATATTTACCGTTTAAGCTTTTCAAGTATCTTTACATTAATCAGAGAGTGCTTTTTTTTTTTTAAAACAATGCTTACATTTATACTCATTTACATTCTATTGAAATGTTCTTGATAGTACCAAAAATGATTCTTCTGTGGTGTTATCTACAGAACATTTATGACAGCCTTGACCTTTGACATTGAGTTGTAATCCAGATTGCAATAACAGGTTTATGGCTGTGAAAGTTACTGCAAAACATTTGCAGATTATTGCATGAGACCCACTCCATGGATAAGGACCAAGTAAGCAAGCATAAGAAGCCCTACAGTTTCAAAAATGTTGCATTTTAAGGAGTGTCTGGAGAAAGATCAGGGGCTTTTATTTGCCAAAACTTGATTTAATTAGCAAGATCTTAAATTCATGATGAGCAACCACTTTTAGTTAGCAATTTAGGCAGTCGGCCCATCATATCTTTAGGCCTTCATCTGTACTCTCTTCAGGAATTATAGTTATGAACTTCTGAACATAATGGCAAAACATTTGCAAAGGGCTCTTGCTTGGCTTTCTTTTTGATGGACAAAAACCAAGAAACCAAGCAAATCGGAATTGAAAATGAAAAATTTGGCAGTCAGAACAATGCAGGCTGGCTTCAGTGGACTGTCCGCTCTTCTATCCAAGGCTTGGAGAGCACAGTGGCTTCTCTGAGGGATAGTTGGGGAATAACAGGGTTGTACATGGGCAGAACAACTGGCTGGGGGGAGAATAGGACTAACAGTGCATGAAAGTGGGGGGTCTGGGCATCTTTCTTGCTGTGCCAGAGAGACGCTCTTGATCAGAGAGGTGCTGAAGCACAGACAGCAGTGTGCTTGACTGCCTGCCAAGATTCAACGCCTGGGATCAGGTTCTTTGCATCATTGGGTGGATTGATGTGGAGCTGCAGCCGATTGGTCAGAAAGAGCACTTTTTCCTGAACGCCCCTTCACTAGCTTAGGACAACAATAGCAGCCAGCACAATGTCCTGGAAGAGATATTCTCTTCTACTTTGAGGGGTCTCAGTTGTCTATGGAGCGTATTTTGATAAGCAGGGCCAGGCATCAACCTCACACACAGTGCTCACACTCTTATAACTGAAGGCCAAAAGTGTTCTTTAAAGCAATGCCAAAGAAAAAACCCTTTTTATTCCCTTAATATTATTTCAAAAAGCATTTTTTTAATGAAAGATAGATACAGATAGATACATTGTTTAAAGGTTCTAACTTTAGGTCCTTTATGCTTTAAAGGGTTCATCACCACAAGATGTTCTTTAAACAATTAACCATTTGAAGGTAGTTTAGTAAGTTTCATAGTCCTGCCCTGAGTGTAATACAGGAAGAGCCAGCAGACCTATAAGTTATATTAAAGAGAGACTCTGCAGATGCATATCACAATTAATCTTTACCAGATGATTACTGATATTCTTACCAATATTTTTAATTGAAAAAAGTACAGTTTATATGTTACTTGCATATGTTTGCATACATTTCACAAATCCAGGTCATTCTAGAAGCTGAGACTTTATTCCTAGTGTAGAGAAAAAGTTTGTGGGGATACAGTTTTAAAAAATATCTCCCAGAACTGCATTATCCTCAAATAACATTTATGTAAATGTTGCTGTTGGTCCAAAATAAATGGTTACTTTAAGATTTGTAATGTGTAAAGTGTGGGCAGAGTGAAGGCTTCCTTAAAGACTCATTTGGAAAATTATTAGATGAAGTTGTTAAACCAAAAATCATGTTAAATTCATTTTTATGTTCATTTTAAGAGACGATTTATCCAAAAAAAAGAAAGAAAAACATATTAAAATGGCCAAAAGGACCAAACCAATCTTTTTTTGCATGTAGTGCCTTGCTTTAGATGTTTCTGTTTTCTTGCAACATTATGGATTGCAAACTAATAGGCCTACATTCAGGCTAAGAATAGGGCAGAGGGAAAGAAGGTGGCACATATGGATGCTCTGAGAGATTAGGCAGCTGATGAGGCAAGTGCAGGCTGTTAACTGCAGCAGAAGGGGAAGCTAGGAGCAGTCCAGCTTCAAGGAGCCCTTCTGCACTCACTTCCGGGGAAACAGAACAACAGGCGTAAAATGCGACTTAGGCTTCTGCACAGTCTGCTGGCCCAGTTTACATGGCTTTTCAGGCCAGTGTGAACAGAGCTGGCATTTACATCTGCTCCTTTGAGATTAGTCATCCCTGAACTGGCTGGTCTGACAGTAACAGGCCATTATTTATTATTACTGTTGCTATGTAAAGATCCACACCTAATTATCAGTGCCTTATCCAGCAGCTGAGGGTCAGACAAGGCTTCCAACCTTGTTCACCCCGCATTGTCAGACTATGCCCATTGCAATAAACCTTTAAGACAAAAGGCAAACAACTGCACCAAGTTTAGCACAGGCCGTCTTTTATATGAAACTTTTTCAAAGCTTTGTCAGCATTTTAAGGTAGAGTGGGAAAACGCTTGTGTCATTAAGTGATCCCTTTAAAAGTAAAGCAATCTTTAAATGCTGTCATCTGTTTTAATTGCTCAGACTCTGCCACACTGTATCTTACCCTGGTGGCAGACACTGTGGTAGCACTGTGGATGAGCAGCTTGTGATTCCATGTGTTATTTGACTACTTTAACCATTATAAAGCCTTTTGTGTCCATGTGGTTTAACATTTTAGGATCAAAAGCACTCAATTTGCTACACTATTACTGAAAGAAACATGCATTATCTGAACAGCATCCTTAATCAGTGCTTCGTGAGGGACTGTGGTGGAAACACCCAAGGACACAACATGCAAACTCCACACAGAATGGACTCTAAGCTGCCCAGCCAGGAATCAAACCCAGGACCACGACAGCACTACCAACTGCACCTCTGCCCCCCAAAAAAACAGGGTTTCACCTGTATACTCTGATAGAATATAGAAGGCCATGTGGCTGACTCTGCAAATGTAGTGTAGACCTGGGCTGTCCCAGGCAAGGTCAGCTTGATGATTTGTCATGTACTACATGCATCTTCCTTAATGTGAATGACAGTAGCTTTGTACTTCCTCAATACAACAATTTTCATCCATATTTATGGTGTTTCACTTGCAGTGATCATTGCCCTGTGCCACATTTACATGGCTCACTGTTCCTCCTCCCTGGATGAGTGTTTAACCTTCCTCATAGACAGAAATGTATTTGGCATTTATAGAAAGTTGACATTATCATTCAAGTAATGTTTGACCTCAGTGTGGCTCTTTTCCGCTTTCCAAAACCACAGTTGTTCTTATAGAGCATCATTTGTATGCCTGAGTCTCATCCCACTTCATTCTAAGTCCGTCCATCGCATGTCAATCATTGACAAAGCCGCAGAAGGCTGAGAAGTGAAGGCCTGTGTTCTCATTCATTGCATTTTCAAATGACTCTATAATCACATATTAAAGGATCTGTCATCTTTGCAATTTATCAAAGGCCATGAGCAATATTTGTTATTCAAATTCCTGCAAAAGAGGGTAAATTTATTCGCTGCTGCTTTGTGTTGAACCAATTTTTTTTTTTGTTACTGCCAAGAATAAGTCTCTAAATTGTTTGGCAAAGTTGATATTTTTTTCCCCCAGAGTGGAGTTTCTCTCCATTAGTATTTCAACAAGACTTTCGCTTGAACCAGGGTCAGTCTCTGACGATGACTCCCATCTCTCTGAGTTCTGAGTCAGAGTGTGAATGAGGAAGGCTCTCTGTTCAGTGTGTGGGTTGTTCATTTAGCATTTGCATCGCGGAATATTAATAGGGGCCAGGGCAAACTTCTGAGAACTGTTTTCATTTTGAAATTGGCTCCTCCGCTGAAGTGTTTTCAGAGAGCTAGCCAAACTTCAAATAATTAATTGCTTGTAAATAATTCATGATGAGGAAACATGGAGCGATTTTAGTGTTGTGAAGTCTTTGTCTGTTGCGAAGTTGAAACCGGGAAGATTCTCGGGGGGTGACAGGGGTAAATTTGACTTGAGACCTTGAGAAAAAACAAGTGCAGAGCATGCATTCCGGGAGGTCGTTTTATGGTCTGTCTTAATAGAAGTCCTCACTTCAATTCTATCTTACCAGAAAAAGAGGATATGAAGAATTTGGAAGATGTATTTAACTTTTGTTTATTTGCAGTAATATTTTTTATTTATTTTATCATAATCATTTAAACATAATTTACTTGAGTTAAACCAGTTAATCTGCATGTTACACAATCTGTCCAACATTATGGAAATATCTCTTCCTCACAACATTGAGTGTTTTTTTTTTTCAGTAGAAATGAGGATATTACTGCAGCAAAGGAGACACAAACTCTCTAATTACACCTCTGACTGGAAAGACATGTAGTGTACTACATAAAGTATGTTTTACACCAACATTTGTGTGTGTGCGTGTGTGTCATATAAGTGTCCCTGTTTCTGTATTTTATATATGCGAACCTGAGGTGGTGACCTTTAACTGGCTTTTTCATCAAAAATTCAGGATTAAAAAGGTTCATGTTGGACTAACAGGATTACACAAATTAGTGTGTGCCTTTGTTTATATCTTTATCGGGACCAAAGTCCACAAAATAGTAGAAATACCAGAAAACCTGCTCATGGAAACTTGCATTTTTATTACAAATTCATCACAATTTATTATATGTGACCCAATCTGCCATAATGAGTCGGAAGTCTGCGTTCTATTTATTGAGATACGGGCTGATTATGTTGATCTTTTTTGGCCTTATATGAAAGAAAAGGTCTTCAAAATTCATCTCTCAAAGTTTCATCATAGAAATAATTGCAAAAATCTTACAAAAGAATGTCCAAAGTGCTGTTTTCACCTCTCCTCTGAAACGTCACGATCTCAGCTGTTCAAGTATGGTGTTAAAACGTCAATCCCTGAACTTTTTAAACCTATCAAAATGCTTAAATCATGTACACGGAACCTTTTCAGTGTCCAATAGGAAGCCCTGTTCACAGCCTTGTGCCCGCCCACCCCTCCACAGATTAGCAGTGTTCTGTGTAGCCTAATGCTACCGGCTTTTTTTCCCCAGACTATATTTCCTCACAAAGATCGGGTTTAACATTTGTATTTTGGGTCCACATTATCGACGTTTAGAGTGAAGTGTGTGGTGTTGTGTGATTGCTGTTTGATATGATGTCATTGTCAAAATAATGTCAAATAGCTAAAGCTAAAACTCAGTGGACGTCTCCAATTTGCGCTCTGCTGCTGGGCAGCAAGACTGAATCAAGTTGGTCAATGAGTTCTTTGGCTCTAGTGATGTGTCTTCAGTCTGATTTAATGTATTTTTCTAAGTATCTTAATGCCTGTAGTAAATGTTGTTGTTGAATACTGGGTGCATCTCCTTGAATGCTATGGATTGTTAAAGATATCAACAAAAAACTGATAATGTTAAATGTGTTTTTCCCGGTTTTTTAGTTGGAAAATGGTGCTGTGCTGCCATAATTCAAACGACTGTAACTTGACAACCGTTTAAGATACAGCTTTGACCAAGATAAAGCTTCTTTATCAAGATAAAGATCCCAAAACCTCAATTTTGAATTTTGGGTCACTGTGACACTGTGATTTTGCCAGATCAGGTCGCATATTACATTCATTTAGCTTTTGACACTTTTACCTGAAGCAACTTACAACATGAGGAAACATTCAAATTTCAGGAGAGTGTGAGTTCAACAGAAGAGTTCTAATTGCTAAATGTTAATATAAGGGTAGTGGGAAAAGATGATCTCAGAACAGATTCCAAAAACAAATTCAGTTTGTTTGTCTTTTGGTTTTTTTTGGAAAAGCTAAAAGAGTGGAAAGATTGCATTTTAAAGGATTAAGGATTAGACATACTAATAGTATTACTCTGGTACTGTATAACACAAATCAGTAGAATGTTCTCACACATACAGGATTTCCAAATTGAGTGTGTGGTGTGTCTGTGTGTGTATGTATGTATGTGTGTGTGTATGTTTGTGTGCATGTGTTTTTTTAAAACTTATTATAGTTCTAGAAATTGGCCGCCAGAAGTTCATCATGACACGAGTGAGTGACGAGAATATCAATCATTTTTTATAATTTCCTTGAATGATTATCTGATAATAAGTTCCAAAAGCATTTATGTTCATTTGTAGATGCTTTCTTGCAGACAGTGTGATTCAGAATAAAAAATTAGGTTTAAAAAATGAGTACGAACCTCGGAAATAATTTATTCAGGGGTTTCAAAAACTGTGTTGCTGCTGCTGATGCTGCTGAGGAAGTGCAGTAAATGAAATTGCTAATGGTGCAATATGTGGTGCCATAATAACAATTGTGCTAATATGATGTGATGGGCTTTTAGTGTGCTCCATGCAGACACATTCCAAGGGCCTCAGAGCTGTTTAACCCTTGACATGATCAAAAATCTAAGACAGGTGCATTCAGCTCACATTCTTACAGACTACAATAGCAAAGAACCTGTATATGTAACCATTGTGCATGTGTGTGTAAGTGGGCCAGTTTGTGGGAGAGGTTTTGTGAGCCCCATGCTCTTGCTGCGCTGCCAGAACACTGAGAAAAAGAGTTCTGTGTGTACAACTGATGAATGAAATATCAGTCTCTCACTGATGTTTATCTTTACAGCTTGTTGTGGGGATCTGTTGTTTTGGGTTTAGTAGTTGGGAATGCGTCAGTGTTTGGTAATATAGCAGTGTTTAGCAGCATGGAACATCAAGGTAATGTCATGTAAGGTGTATGTGAGTTTTTGTGTAATTAAGTATTCATTTTGTTATTTTGGAGGTGCATGGTTTGGGCCTTCTGCCTAGTTAGTTTGTTTGTGCTTGTGTAATTTCAACTGATGTTTTTCGTTGTTCAGTTGTATGTAGGAACTTCAGAATTGGTGACTTTTTTTCATGACCAGAGCATGTTGCAGCGTCTTTAATCATAGCAGTCTTTTAGTTACTTGTGTGATGACATGTTAAGCTGTTTCTTGCTAGTAATCCTGTGTGGCTACCTTCTATAGTTCTATTACTAAAAGTAAGCCTGTTGATTGGGATTCATGATTTTAATAAATGGAAGTTGTCATTAATGATTTTGACTTTTCTACATGAGTGGTTTTCCTATAGCGTTCACAGCCTGAAGGAAAACCCCTGATGATTTGCAGTCAGGTGTTATGAAAGTTGACCTGTTACTTTACAGGGAGTGCAGAATTATTAGGCAAGTTGTATTTTTGAGGAATAATTTTATTATTGAACAACAACCATGTTC
>JBBPDH010000124.1:20891338-20901741 GCA_037974565.1 Clupeocharax schoutedeni
TCAAGATTGAGAGAAGTACAACAGGGCGGTAGTGACTGATGACTTCTTTGGCACAGCCATGATAGTGGTGGCTTTGAGGCATGTTGGGACAACGGTGGTGCTCAGACAGATATTGCCAGCTGGTTTGCACATCCTCTGACCACACAACTAGGAACGCTATCTGGTTCAGCCGTCTTCCACAAATTGACTTATCAGCCATAGTCAGACAAAGCACCCAGGTGTTATGGGGAAGCGTTGTCTTCATCATTGCCTTTTTGTTCAACACTTCAAAACATGGGCACAAGGAAGGGCAGCCTCAGGCAGATGATGTGGAAGTGTCTTGGAAGTGGCCATGGATTTTCTGTGCATGGGTGTGCTTCGCTGTTTTGATGGTCCAGGACAGGTTGGCCCTTGCTGTTCCCAGGGCAATGCTACCATCTGACCTGAGGGCATTTTCAGGAGTTCTCAGCAGCGCATGCACCTCCACTATCATTCAGGGCTTCTGGGCAGGGAGTGTAAAGATGGTTTTGGAGGCAGTAATGTCAGTAATGCACTTACTGATGTAGCCAGTCAATGATAGTGTGTACTTGTCCAACCCTCCTATACATGTCCCTGTAAGAGCGCTCAAAACAGTACTAAAAAACAGAGGTGACTCTTGGAAGTCAGATGTTTGTCTGCTTCAGAATGGGCTTGGCCTAAAGAGTGGTCTCAGCATATGAGAGATGTGGTCTGAGTAACTGAGGTGGGGGCAGGACTGCACCATAAGTACCACATTTACTTTCTTTTTAGAAAGTCCACATACTGCTGGAATTTCCAGAGACCTGGCTTGAGATTTGTGTGGTTGAAATATACAATGACAATAAATTGGGCAATTTATTCAGACAATTAAGCAATTTCCTCCAATATTCTGATTCTGATTCTGACACAGTCTGTCTGGGTGTGAGTTTTGGAGCTCATTGGTTCCGTGAAGTTCAACCAACGCATTTTTGGAACGCAAGCACCCCCCTTGAGTCAATATGAACTAAAATTTAGCATGTTTCTAATATGGATTTCCATGCCTATAATGCTGTCGCTGAGCCATGGCACTACTCATGATAAGTAGTTTGCTGGATTCAGATGTAGTTCCGTTTATTGTCTAGGGAGCAAACATTGGTCAGAAGGAAGAATGGGATAGCTGGCTGGCTAGCATTAGCTTTAAGCCAAGCATGGGCCCCTGCCTACTTGCCTCATTTCCACTTCCTCTCACACCATCTGGATGCCACAGCGTGAGAGGCTGGTCCCTGCAGCAAGCTGAGGTTGAGGACCTTTTTCAGCAGTCTATCTCTGAGGTAAGTCTCTTGTTGATAATTTAGTCGACATTTTAGTACACATGTGCATCTGTTATATTTTATTTTTTAATTTTTTAATTTTTTTTTGTGCACAGGCGCGAAGACTGCAGCAGCATGTTCACGGCTGCTCCGTGTTTTGTGTGATTTTATAGTCTGTGCCTCATAACTTTCTTTTGAACAATTTCCTCCTGGATAAATAAAATTTTCTGATTCTGATTCTGATTCTGTTGTTCCAATATACATGTGCAAAAATCTAACACCATCTTCCATCTTGAAGTGCATTTATTTATTTAAAAATAATTATCTACCTCAAAATTCTACCCCACCTTTTTTACTAAAGCAATAGTGTGAAATTTATTCCTAATCAGGCACAGAAATATCACTAGCATTAGTAAGATGTAACATGTTATCTGTAAGATAGAAGGACGAAGGATTCACCCTCAGAAATGTAGGGATGATTATGGAAAAGGAGGCGCGGGTCACTCAGTATGGAACCTGGCCACAGGTACTCATATACCTGCCAAGGACCAAAGAGACTAGAGGAGTTGGCTGCAGAGCAGAAGAGCACAAATCAGTGAACAAGAACATCCACATCCAAATGTCATTTCTTGAAGGGAGCTTCATCCACCTGCATATATCACATTTGCCAGATATAACTGGATAATGATGCTCAAAGCAGTTTGTGGTGCACAATGTCCATTTTACCCATCATGAGGAACAGTACACTCTCAAAAATAATGATGCTAAAATCGTCCAAACTGGTTATTTACCTCCTCAAACACATCCACTAAACTTTAACAATTAATAGAGAAAGCACCTTAATATACCAAAAGTATTTTTGACACCCGGATGCCAGTTTTTGATTTGGGTACTTTTATTGAGCCTTTCAATGAGCATTTTTGTCCAGTGTTCTTTAAAGCAGAGGTTCTTTAATTTTTTTTTCCAGCCAGGAGCCCCTTTGAGTTTGAAAGGAGTTCTATGGACTCTCACAATCTGATTTCCTTAATGCTGTTAATGGTCCCTTATTGTTATGTAGTTAGAAAAATCCAATGACTATTTTAGGGATGGATCGTCACAACATGCTTTTATGCTTTTCTGTGTGTATCATGAAACTTTTCTGTACTTTGAGAAGACTAACTGCAAGTTTCATTGCAAAGAGAAATAATTAGTCCTGTTTAATTGGATTTAGTGAAGTGCAGATTGTATAAAAATCAGCTTGTAAAAACTTGAATAAAAATAAATAAATCATAAAACGTCCAATTATAAAAGGAGTGGTATTAAGACCTCACTTCGAGAAAATTAGCTTTAAAGGATCGGTTGAGTAAATGAGATGCACAAGTGTAAATCTTATTGTGAAGGTTCTATACCAATTAAAGTTAAAATTAAAACTGTACCTCTACGCTAATAACCGTTAAGAAACCAAAATGTTTAAGCTTTTACAAACAAGTTTATCTGACTTAATGTCATCCCTGTCCAACTTTATGGTTGACACATCAAGAAGCAACCTCCGGACAAATTACATGTTTTTTCCCCTTGTGATGGCTCTCAATCTTCTCGGTGCAGGCATTTAATTGTCCTGATTTATGGACTGGAGTTGCCCAGACACCATTGCAGGCGTAAAGTCATTAGAGATGAAGCGGTTTGGAATGAGCCGTGACCCGCTCAAGTGTTAAAACATAAACTAGCAATTAGGAGAGATAACACACGCTCGGTGAGAGACACCCAGGGAGTGCTTGCGCTAACTGGGACCAAAGCACAGCAGGGCTGACCAAAGGCAGCAGAGTCTGCAGCTGAACCCCATTTCTGTTTCAGGGATTAACAGGGAGGTAGGAGGCTGATGTGTTCATCAGAGTGCAGGGAAGCTGCATTCGAGGAAGTGTGACTGTCATCTGATAAAATGTTTGTTTCTTTATTACATTTCTGATTCAGTCCAGTGCTGTGGAAGACTCACTCCTACAATCGACCTGTGGAAACGTATGTTTTCATATCAGCTCTAGTGGCAAATCAGAATATAGCTTTGATATGAGCATACCATTGTTTTATTGCGATATTAATAAAAGTTTCTATTCAATTCAATACTAAATTGTACAGATTACAATCTGCACAACAAAACATTGTTAATAAATCCTAGGTATACTGATTTTTATTCAGTACTTTGGGTATAGAAGAATTTATCCTGGGATTAAGCTGTATTTATGGCCATACTGAGTTGTTTATTTTGAGATTTGATCTCCATCTTTTTAAATATGCATCCTGCACTCAAGAGTGGTGAAGCTTGTGAAACACTATTTCTGAGTGGAGGCTTAGTTGAGGGCAGAAGGGCAGAAACTCAGGCCCTCGGTGGGATCTATCAGTGCATGTGCCTGAATGTGTGGATATCTTAAATATCCATATAATTTTTAACAGCTTCCTACTAAATTAAGGGTTGGTAACCCGTGGCTCTTTCATCCTTATGTTGCAGCTCCCTGTGGCTTTGGAAAATAAATAATAATTTAACACTCTAGAACGGTGACTAACTGGCTATATCTATAACGGCTGCGTACATCAATTCAGCCAGTGCCCAGTGTCGCACAAAATGTCGCACACTGCTCGCCTGGTGGACCAGTCTTGGCTCAAAATGCCCAGTCCTATTTTTTTGTCCCAGTCTAGCTAGGTTTCTAGCTAGCCCCTCACATTCAGTTGTAACAGTGACTCTCAGACACCAATGGCCTGGTTAGGAACTAGACAGATGATGTCTACACAAATTATCTAATGGTCCCTTTTGGAAATTGGAGGGGTGAAGGAACGCCACTGCCATGGCCTGAAGAAGTACCAATGAACGAATATCAAAGGAGCAGGGCAGTAAATGAGGAGTTAGATGAAGTGGAAAGGAATAGCCTGTGGTGCAGCTAGTGTTCTGATTAGTGCAACTGGCATGTGTTACATTGCTGATGAACTCTCTGAGCCATGTTGGAAGCCACTGGGATTAGCACACAGCCACTCACCCATGTTTAAGTGCTCGCTATCTGATTTCCCCTGTGCTGGCATACTTATTTCTTTTTTAAAAGAAGTGCAGGAAGTGGAAAGGGAGCAGAATGGCTCACCTAACACCGCACTTGCACTATTTAGTTATTTATTATCCATGCATGAACACATACATATCTGCCAAAGGATTCATTACTCACTCATACAAGTAGGTCAGTGGTTTTCTTGATGCCATTTCAGCCCTTTTTTCTAAAGACCTAGATTTGAGATGTTGCCCCACAGCAGCGTTCTGTGTTTTCTTTAAGTGCAACCAATGAAGATGCGGAACTCAAAGTGATGAAAGGCTAAAAGCCTCTCTTTTGTTACGAAACCTCAGCAGAGCAGGAGAAGGGCCGTGTTGTCCTTGAGCCCAGTAACGATGGCTTAAAGGGGAGTCTATCATGCATCTCCAGGGCCTGACAATATTAATTTATCTGTCAATCACTCTGGGCGCCTGGGCCACTTTGATGCCCCCTTGAGTGTGCATTAATTAAGACACTGTCGCGCCAAAAAGCCAAGCAGCATTTGGTGCATAACAAGACAATATCTCCAAAGTAATTATCGTGGACACCAGCACTTTATCATGCCTTTATGTAATTACCAAAGTGACATCTTCAGAAAGACTTTGGGAAAGTGATTTGAAGATTCAGCGGAAGCTTCGTTCAGTGTCATCTTGCCTTGCAACCACAGTGATAAAACCCCTTGAGGCTGAGAGTTAATCATTTCTTTTGCTCTGCTGTGTAATTGTATTTATGTAACTATATATTTAATAGCTTTTACTAAATTCTGTATTTAATTTACTTTCTGCATTGACCGCTCTGAATCTGCTTTTGGGATTTTATTTTGATGTTTAAAGTTCTTCCTGGTTGCTCACATGGACATTTGATTCTAAGAAAAAACTTTAGTTGTTATTTAGCCTTTGCACTGTAATGGCTCTTTCAGGGGGTTCTCATCTGGGATGTTTTTGCAGACTAGACACTTTTCTGTTGCTTTCTATGCATTTTAAGAGATGCAACATCAGCTTACAAACACAGCTGGCATCTTATCAGCCCAGCACATGAGATTTCACGTACATATTTTTATTGATTTGTTTTGTTATCTATAATTAAGAAGTCGTCTGGCTAGTTTAACGAGCCAAGTAACTATAGCTTGTTGTTACTTAGCCAAAGGAAGACGTTTCTTCAGTTGACAAATGCACAAATCTCTGAGTTTGGTGTGTGTTGTTACTTTTCCATTCAGTGGAAAGTTTTTAAACCCATACAATGCACAATTTGGAATTCTGCATACATAGGTGAATTGCTGATGGCTTTTTGTTAGACATATTGTACAATGTTTGGGTGCAGGAGCCTGTATTTTTATTCTTACATGGTGCAGTATATAGAGAAGAGGCCTATGTGAAACCTAGCCTTGCTGCTTGTGTCCTGACACATCAGTCTTTGCAGTATGTTACTAAAAGTGTAGTGAAGCATTTACCGGACCGGACCGATATCCGATTCAGTGATTTTGATCCAAATCAGCACAGCCCTTAAAACGACCCTAGCACCTTTATTTGTAAGGGAGTAAAATATGAGTCACAGCAAAAAATATTTCATATGGGATTGCACATTGCTGTAGCCAGCTATAAGTACGATTGTGAATGTTAAAGTAGGCCCACAAGGCATATGATTAATCTGGGCGTGAATATGAGACGGGTTATCTTAAGCCATAACATTACTCACTGGAACAATCACTTTGTGACTCTGTTTCGTGCCTCCATAAAGTGGACTGGGTCATAAAGTCTAGTTCTTCTCCTCTAGGCCTTCAATCCAGAGCAGGTGATAATTAGAAATAACATAAAAATAGTGGTTCACTGTGATTCACTTCAACTTAGGCAGGGTCTCAGAGTACAAGGTCAGGTTTTTTTTCTGTCTTGTATTAATTTCCGGATTATTAATCACTCCAGAGCTGGGTTTTATTAAAAAGGAAAAAAGGAATATTTTATTCAGTTTTGTGTGCCATGCAGATTATTAAACAGTATATTCAGCACACTGAGAATGACAACCTGACAAATTTCGCTGACATTACAGCTGATATAGGCTGCAATTTTCAAACAGATTCAGCAGCCGCTCATCAGCAGCGAAAAGCCAGTGCCAAAATCCCTGTGAGGGCCATGTTTGTGATCTATTTACATCATTTCCAATTGCTGAAATTTGACAACTGATATTTTCTTCCCTCCCCACCGGTGATAATCAATCCACGACTCCAAATCATAAGAGAAGTCGGTGGAGCGCATGAAAGCGTCCGCGCCTATCAACCATCAGCTCTGCACCAGATCAGGAGATGTGCTCGGTTGCTATGGACACGAGAGGAGAATGCACCAATATGACACATGTCAGATTTGGAGACAGAAGTAGAGACAGACAGAGGTGACTGTACTGTCCGCATGAGCAAATGAACTGTGACTAGATTCATTTCACACTAATGTGTGCGTCAGTGAGCATCACCCTGCTATAAAAATGATTTATGTTGGATAACGCTTCGATTAGGACTTTAAAAGCGTCTTAATCTTGCAGGCAAGTCTAGATAAGGTGAAAGATTCAACTTTGATCAGTTCAGTGGAAGAAACTGTATTGTAATCAGCACATCAAATAAGATCAAGTCATACTATAATGGCCATTGACGTATCCTTTTGTCTCATTCTTTTCCAGTTACAGTTGATCCAGCTAAAAGCATGAAATGTGTAACAAGCAAACCTTGTATTTCATCACTTAGGAGGGGCATTAATATCATCAGTTTTTGAAGGGGCATTAAAATCACCTGACCAGAAAGGAAGGCTATTAACCAACCAGGCTCTGATTTGATTCCAATGCTGGCATCATTTCCACATGAATAAAAGATTGCAAAAATATATTATTTATTATTTCTAATAGGAAGTCAACTCAAATATGAAATTGTGTTGATGTCAAATATTTTATTCATGTGGAAATGATGTACACATTTGAATGCAGTAAATTAATTTCGCCATAACCTCCTGTGACCCAATTTAGGTGCTGGAAGAATAGAGATTTTTTAATCAAATAAATGATGGCAAAGTTATTGATAAATACTGATATTGTTGTGTTTAACTTCAGCATTATTTTGCAGTTCAACACTGAAGATGTGTACATAGGAGTTTGCATTTCCATTTGCAATTAGGGCGTATTATCCTCTAGGAGTAAGATAGAGAATACAAAGAGTAACAAAGAAAGAAACAGGAGGCTGCCTGTTCAGCCGCCAGACTGAACTACAAAAACAACAGAAATGCAAAAATATGTCCAACAATTAAGCAGTATTTGAATGCACATGAATCAATTTAACCTTTTCAAAGGCAGTGAAGAATGAAAAGTTAACCTTTGATGAGGTATGGTGTTGAGGGAACCCGTATCCCAAAATAACAAAGAACAGATACAAGAAAAGAAAAGTAAAATAACTACTTTGCAACACAAAAGAAAAGATACAGCTAAAAAATACTATCTAACTACCGTCCTAACTACCCTAACTGCTCTAACAATAAACTATCCAATAAAGTGCTTCACATTATAATAATAATAATAATAATAATAATTTTTATTTATATAGCGCCTTTCCAGAGCTCAGAGGTTGTTATGGCCAACAAATAAAGAAAAGGAACCATGAAGCTACTAGTTTGGCCTGCTATCTGGCAGTACACCAGAGGAGCGGCATGATGAGTCAAGCCTAACCGGCTGTTCTCCAAAGAGAGGGAGGGGCATCTTTTATGATACCAAAATAAGAAGGAGCAGCCTTGATCCCATGTTCGTCTGAGAACACTCTAGGGTGTTCTCAGAGAACACTATAGAACACTCTAGAGAACATTCTAGGGTGCCCAGAATTAGTGCCCATTCATTGTGTAGAGCATTCATGAGGTCAGACACTGATGTTGGACGAGAAGGCCTGACTCACAATCTCAGTTCCAATTCATCCAAAGGTGTTGGGTGGGGATGAGGTCAGGGCTCTGTATGGATCATTTGAGTTCTTCTACACCAAACTCATCACACCATGAATGCGTTTTTGTGCAGAGGGGCACAGTCATGCTGCAATAGAAAAGGTTCTTCCCCAAGCTGGATCCACAAAGTTGGAATCATGGTGTTGTCTAAAACATCTTAGTATGCTGAAGCATTAAGATCGTCTTTCACTAGAAATAAAGGGCCTAGCCCAAACCCTGAATTATGAGGTGTCCCAATACAACTGTCCATATAGTGTACCTTAACATCAACACAATTTTTTGTATATCAGAGGGCATTCCAGGCATACTGGCCCTAGAATTTGCAACAAAAAAACACCATATATTCGCCAAATACACACAGTGTATTTCACAGTGCAGAAGGGTGCTGGCAATTGGTGTATCAGGCAGGTAGTCATGTACAAAGCATCCATTGGTTTTAGAAGAGTAATTGTCAGGCCAGCGGTTGCTAGACCTCAGCAGGTGCTCGCGTGGTTCTGAAGTTGGTGTGGATTTCCCCTGTGAGCGGAAGTGCTGTTTGAATCATATTATCAGACCCCATGGTTCCGCAACATGGTTGAGAACACAAAAATTATTCCTGGCTACAGAAATCTCCAGACTCTGCACAGCGCTACAGCAGACATGTGGGAGTGTGAATAATTCTACACTTGCTGGCAAACTCTTTACAACATGGGAGTGTTTTTTTTCTCTCCTTTTCCTCTCTTTTCAGATCATGTCATGTTTCATACATGCGGTCTATAAAAGACATACAATAATTGTTCTCATCTGAGATGAGACGACATTTCATCTCCTAGGAATACCTCAAAGGAAAGCGTGTGCAAAACCCACCGGGAAATTACAACATCAGGCATTGCTATGCACGTCAAGGGTGTGTCTTGAGTGTGAAAAAGAAAAAAAAATCATTGTGAAAGTTTTTTCTACCAAATGCTTCCCACAGTGCGGGGAAGATCAGTCAATCTTTGACGTTGGAAATGAAACACTGCTGAATAAACAAGCTTTGTAATTTCCAAATAGAGCAGCAAATAAAGCAGCCGTAGTTCCGACTTGGATCATGTCTGAGGGAAATCCAACTCCCTTTTGTTAGTTCAGACCCTTACAGAGCAGGATGCTCCAGAATGACTGAATGGTTCCGCGAATCACGGCAGGAATTTGTTGAGCTGTGTGCCTGCAGTGCCTGACAAAGAGGTTTTATATGAGGGTCCTTTCTCCTTTTGGACTAAACAATATCAGTGTAGATGTCATTTCCACCACACTCTTGTCTTTGCCACCTAGTAGAGGAGTGTAGTAGAGGTGACTGTGGTGGAAATTACGTTGGAGAAGCAGGTACTGCTGTCGCCTCACAGCAAGAAGGTCCTGAGTTGAATTCTCGGCTTATGGTACTATATATGTGTTGTTTGCATTTTCTCCTTGTCTGTGTGGGCTTCTGCCAGAAGCTGTTTTCTTCCCACAGTTCCAAGACCTGCATACCAGGTGCATCATGAATGTGTTTGTCTGTGTGTCTGCCCTGTAATACTCTGGTGTCCTGTCCAGTGTGTTTCTCTATCTTTTGCCATATGACCACTGGAATAAGGATTAGCATCTCAGTAAATTGATGAATTGAAATAACATATCTGCAGTATTTTGTGAAAAACTGGCAGGTAGCTTGAGAGATAAGATGCTTTACAAACTTCCATGTAAAGCATGTTTGGAAATGGCATGGAATAAACCTGCCTTGGTATTTCCTCAACAAGTGAACATGGATTTGTTCATCTCCCCCATATCAGACACGTACTCCATTGTCCCTGTCTGTTTCCATAGCAACCATCTAAAGAATCTCCCATATCTCCTTTTTTTGTTCCTGGGAAATGACGTCATTGGGGTGGAAATGACGGTGATACGTTGGGACTGTAAAAAAAATATTTAAATACCAAAATGTTTATAATTATTTGCGTATTACTTTATTTTGGAAAATTCTGATATATCATATTTGAAACTTTGTCATTGTTACGGTCGCCCCGCCCCCTCGCGGCTTCCCCATTCATCTTCCCCAGTTTACTGAGCTCCCGTGTCTGTCCTGATCTGTTTCTCCCTTTCCTCCCTTGTTCCCTTCCTAG
>JBBPDH010000124.1:20927735-20940642 GCA_037974565.1 Clupeocharax schoutedeni
TGTGTGTGTGTGTGTGTGTGTGTGTGTGTGTGTGTGTGTGTGTGGGTGTGTGTGTGTGTGTGTGTGTGTGTGTGTAGTTTCCAGAGATGAATGAGGTGAGCCGAGAGGAGGAGGAAGGGGGGGGCAGCGGTTCCCTCGTGACTTTTGCCCTCCAGAACGCGGGTCTGCTGACGGGGTTCGGGATCATGCTGCTGCTGACCGTGTACTCAGGACAGATCCAGCTGGTATAGCACCAGGCCGGGACCCCTGGGACCACCCAGAGCCCCCAAGGGAGCCGCGGACTCTCCCAAAGACCAAACGGACTCGGACGCTGCCTGAGCCGAGCTGGACCAGCTGGACTCGGTCTGGACCAAAACCCAAGAGCCAGAACCCGAAGGGCCGGGCCCCCTGCGGACCCCCGGCCCGACCCTGTCTTTCTCTCTTCTTCCTCTTTCGCTCCAGTTCTTCTTCCGTTCCCTCCATTTCTCCTCCCTCCCTCACTCAGCGGCCTTCACCGCCACGGCTACCACGGTTACCCAGAGGTGGACAAAGTACTCACATTCAATACTTAAGTGAAAGTACAGATACCACTGGTCAAATGTTACTCCAATCCAAGTGAAAGTCGTGCAGTCAATTTTTTTTTTTCACTGCATTTTTGGCACAACACATACAATACCTAAAGCCTCTGACAAGCCTGTGGAACCTCTGCAATAAGAAATGGGTACAATTTTACGGAATGAAACACAACCCGAGCTGAAAACGTCATTTATTTTTAACAATGTTTTTATCGTTACAGATTACACCTTCACTAACAATATTTCCATGTAATGAAAACATCATGATTCATTGTCCAAAGCATATGATGCATAATTTAGAATTTTTGAGATCCCCCTGAGTGCTCCCCAAAATGGTGTCCCCCAATTATTGGCACAAAACTCCTTAAACTGAGTATTTTTTTAAGCTGAAAACACTACCCTTGAAGTTTACACCTCAACCATAGAACGTCTCTGACCGTAATTCAACGCTGAATTAATATCTTTTGCTCTCTGGGCTACTATTATCACAAATATAGATACAGCCATAGCTCCGTTTTTACGTGCTAACTTCATTAGTAGACAAGCCTTGCCTTGGACTTGTTAATTTGATTACTATCTAAAACCTCAGACAGCTTCATTGCAAACTTTCACTTGTAGCTACTAAAATGTTTACAGACCTCATTATGTTTGCGCAGGTTGGTGGGCGAGTTTTTCAGGCTGTTTTATTTGTTTTAGGCAGATACAGCACACACTTAAAACGAAATGAATCTTTTATCTTTCTCGGAAAATATAAACATTTTGTCAAGATACGGCCATGGGTGCGAAAATGGCACTGAAAAATCTCCGTCTCCGTCCGTCCTCTGGCAGAAATGCAACACCGGCGTTGAACTTAATTTGATACTTACAGGCTACGTCAGACGTGACGTAACTCTACTGATTACTGATAGGCTGTCAGCTGGGGGAAAACAACCACGTTTTAGAAAAGGAGGAAAAAACATCCACTTTTAGAATGAAAAGTAACGAGTAACGAGACCCTTGATAGAAATGTAGTGAAGTAAAAAGTACGATATTTGTCTTTCAAATGTAGTGAAGTGAAAGTCATAAGTTTCCAAAAAAAATACTACTCAAGTGAAGTACAGATACTCAAAAACTCTACTTAAGTACAGTACTCAAGTAAATCTAGTTCTTTACTGTCTACCTCTGGTAGAACAACACAGTGAGAAAATAATAACTGAGGTGAAACTGGAGACTGTTTTACATTTATATCCATTTGGACAAAGGAAAACTGTTCTTGAAAGAATTTTTTATTCAAAGTCTGCTTCAGTACTGTAACCCATGGGTATTTCATGACCAGTGAAAGTGATTGTGAGTAGAGCTAGGCAGTAACATGCAAATATACACACACCACCCCCAACATAACACAGAGGACAAATATGCTAATACACTTTACCATAATTTACACTGGTCATGGTCGAATCTATTACATTCCTCATTCATGCATTAATAGGCCTGTAAGCGAGCCATTTTCAGTTCATGCTTGTTTTCTTTTTGCCTTTAGTCTGCTTTTCGTGGAGTGCAGTGGTGTTCTGTGGGGTTTGGGTCAGGAAATGGATCTGGTTGCTTGAGAACATTGCAGTTTTGTGACCAGAACATCTCTATAGCTGCATTAGTATCCGTTTCAATACCTTGTCCTGCTGTATTGTCCAACTATGCTTCTGTAAAGTTCATCAGCAAAGACCAGTGAACCACTTACTGTAATCAGGTACCTACAGGCCTACATACCCATGTCATAATGTTTCGCTGATCATGTTTCATGATTTGGAGCAGTTCACAGCATGAAATTCTTCCTCTGTTTTAACCCATTCACCGAGTGGAACACAGCACCAGGGGAGCAGTGTGTGGGGACAGTACCCTGCTCAGGGTACCTTAGAGGTGCTTAGCAGTCTTGGGAATTAAACCCACAAATTCCTGATCGCAGGGCGAACACCCGCTACCAAAGGCAAATCAAATCTGTTTCTCAAGTCTGACTTTTCAGCTTGAGCATTCAGGTTTTGTATGTTCCTACTTTACTTGCATTTGCTTTCATATCCACATTGGTTTCCACAGTGATAATACATGACTGGGGAGGGGAGGGCCACTTAGCTAACTGGTCACTGGTACATTAACAAATATAACCAGAAGAGCGATCAAGCTATGTTTCATCTACAGCGAGTTAAAATATGTTGTCTTGACTGTTAAAATCTAAAATGTTAAAAGCTCTAATTGTACAGGTCAACAAAAACATTTAAACATCAGAAACCACAACACACTTTACTAAACTAGTTGAACCACACATTAATTTTTTGAATTATGAGTAATGTTAGATTTGCAGTAGACTTGCATGCACATTTTATTAAACCCCAGGCACCAATCAAGTAACTAGTTCAATATTTTCAGTGTGAAGTCAGACAGGCCACACTGTGGCATAGATATAATGATCAGTGTCAGTCAGCTACCACTGTTTCTTCAAAAACACTCAGCATATGATTATTATATCATCATTATACCAACTATCATGCAGTATAGAACTAGCTTCATTACAAAAACCGTACATCGGGGAAAAACTAAACACTCATTTGAAATCAGTATGAAAAACACTAACTCTTTTGGCCTGTTGACCTGTATTATATATGCAGCACTGATGTCAACAACCTGTGCTCGCAAATGGCTGGATGAATTGGCTGGATGAAATGTTCAGAAATCCAGTTTAGACCAGATTCACCTACAAAAGTGGCTTAAATGCTATTGGAAAAAGTGGCTTTGTGATCCAGAACTGTTCAAATCAGGTATGCTGACAAATCAGATTTTAGATTCCTGACTGGACGTGTCATGGTGGTCCTTACTGGTGCTGGCCTATCCTGCTGGTTTGATTGCTGTTGCTACATACACCATGTATCCTTATTCATTCACAATCTATCATACAAAAGAACTTGAAACACGCAATGCTTTAGCAAGGTTTATCAATCTCAATACCAGAATCAACCTAGAATTAACTCTGTACTGTACTTTTGTTCACTTGCTTGTGCACAAACTAATGATGCACTAAAGCAGTTGGCCAAGGAACATCTGAGAAGCCAATTTCTGAAAAGTTTCCAGTATGAGAGTAAATATCAAATGTATTAAGATTCATTTTACCCTCACAGACATTGTTTCATTTCAGATTTAATGTGTTGGAATATGGGGGCAAATCCACTAAAACTCGGGTCACTATGCAGCGATGTCACACTGTACGATAGATGACCCTAGCCATGCATCATTGTCTCTGGAGCTCCATGGCCAATTTTAGAGAAATGCTCAAATTACAGAAAAATGAGCAAGACAAGTGGGCTACTGTAACACAGAGGAACTGGCAGGGTGCACTGCAGCTTTTTCTGAAGGCCTCCAAAACTCAAAGTCTAAACCCCAGGCAGAGGTCAAAACAGGAATCCAAGAACACATTATGCAAATCCACAGCCAAAACCCAAGAACACAGCTCAAGAGAGCACACACCAGATATAGCAGATAAACAGGACAGCAGATAAAAACGTCATGAAAATACCCCAAAATGATAAAGAGAAAAGCACATTTGAGTGAGTTAATCTTACAGGTAAAGTAAAGTAAAGTGTAAACCATGTGAAATTCTTTCTCTGCCTTTAACCCATTTATCAGGTAAAGCAGGTATATGTGATAATGAGTGGACAGAGGCAGTGTGGGCCAATTATTCTTATTATACTGGCAGATATCTGCCAATGCATTTAAGGTGAATTCCCTTGTCGAGATTACATGTTTGCAGTGTATAAGTTATATATTTTACCCATTACTTGTTTATCCGTTCAGGTAACTGTGAGATGTCAGGATAGAATTGAGCGGAGGAGCTGCAAAACCAATCCAATCTAATGTTATGTCACTCTCTCGGTGTAATGGTAAAGTGTAATCCTCAGACACTGTTAAATATATTTCAAATAGTTTATGTATTTATGTTGTTTGTCAGTTCATTCTGGTTTGCTTTAATAGTCTTTTGCCCCTGAAAAGGATCTGAACATGAACCATCAAGGGACTTAGCTGCAGTGGTCTATTCTGTGCACAAAGCATGAAGGTTCAACATGAATTGTATCCTGCCATTGCCCAAGCCTAAAGCAGGAGTTAGACCCTGGGTTGTCACATGAATTATAAGAAATGGCTTATCATCCAAAATCATCTAATCTTTTTGGGGATTTCTGACTCAGGTACAAGAGAAGTCGGCTCTATCTGTTCAGTCTTCTGTCAAAACTTTTGCTTTGAATGGCTGGTGTGTACATAGGCCTCCACGCTCTGTGATAAAGAAGAGTTTAAAGATTGCGCTCTGACACATTCAGGCTGACAAATGAGGAGTCTCCTGGCTCAACTGAAGCCCAGGAGGGTGGCAGCTAAGCAGACAGGCCACTCTGCAGCCCCCGCTAATGATCACACTCCTCCATGACTGGCATCTGCCGCCTTGCTCTTTATTAGGATCATCATGGGCTGTGGCCCAGGGAGAAAAGCCCAAGCACCAGCCTGAGGCTGTGCTACACTATTATGCCTAACCACACATGCCCATGATTTTCCAGGGTAGAATAAAGAATAAGAATTATCTCAGGCAAATGAGATGTGTGTTTATCCTCTCAGAGTCCGCCCCTGCAGTTCATAATGCATTTTAGCAACTTTACCAACTAAACATGTGCAGCCTTTCCATTTATCTGTCTGGTTGATGCAGACATGAAGTAATTTGTTCGGGGTTAAAAGCTAATTACCTGATGCATTTTGGTTCCTCTCTTATGGAAATAATGCTTGCTTCTTTTTTTAAAGCATTTGTATACAAGGTCTACGATGGAATGAGCTTGAATAATGAATTTTGTCATAACATGCCCTCAAAACCTAATCTCATTTAACAAAAGTATGGGTTTTTTTTCTCGCTTTTTAGCAAATTCATTTTCACTTAAGATTCATACAGGATGAATTAAGCATAGCATGCCTTTAGGCAATAATAGGCTCAGAATATTAACAATCAGGACGACATACAAGAACAAGGAAACAAGTCACGTCTCGGGGGGCTGACAATATACTTAATCGGATGTGTGCTTCCTCAGACCAGAGATCCATGCTGACGTGGCTCAAAATGAGAAACAAGATGAAGGGTATACAACGTGCAACATGAGGTGCTCTAAATGAGATGATGGACAGATGACTAAAGTGAACACAAACAGGACTTAAATAGGACTGGCAATCAAGGGTGAAACAGAAACAGATGGAAATCA
This sequence comes from Clupeocharax schoutedeni, assembly GCA_037974565.1. NCBI lineage: Eukaryota > Metazoa > Chordata > Actinopteri > Characiformes > Alestidae > Clupeocharax > Clupeocharax schoutedeni. The sequence goes on from JBBPDH010000124.1 coordinate 20,933,542, forward strand.
TAAGCACGTGATACATGAACAGAAAACAGGTACAACCAAGGCACGTGACCACAAAACCAACCAAGCAGAGATGTCAAAATAAAAGACCTAAAACATGAACAGAAACAGAATGAAAAAACAAAAAGCAGTGGCCCTCACCGCCCACTGACCGAACCATGACATATAATTAGACACTTTTATCTACCTACAAAGCGCCAAAGGTATTAAGCTTTCATACAAGTAAAAACTTTTACAAATGAGAATTCCACATCATGAACGAAATAAATAGAACCACGTAGAAAGAGAATTTCATCTCTTTGCCCAGACCCAGTTTGCATGGCTCAGCTGAAATCCTTCATGGGGGTCCGAGATGTAATTTAACTACCTCTTAATGTACATGTACATCTTGAAGATAAATTTATCTGCAGAGACTTATTCATTCAGTTATGGTATCTGGGAAACTATTTTTTGATCCTTTATATATTTTTCCTGTCAAATTGTTTTTCATTATGAATACATACATTGTCATAGTTAGAAGCACAAGTCTAGATGAGATTACAAGTGTAAACAAAAATGACAACTTTATCTTTTAGGTAAATAAGGAGATTTTATGTAATTTTGCAGAATTTTTATTAAATCGTTGCATAGTTTTAAGGCCAGCTACCCCTGCCAAATGGTGTAAAATACGTAAAAGGTTGCTGTCCGAACACTTTTTCAAGAGCAAACTACCATCAAGACACTTCTTACCTACAGTAAGTATTGTTGCTGATGTAATGTGTTTTATTAATGTGCAGATAACACATTTGGAAATTTAACTTTTTGTCCAGTGAACCACAATAAACGGGTAATTGGTCCAATTCTGTAAATATGCCTCCATCCTCTCCTCTGCTTCAGTAGCTCTTCAGACGTCCTGCAGTTCTGTGGTTGGATATGTTTTGGAAGGTAGGAGCCATGTTGAGAGTCAGGTGGAGTGTGATGGGCCGTCTGTGGAGCAGCTGCCCCTTGGTGACCCCGTCCACGCTGAGGCGTCTACGGCTCAGCGAAGCATCTCTCGAACGTCTCACGCTCCATCAGTCCCAATGACAGGACATAGGGGTGGAGTGGACACACCAGGACCGAAAGGGCAGCTCTGGGTCAGTTTATTTAGATGACCTTACCTCACAAACCCACATCAGGGTCAGGACAAGGCTCACACAGAGCCAGGGTATTTCTAGGGTCACTAGAGGGCATGCAGTCTAAAGCTTATCTTTTACTCTTTTCCACATATGACATCATGCTGTGACCCAAAACATGCTAACCTAATGATTTCTAACATTTTCAATTAATTTATTCCCTGCATTTTTTCAGGTTTACACACTCTTGGCATTCTCTAGAGAAGCTAGAGAATAAAAACCCTGCCTAGGGTTTAGACTTGTTACGGTAACTTTTTTGTTTGTTTGTTTATTTGTGACATTGCACAATCATTTCATAAAAGTTTATAATAGATTTTCCCCAGGGGGGGTTGTGGAGTATGGTCTTGTGTAAAGTTTTTTCACTTGGCACTTTACATTGCAGTTTCAAATTCGTGACCATGGATTTTGTCATTTATACTGTCATGTGATTCTGTTGCTCAGTACCTGAGGTGAATTTGGTTACCCTTCTTGGACAGGTACCAAGCATTACCATATGTCATGTATGGCCAGATTTGTTGTGGGTTGGTAGACATTAGATGGAGTTCAAAAGAGAATGCACAAAGAAAGGGCTGGTATGGAACCAGTCAGTGCGAAATCCCATTAGCACTATTAAATGTTAAATGCCTACCCTACACATTCTGATGCCGGGACTGTATGGAACTTTTGTGCAGTATCACAATTTGCAATTGGGTAATCATTTTCAAAGAGCAACGTTTCTCAATACATAACATATTCGCAGTGCCAGGGAGTGTGAACCGCTCAGGCGAGGAGCTGATAAGCTTGCCAATCAGTCAGCTCTTAGGAGTAGTAATAGTAGAGTCTTATGCCTAAAACATATCCATGTACCTCTATAGAGAATGGAGAGACACTGGTATATTTTAATTGGTTTCTTATGCAATGTATTACTTTACATTAAAGGTGTGAATTGCTAGAAGCTTTTTTTCAGCTGCTTAGCTCCTTTCACTCCCATTCATTGAGGATTCACTTACAAGTATTAAATACAATCATCAGATAGCCTTTACCACACTGAAGTCAGGTGATGTGGAGTAGAAGGGAAAGCATAACATGAAACTCTTCAGTTGATGCTACTTTTGTTCATGATCACTGATAAAAGTGGATTAGCTTGAGAAATCATGTCAGCACACAAGAAGGATGCTGCCTACTTTTATGGTTCTGTTATGAAATGGGAAATGGACTTGGGTAGCTGACTTGGGTACCATTAGTTCTGGGTTTGGATTTGAAACAGTACCATGCTGTATCATGGTTCACAGTAGAAAAATGCCATAATGCTATAATGTGTGGCAGCCTGTGGTAAACTATTCTTTGAGCCTGGGACGAATATTATTAGCAAATTATCTGAGAAGAATTGAAATCAGACCATACAATCAAACTGCTAAAGATACCACAAATGTGTTGTTTTTGACTTTTTTTATTTATTTCATTAATGCATCCTCTGATCTTCCATGCTGGTAACGGTCATTTTTTTAAAGCCAACAACAGAACATAACCTGTGACCAGTGAATTGAAGTATGCAGTTTGTTCCTAGTGCTATGCAAAGCCATGTAATTATTTCTTTCCTCTTATTTTCAGGGATGTTCCCTCCATGTGAGGAGCTTGCATGCCAAAGTGCATGCAGATTATTGCTTGTGTTAGCCTGTAACCTCTGTGTCACTTTGAAACGGGCTGGCAGACATTTCCCATGACACTCATTGTTTATTTTAAAGCTTGAGGCTGCAAAGAGGCATCCCACTTTACTGTGCAGGTGTCAGGCCTACACCAGTCATGTCAGTGAAGCCTCCCGCACCCGCCCAGTGCTGCAGAAAACCGGTGTCAATCCAACCCACTGTGTCTGGCTTAAAGCTTGTGAAAGCGGCACGGTGACAAGGCAACTGGCTCTTTCTGTTGCCATAACAATTCAAGCTAAAAGACCGTATGCTAGAGAGGACCAACGGCGCTGAAAAAAAAGCATCCCCTCAGCCCTTGAAACTATTTTTACCAGCAGACGGGATGTGCGATTCTGCTGCCAACTAATGCTGTCCAAATTTGGGGTTTTTTTTACTGGTCTTTTCATTTCCCCCCTTGTAAATGAAGCAGGGACATCTTGGACATTTGTGTCATGTCACTGTAGCCCACCTGGAAACGGTTAACAGGCAGAACACTCATCGCTAATCATTGCAGCAGTGACGTTTCATGTTTGCTGTCCAAGGTGCTCTGTAAACCCATGAGCCTCTGCCCCCTAGTGGACGGCAACCCAAAAACAGCTTCTGTTTCCAGGAGAACAGAGACATGGGGGTGTGGAGGTGGAGGAGTGGGTGTTGGGGACAGGTCACAGCAACAAAAAAAAAAAAACGCATTCATATCTGAACAGGAGATAAGGTCACAAAGGTCAACCTGTACACCACTTGTGCCTACTCTCAGGGCTGCTGTGTGATAATTTATCTTCAGCACTCAGGGACACAGCATTATGGGCATCTAATAGGGGCCAGCATGTGCAGTATAAGCAAGAAGAAACACACACTGGAGAACTGTTTTGCATCGTGGCTGTTCAGGTTGTGGGCTTGTTCCTTTTTTTTTTTTTTTACCGCCCACGCCTCCTGTGCTATTCACACTCAGAGTGTGGGCAGATAGTGACTGGGTGTCAGAGGGATTTCATTATTTCAGCTTAAGAAAGCCAAGGCTTTCCACGTCTCAAGCCTTTCAGAAGTTTTTGATGCGTGTTGGTGTCAATGAGAGGAAAGCATTACGCCTCTGCGTCCGGCCCTCATTTTCTCCCATCAGAGGACCTAAAGGCAGGCCACGGATCAACTGCAGATGGCTTTGAAAACCAGCCTGCCTTTTTCTTTTCTGCCAAACCTGCCCTAAGTGTAATAATCAAGGACTGCTAGTGTTAAATACATTTTTTAAAAAACAGGCATTTGGAGTGTTTTTGTGTAGGCCTACATGCACATGAGGACAGACAGATCTTGCTCTGCTTCAAAAGGGTAGGAAAGGAGAAAAAAGACAATTCTGTTCAGTAGAAGACATGATAGGCTTGGAGATTGCTTGAAATTGCCCTAGTTCAGAGAAACACTGGCAAGGTAGGAGGAGAAAAGAAGCATGTCGAAAAGAAGAAAAAACACAAGAAGCCCTTTCTCTCTGGAAAGGCCAGTTTCTTATCCGTGTTAAACAGTCAGCGCCTTCCTGGGAGTGAAGTGGATGAAGAAAGGGTGAACACGGCCCACAGTCTCGCCACTCGCTGTATATCGCTCTCCACCCAGCAGAGTACAGTATAACACACAACACCACAAACCAGCCAGTGCCTGAGCTCCTCCCTCACACACCTGCTGCACCTCACAGCTGCTTAAAAACAAAGATTCTGAAGGGCTTCTTCAGAGCAAAGTCATACAACACTAACACTGTTTGTTTCCTAAAGACTCTTTCAGTGTCTGGTTCTTCAGAGAGCCTTTCTATAAATTAGATGTGCCAGTCTGATCTTTTTAAGGTGTCAAAAATCTCTGTATACTCACTAGAACAAGTTGAGTTAAAAAATAGCCAGATTTACAATCCATTAATGTATTGATCTAGTAACTTCACATCTGTGAGCCAATTAATTGACAGTGAGACAGAGACAAGATTAAAACATGCTCGAACCAGACAAGTATCAAGGTGAAATATCAAGGTGAAATTCATCATAGCTGCGGTAATGTAGACCCAGCTCCCTCTGTCCAGGGGAGAGACCGGGGGGATGGGGGGTGCCATATTTTTTTTATCGCGCGATAAGAATCTCGCACCGTTAACGCGCATTAACGGCCCAGCACTAGTACAGAACATTTATTGGGTGGTAATACATCAGTTATTGTGCAATGAGTTTGTGTGATTTTTAAACTTGCAGTGTAGTTCATCTCACAATAATTTCATTATTACAAGTAGTAGTAGTAGTAGTAGTAACAGCAGCAGCAGTAGTAGTAGCAGCAGCAGCAGTAGTAGTAGTAGTAGTAGTAGTTGCAGCAGCAGCAGTAGTAGTAGTAGTAGCAGCAGCAGTAGTAGTATGAGTAGTAGTAATAGCAGCAGCAGCAGCAGCAGCAGTAGTAGTAGCAGTAGTAGTAGATGTTGTTGTTGTTGTTGTTGTTGTAGTAGCATCAGCAGCAGTAGTAGTAGTAGTAGCAGTAGTAGTAGTAGTAGTAGTAGTAGTAGTAGTGGCAGCAGCAGCTGTAGTAGTATTAGTAGTAGCAGCAGCAGCAGCAGTAGTAGTAGTATTAGTAGTAGCAGCAGCAGTAGTAGTAGTAGTAGTAGTAGTGATAGCAGCAGCAGTAGCTGTAGAAGTAGTAGTAGGACATTTTGAACCTCTAAAAATACCTCTTGGTGCCATCTGCTGTTTTGTCTATATTAAAATCTAAACTGTCATTGTATATGCAGTGACAAATATTTTTGACATGACAAGCAATCCCAAACTTTTGAACTTTTGAGGCATATACATCCACAGTATATAAAGTACAGGTTCTTTACAACAGTCACAACATAACACAGCTCAGTGTTTTGCAAAGCAAACAGTCCGGTGTTGAATGATAGTGCAGGGTGCCATCCTCTTGGCCGTGTGCCCGGCCCGGGTTTTGATATGCAAGGCTGCTGGCTGAATCATAGCTGACGGAGCATCTCACCTTGTATGACTTATGAGCTATTCATGACATTGCGGTGATTTGTCACAACACATATTTTAGTTGTTAATTCCTCTGGGGTTCTGCAGAGAAGCCGTATCATTTTATGGAGCCATTTTAAGTGAAAACAATGCAGGTCATCAAGCATGGGGATCCTTTTCCAGTAGAATTACATAGTAAGCCAAAAACTTTAGCCTTTTTCATCTTAATCTCTATGCTGAGGCAGCTGCAAATTGACTTTCTTGTTCTTTGCTAAGTATTACAAGTCATGTGTTACTCATCCCCTGAGTTTTTGGACAGTCATGACTTTGGGCTTAAGGGAAACAGCTTTTTAGTTTTTCAATCTTCCACTCAATCCAGATATGAGTCAATCACACAAGACATGTTTGGTCTCCACATTTTGCTGCTTTATTGTAGCACTGGAGCAATAAGGCTAGTGATGCGAACCACAAGAAGTCATCGTCACCCAAATACATTTCCATAAAAGCTGCTGCTGACATGTCAGTGTGGTTTAGAACATAGTAGGCTATGACTTACTCTGAGCTTACTCTGAACAGAACTTCACTGTATAGCTGTACACTGTGGGAAGCCTTTGTAGACGACAGGCTTTAAATCAGGAGTAGTGGTTTAAATTCAGTTTTTGGGAAGACAACCATCATCTGATTCAAGATCAGTCTATAGTCTTAGTGTTGACTGTGAAGTTTATTTTTAGAGCTCACAGTCACACAGTGTTGTAAACCACATCAACAAGTCTAACTGACTTAATGAAGATCTGGACATAGTTTAGGACACAGTGTGATTTACTGTGTGCTATAAAAATGAACTTCAGCATCACAGACAGTTAACGCCAGGGCTGGAGTACTAGTTCTAAGATCAGGCTGAACTGATTAAGGTCTGATTAAGGTGTGGTTTGAGATGGTTATGAGAATTTTTGAGGATGTAGTAATATAAAAATATTCTGTTGAGCATAGACTCTTACTGTTTGTTAGCAATGTTAGCCATGTAGCTACAGTGCTAAACTAGAGAATCAGAATTAGGACTGAAAACATGTCTTGACTGATCAACTACATCTGTGTTAAGTGGAAAAACGGCAAATTTCAGTTACTGTATTGAGCACAAAGGGGAATCCAGGTTAGTGAGACAGGCCTCAGGTCCACCTAGTCCCCAGTCTAACCCAACATGCCTAACAGGGGTGGCAGTAACTCAGTGGGTAGGACACTTGCCTCCAGACCAAGAGGGCACAGGTTCGAATCCTACCTTCAGCACCACCACTGGGTCCCTGAGCAAGACCCTTAACCCCAAGTTGCTCCAGGGAG
>JBBPDH010000124.1:20952888-20955388 GCA_037974565.1 Clupeocharax schoutedeni
TGTGTGTGTGTGTGTGTGTGTGTGTGTGTGTGTGTGTGTGTGTGTGTGTCAGGGTGTAGATTAAGTGTGGACCTATAGTGAATTTATTATCATTAACTTAGGTAAACCCAAAGATTTAGGTAAATATGCTATATAATACTTTTAATACTTTGAGCCCTCTTCTATTTATTATCTATCTTCTACACCAATATCTTCAGGAAATCTGTTTTTCACTTTTACTGCTATGTGGATGACACTGAGCTCCACCAAGCCTGACTCTGCCCCTCCATCCTCTGCATATTTCACCATTCATCATACAAATTGCCTTCATCATATCCTCACACCTAATATTACCGCTATTCTTCTCCATGCGTTGGTAACTTCATGAATTGAGTCTATATTGGCGGGCCTCCTTCATAAGCTTCAGTTGGTACAGAATACTGCTGCCTGTGATATTACCAGAACCTCCTCCATAGAACACTCCAATCTTTTTCAAACTTAAGTTGCTCCTGCTTAAATTCTGAACTGATTTTAAGATTATGCTTTTAACATTCAAAGTTCTTCATAACCCCCATATGTTTCTAAACACTTACAAACCCTCTCTCATACTCTCTTCCCTTCCAGCTTGTTTGGCCATATTGAGGTTTAGCTATGCTGCCCCCATTATTCGTTAGTGTCTACATTGTATATTAATATTGAAAACCAATAAAATGATAAAAGAGGACATGGGATTATGCAGTAAACAAAAAAAGATTTAAACAAACCAGAATATGTTTCGTAATAAGGTAATGATGGACTGCTATTTTTTGTGGAGTAGAACTATAGGGAAATAGGATTACTAACTGTGTACCAACCCGACCATCACAACTGATGATCCCAAACACATTAAGAAGACATGAAATTCCACTAATGAACACTTGATGAAAGCAAAAAAAAGGCAGAGGATATTTGCAGTTTCCGCGTTATTGTGGGGATTTCCACGTAAAACTATGAGGTAGTGACTAAATCCGCGACTTCAGATCCACGTAAAACTGGAGGGTTGCTGTATATACTTTTTAAAATGCCATAATCTATTTGATACTTCCAAATTATGTGAAAAGATTAACCTAATGCAGATGTTCTGAAAGTGATATATATCATTCTGGCATTTAAATCTGGTGCATTAGAACTGGTATATTTTTTAGTGCTCACATTTCCTGAAAATTGCCTTCAGACGCAAAGTTTAGGACCTGAGGTTTGACATGAGACTTACCTGTACTGACTCAGGGTCTAACAGTCAAGACTTGGGCCCATAACAAAAATCCAGTAGGATGTAAACCCATAGGTAAAGGGGGCATTTGGCTGATTCAGAGTGATTTACAGTCATTAGTTACAGGGACAGTCCCCCTGGAGCAACTGAAGGGTTAAGTGTCTTGCTCAAGGACACAAGACTAGAAAGTGGGGGTTTAAATCCACAACCCTATGGTCATCGGGTTCATAGGCAAGTATTTTCCCGGCTAGGCCACTACCACCCATAACATGTAAACCTATTATCATATCACCCACTCTTACTTTCACAGACTAAACTTCTGAGGAAGGCAGAGAGCTTGCTGGTAAAAGAGTCAGAGCAGAAGAGAATAGAGAGAGAGAACACTCTGAATGAGAGAGCACCTCCACTGAAGCTCTCTGGCCTCTCAGGACAGCAGCTGCAGGTACTGCAGATTAAACTCTTTCTGGCTTGGTCCAAATACATCACTACTCCCTCCATGTGCTCCTATCTGTTACTAGTAGTTTACATCATGGCTTATACGACAGTCACCAATATTGTTAAAGGATCAGCCTCGATTCTTATAATATTACATAATAATATTGCAATATTTTGAATACGGATGTGGATTTTACAGATGTCACAAGAACAGCTTCTGTTCTTTTACCAAAATGAGTTTGGTCTCATTCTGTTATTAAAGTGAGTTAATAAGGTTATTAAGGTGAGTGCAAAAGTACTCACTTTAATAACATTAAAAAAAGTCTTATATACTTAAATTAAATTCCTTTTTGCAACATTCATTTTGGCATCCAAATAAGAGAAATGTAAAAAAAAATGTCTGTTGCAGGAACTTTGTAAAGATTTGCACCTTAAGATTGACATCGTGGATGAGTCACGATACGACCTTTCATTAAAAGTGGACAGAAACGACCAAGAGGTATTGATGCGGTCATTCCATATCCAGTTATTCATTATTCATTTAGCCTGATTTGATTCAGTTTAGTATAGGATAGGGTAAGGGAAGAAGCCTCCAACCCAGAAAAAGACGTGCCAATACCAATGATATATTTTATCATTTACATTTACATTTACATTTACATTTACGGCATTTAGCTGACGCTCTTATCCAGAGCGACGTACATCAGTGCTTAAGAAGTCCACAACTGTTTCTTACCTGATAAACAGCTTAAAGCCATGTCACCTAATTTCTGATCAAATAAGCAGACAACATAGTATCCGGTAAAATAGAACTCCCTACTGAGCTATACATGAATT
>JBBPDH010000124.1:20960388-20963606 GCA_037974565.1 Clupeocharax schoutedeni
TGGTAGCGTATTGTGTGCCAGAAAGGCACCTTTAATAAATAAAATGTATTGTTTATTATTATTATTATAAATGTAAAAACTGAACAGCTTCTACTACATACTTAACAGATGGATGCCAAAGATGTGTAGAATAACCTAAAACATATAAACTAATCATTGTAATGTAAAATTGTTGTAACTTTAAAGAAATTAAAGAAACAGTATAACTACTGTAGAGCGTCTTAGTACATCTAGCATCTAGTCTTATCATGGCTTAAGTGTGCTAGGCTCTGTTCTACTCTTTTTGGGTTCCTCTCGGTGTAAAGTGTGTCAGAGGCAAAAGTTGATAACGTCTCTTACTTTCAAATACTGAGAGAAGAATGAGTAAGTAGTAACTTCCTCCTTCTGCCACTGATACCAGGGGATGGTGTTTGATAGAGGAAACAGAAGGTGGATGAAGGAAGGGAGTTGGAGTCGTACGGTATCCTCTATAAATGTATTCATGCAGATAGCCTGTATCAACACCGATATGTGCGCCAGGGCCTGCCTGGTTAGGTGAGTTTAACTTAAATGCCAAGTAATCAGAGTGAGTCAACTGACAGGGTCTACATAATCAAATATGTGATCACAGTACAGGTGACCTGCATTTGGCCTATTTTATATTCCCATGACCAGGCATGGGCGGTATCGTCAGGTCCCCGTAAGTCCTCATTATAATGGCATTTGGCCTCCTACATGTGCCGTATCTTCATGTGGCCCCTCTTTTTTAAAGACTGTCCTATTAATCCAGCTTTTGCATTTTTATGAGCAGATGGTTGAGTTTTGATTGGACACAGATGCAGTCTCTGAGGTAGCGTTAAACATCCCACACATTGTTCTGTGTGACCTTTGCTGAGAAACTGTTTCCAAAGGTTTATTGTCTCTTGCCGAACTGTTCTGCATGTCGGAGCAGTTTAGGCTGAGGGGGCTCATGAAACAAAGGGGGATCAGCTCAAATCATAAGCAGATCGTTTCACGGTGAGTGGGACCTCGCAGAGTCTACGAGGTTCTGTTGATACGTTGCATGTCTCCCTCTGTGGAAACTGCTGCGGAGCATCAAGCTTCATTCTGCTCTTCTGCTGAGTCATCAGAGAAGATAATTGCACAAACTCAGTAGGTATCTCTAGTTTGTCCTATTAAAAGTCTTTTGTATTCTCTATTACAGTCTGTCTGCATGTTTTCCATAATTATTTTACTTTTATCTTGATCTGTTCTTTGGTCTGAACTTTTTCAGTTCACCGCAGACCCTTTTAAGAGATGTGAAAATACATTGTGATCTGAAGATGGTGTTTCAGTTGCATCGATACTGGTACATTTCAAAACCAAATACAAAAAATCAAAGTCAGTTCTATTAATATTCAGTGAAGCATGCCTCTTTTGGCCGATATGTTATCATATCACATTTGTATGTTTAGAGCATTGCATTGTTTCCAACTAATTAAAAATCATGTCAAAGTGATTGAAGTGAACTGATCAAGTTTGAAATATCTATCTTCTATCCCTGGTACTGCCTCGGGGATTTGTTAGTGGAAGGTCCTCAGAGCATAACTGGCCTTGCCCTCTCTTCTTCTGTGAAGCTGTCTAGAGACATCACAGCAGCTGTGTCTCAGAGGAAGCATGAGACAGCCTTGAACCTTCCAACTTCAAGGTAGTACAGTGTGATGGGGAGCCCTAGGTTGTGGGTGGAATTAACTGAATGGGAAAAATACATGGAATCAAAATCTTAAAAAGGATGATTCTGCATGTTTTTCCAAAGAATCAATCAAACTGAATTTCCGTGAGCTAATGATACGCTGAACCATTTCCTATTGAAATGAAATGATAAGATCAGAAACATTCACCCCTGATGAATGCATGCTTATCTATGATTTGTGCTTAGGGATAAAAACCTCCCAATAGGTGAGACTTCAGAGGCCACCTGACATGCTTAGAGACAAGACCCATCTTAGATGGGACGCTGCTGGGCTCTGGAAGCAGACTTTGCAGTGCATTATATGCAACTGATCATAATAAATCATTTTCCATAATGGCAGAAGGAAATTAGCCATGGAGAGACTGGTACGGACAAGCGCAGGGGAAAGTTCAGGTCCTTAGTCATCTCTCATGGAACTTCAAAACCCAAGTTTCCACATGAGAGTGTAGTGTTTCAGCACAGCAAGATTTATTCCAGCCTCTAAGGCAGGCCACGCAGAAATGAAATAACCACATGGCACTGCGCTCCTTTTATTGCCAGCTCCCATTCTGGCCTCTGTGTTACAATGGAGCGCGTGCAGAACCTCGCTAGATACGAGCATCTGGCCCATTTGCTTTATCACATAGTCAGACTATGACATGCGCTCGAACATTAGCGCTGCGGCACATTCAGGAGGGTCACTGCACTATTCATTGCCCAGATAGAACTGAATGTATCCCCTCAGCAGACTATATGAGATCACATCCTCTTTATTAATGGTATCTTTGTCTGCAACATGACCGTGATCTGTGCTTTAATTCTCAGAAGCTGCAACCATTGCCATTGTTAACAATATTATGTAATATTATTTATTTTATTATATGTCTTTGGAACAAGTAGAGGAATCAAAGCCTTATGATAAGAACAACGACATTTGAATGCTTTCATGTGAAAGGCTTTAAAGCCTTTAAACGTTATATGGAATAGTTTGCTACCTGATGCTAAACATTTTTAAAGATTTTTAATGTGTACTTACAGTCATTTTGTCTTGAAAATTTCCCTTAATCTCTTAGTGTCCAAAACTTTGAGGTCAGCATGGAGTACAGCATGTCCAGGCAGCTGTGCTACTGGCCTGAATGGTGCTTACAGCTGGCTGTGTGACCCTGCCACGCTCCAATGAGAATGGAGGTCTCTTTGATGTTCAGTGCTAACTGGAAGGATCTACCTTTTCCTCTGGCTGGTGGTCAGCACTGCTGCTGCTTTAGTGTGGCGGCAAAGTGAAAATGTGTGGCATTTTACAGTAACAAATCCGTATTTAAAGACTCTTTTCTGGCTGAATGGGTATGTGCGGTATAATAAAAGTTCATCGACTTATTCTTTAGAATAGACGTTCCCAGGTGACAGGTTGTGGAAATGGTACTTAGAGAGCGGTGACAGGTATTATTTGCCACCAGGGCTCTCAAGTCTCACGCAATGAGCATGAGACACACGCATCTGACTGTCTTCACACGCTCACACGCCACACCTC
>JBBPDH010000124.1:20981694-21000511 GCA_037974565.1 Clupeocharax schoutedeni
TTCTTTCTCATCCTATAAAGTGGCCCCTTACAGTCACACATAAACACAGTAGCTACAGCACACAGTGTGAACAGTGTCTCTGGATTTAACCCATTTACCAAGCTGCCACCAACCGAGCATGGGTGAGCATGGGTACCTCAGTGGTGCAACTAGCAGTCCTGGGCAGGGGCAACTCCATAACCACCAAGCAACCAGCCACCCCAACTGTGAAGTTACTGTTTTGGAGAGTTAAGGTTTTATAACTGTCATGTTCACGTTAACCAACTAGCTTTTTAAGCTAGCAGGTTCCACCAAACAAGTAATATCAATCTTTCCTCTGCTGTATGTTCTTGCCCAATCAATGAGTAGAAATATATAATTCAGTGTAATGGTACATTATCAGTGTTTTATCTGGTTGTTTCATGAAACTTATTTTAGAAAGTTGAGCTGTTTGCCCTCCATTGTGATTGATGTTGAAACACATTTCAAGTCAATTAGAGGAAGTTTTGTGAAAGCTTTATTTAGTTCCCATCCTTTCAGCCCAAGGTTCTGTTCACTTCAAGCCCGACATTAGCAAATAGCTTCCCTGTCGCAGGTTTCGGTAATTACTGAAGTGAGAGAGAATATATTACGGGAGGTCAGCACATGTGTTTTCGTATCATGATTAGCCTACTGTTTCAGTGCCTTCTCGCTTCATCTGCCGGCAGTGAGCATGCAGAGTCGGCCCATTGATCAGATAGCTTGCGCCTGCAAGGTTGCGCGGTTGTTAGTTTCCTCTCAAGGCCTTGCCGGTTGACAGGTTGAATATTTGGACAAGTGTCTCTTTTTCCCCTGAGTGTTTTTCACTTACATAATAGTCAGAAGTGGCTGAAAGCTAAAACCACTCCATCTTGAACAAAAATGCTGGCAGAGGGGAAGAAGTGGCTTTTTTTCTAGTTTTCCTTAGATCTCATATTTCTCTTAGTGTGGTGAGCATATTTTGTCTAGTAGAAAAGTGAAGGGTTTTTGCTCAGTTCGGGATGGTGAGGACAGAATGTACTCTGTGTGTGTGTGTGTGTGTGTGTGTGTGTGTGTCCATGTATTAGCGAGTGTGTATACTATTGTGACAGTGCTGTCATTTGCCCATTTGCCCCATGGTCTGCAGATAGAGCGTTCCCTCTCCCACTCTTTGTGGTCAGTGTGTTTGAGTGTGAGGGCTCTATCTTTCTGCACAGCATGTTATAAACCCTCTTTTTTTCCTGAACTTACGGGAAAGGGAGCTTTTTTTCTTACCATATTTGGTCATGTGGAGCGACGCCAATAGGCAGCAGACGTTTGATGCCGTACTCGCATCATTTTTTTCCCTCCTCCTTGCTCTTTTTTCGTGAGGATCTTGCATGCCAGTACTGGCTGATAGAGGTGCAATCTCTGGATGCGCATGAGAGGACCATTTAAAACAAGCGTTTACCAAAAAAAAAAAGCACATAGTGTAAGCCTCATTGCATTTTAAGCACTTACACCAACAGCTTTGCTTTGCAAAGGAATGCACAGGCCTTGCCTTATTTATCTGTTTTTGGTACAGAGGAGGAAATTATGAGAAAAAAATAAATCTTGCTGATGTGGCTCAGGACTACGTAGACCTTGTGTGACAGATTCAGTAGCTCAGATTTTCAGAACAGCTGAACAGACTTGAGCACTGAGCTTGCTGCCCTCCAGTCTCCAGACAGAAACACCATATTGCGATTAAATTGCAATATCCCTAGCACACACTTTGCTGTAACATAGTTAAAGACTGGCCTGCCTTCTATTGATCAAATTTATTTATTGGATTATTTATTATAACACTCAGAGGTCGGTCTAATTCAGTGTGAACATATTTGTGAGTTATTTACCACCTTTTACAATTACGCACTTTTCAGACGGCCCCTCAGTTCAGCCTTGAAGTGCAAAATTTTTCATTAAATTGGAAAAAATGTCATTTCATTTTAATTATTATTTGAATAAAGCTGTTAGATTGGATTATATTCATTAAAACATCTGAGCAGTCGATTTCCATTCCACTGGCAGAATGGCCACTTACAGGGCTCATTTGCAGCCTTTTTGTCTTTTCAGCATTGCAAAGCCAATATTGTAATTAGGCCGGCCCATATCATGAATTTTTATGGCCAGTTCTGATTTCTGTACTGCTAAATGTGCCAGTAGCCAGTAGAGTTTTATTAAGTCTTCTGTTGTCTAAAGTGCACACTGTGTGGGCTTGATGATCATCATAAGAACGTTTTCAGATTGTTTTAATTGTAAATTATTTAAATAAATTATTTATATGTAATAAATGCCTTTGGACATATTTGTAGCATGATTACATTGAAAGTAAAACACAGGTAACTACGTTGGCCTTCCCAAATTGGCAAAATAGGTTTTGTGTGTTTAAATAAAGAATGATTGGCCAATTGTGATCCCTAAATGTAATACTAAACCATAAATCTTACTTCAGACTATTCCTCCTCTTTTAGTATCATGTCCATTGTGGCTGCCAGAAGTCTGGAAAGTCCCAACACGATTACGTACGTGTTACACGGCCCAGAATGTTGCTGTTTCAGGACGTTTTGCGGACCGAAACATCTGAGGCTTATTGTGATGTGTATGCAGGTAACAGTCAGTGATTCACTGGATGAGCCTGTGTGGTAAGGAATGTGATCCATTGTCTGGGAATGTGGGAGTCTCGATTTCCACTCTCAAATGGAAACGACTCTTTGAATTTCCTCCATTCATTAAATTTGTGGTTTCGTTTATGGTGACGACCTGAATAATGCTGCTGATCTGTACACTGACAGATATGCTTATCCTAAAGACGGTCTAATAGTAATCGTGAATTATGCTGTTATCATCTTAGTGTTTTTTATTGCACGTCCGAAGATTGTGCAATTATGACATAACATTATGCTCAGCGAGCCTGAAGGCCTGTCATGGTGAAATAGAGATTTGTTTCCATGTGAAAACACTTGGAAAGAAAAACTAGACAGCTGGAGTCATTTTAGGATGACTGCATGATCGTGTGTTGCTTTTAAAAACGCATTTGTCGTCTAAATTCTTTCTTTCATGAAATGCTCTGTTTAAAAGTCTCTGAAGTTCAATTTTGTAATCACTTTAAATTGGTACATCACACTAAATTCCTCAAAATCTTGTTGTCCACTTAGTGAAGGAGACAAAGAGGTAGCCATGTTTCCCGTTTCCTCCTCTTCTTTCCTGTCTTTCTCTCCTCTCTGCTTTTTATTGTTCTCTTTCTTTTCTTTTCTACATAAAATCTATACTTTTCTCTTCTGCTCTTCTCTCCTGTGCTGCTTTGTGGAGTCAGTTTGCTCAGTGACACCAGTGGAAAGCAGTCACTACTCTGCCTGCCAAAAACTTCACTGGATTTATGGCTGTACATCCTGCTCTCTTTTGCTCGCTTTCTTTCTCTCTCTCTGGCTCTCTCGCTCTGCTCTGATGCCCCAGGATTGTAAATGTGCTGATGCATCATCAGAGGGAGCGATGCGTGAGGCTTGCTAAATGACTACTGCCAAGCGGACCTCCCCCTATTAATGACAGATGGTACAGCCCTCCTCAGTATTAACAGGCATGATGTGAGGAAGAATTGACTGGATATAGAAGTGCCATTAAAGAATGGAGACAATCTGCTGACATATGAACAAGGATAGCTCACAGCAGTCATAAAAGTACCAAGTTCTTGTTGCTATGGTAACTAATATTTTTATAATGGCCCAACCACAAGTTTTAAATACTACTGTCAGTGTGACAGTTATGGTTCTTCTTGACTAATTCATTCATAAGCCATGTACGAAACATTTGTTATGATGTAGTAGCTGCCTAGTAACTTGTACAATATGCATTTATTTTGTCGAGTCCACAAATTATTTTTGCCATTTTTCAAACATCAGCGTGGATGTATGTTATAGGTCTTTGTCCAAGGCTTCCTGTTCAAACAAATAGGAGCCTTGATTTGTGTGACCAGCCTTGTATGACTGGAAATAACTACCCAGAGGCGTTACCAGGATGACTTTAAGGGCCTGGATGTCTTACCAAACCAAACAGCCGAGCAGCTGTAATGTGCATCTATGCTGGTTGATGCAGGGTGTCTCTCCTCCCCTTTTTTAATGTCTCTGCTGCTCCAATAAGCCTTTGAGACTCAGCAGGTCCCATTACGTCCTGCACATAAACACAGCTGGGAGATAATGATGGCTGTAGGCCTGTCGCACGCTGTGTAGTTTTACTGCACATTGACCAGGTCTTTGTGCTGGAGCTCAGCCACCGGCACTGCCGAGACGCCACTGGCCTGTGATGTGCCTTACTGGCGCTCTTAAAGCTTTGATCCAAGCTGATAAAAAAATACACACTAAGGCAGCTGTTCTGAGTTTAGCCTCAGTGGAGTGCTAAATGGCACACCAAGCATCTCACTTATGTCCATAAGACTGCATTCACTTTACAAGCCTTACATCTAAATAACAGCTCTACAATTTGCACTCGCAATTGATCCATCTGACATGAGTGTGATCGGCCTCGCGCCCTGAAAGTCTGTCTATTGTGAGCTGAGCTTGGACATTTGGCCGTGTGTCTTTTCTAGGACCACAAATCAAAGTGATCCCAATTGAATATGAAAAGATTCATCAGATTTGTGCGCTCACTTCAGATTGAATCTGTGTCACATTCAAGCAAAAAAATTGAATCTGTGTCACATCGGTCCCATTATGTGAAGAAAGCCTTAGTTCCTGCCAGGAACAGACATAAGCAGTGACACTAAGCTGGAGCTTGAAATCGTTTCTCAAGTATTTGTCAGGTCAGGTTCTAACTTGGGTTTCTCAGAACCGCATCATTAACAGATATTGTCCTGCATTTGCTGCTGCTTTGGGTTTTCTCCTTTATTTACTCTTCCTCCTCATTTACCCCATGTATCATAATCTTATTCACATTATTAATCTCAAGTCATATGACTCGGTGTCCGCTGTAAATGGTTGAGTGACTGATATAAATAATCTATTTAGTAAAGAGAGAGAGGCCTGTAATATACAGGGCCTTTCAGTAAAACCTTGTGTGTTGGGGTCTATAACACCAGTGCATGTAGTTAGGAGTAAAACAACAGGTTGTATTTGGGTGACGCTCCGGACGGGGGTTGTCGTTTATGAGTACATGGACACAGGCCACACAAACTAAATAAAGACTTCTCTATTTAAATGTAAAAAGTGTTATACTGAGTTGTCAGTCAGTAATATTAGTCATTATAGAAAAACAATGTGTGTACAACAAATGTGTCTATAATTAATTGGTCAGTGTCTTATCACAAACCTGTAACACTCGTTCATAGAGTCTCCAGTTTAATTCAGATTCTATTCTTGGGTCTTACTCTGTTTGGATCCCCGTTTGAAGCCTGGTTTAATCTGTTATCTGAGTTGTGGAGTGTATGGTGCTTTGACCTGGTGGATGTGCTAGACTGTGCAACAGAGTAGATTTCACTGGCTTGGCTCAGACTCAGCCCTGAGGGAGTCCGCTCCTAGCCTCGTCTCTTTGATCTCTTTATTTTATTGGAGTTCATTGAGCGAATAGCACTCAGGGGGAAAGTCTGAGTCTGACATGCTCTTCCCTCTGCTGGTGATTGACAGGCGGCTGTGCTCTCTGACACTCTCTGCAGGTGAGACCGCGCCTCTGCTTCCTTCCCTCAGGGTTTGGCTCCTTATCCCTGTATGGCCCCATGTCAGCGTTGGCTTGATTCATGAGCACTGATACACTGCACCCGCAGCTGGGCAGCTGCAGTGGCTACTGTATCCTCCTTCAGTGTCTGCTTGATAGATGTATATGTTGCATTGTGAAGAAAGAAAACTTCTTCACTCTTTAGGGGTTAATGAAGGTTTTGACTGACAGGCCTGCTGAATGACTGGTGAAGATGAGTGATTGAAATCCAGAGAAAGGCCAGAGTGTACATAGTTGGCATAGCTAACGCATCTCTTTTTGAGCCAGTGGGTGAGCACAGTAAGGTGTGTGTGTGTGTGTGAGAGACAGAGAGAGAGAGGGGCCTTATTAAGCTGCTGACACTGCAGATTGCTGGGATGCTTGCTGCACCTGGCTGCCAGCACACCTGCTCATGTAGTCTTGAAGACAAGGCAGTATCAGCTGTGCTCAGCTGCAACACATAGAAATGCAAAAGTAGGATCCCAGGACAAACCAATTTATGAAAAGGAAAGAAACGGACAGATGTTGACTAATGAAATGTCCTATTGTACATTCACAGTTATTTTGATAGTCCAGTGTAGACTAAATATTTATCGAGTTCAGCTTACTCCAGCATTTTTCTGTAGCATGGAGTCCATTACCATGGACATTAATGTAAAATAATTTCCCCAGAGCTTGATAAAATGACAGCAGACTCATTGACTCAAATCATAAAACACACTCGTAGTAGAAACCAATGCACACTTGCTTCAGCATGTGCCTATTGGTGTAAAGTTTTCCCAAGAATAAGCCTTAACTGTTAGCCTGCATATAATTAGATTTAGCAATGCTAGTTCATTTTACAGTTTTAGTAGGGACGCATGATGATATCGGAATCATATCATATCATATCAGAGTGATGTCAGAGTGAATTACTGAGTTTAGACAAAAGCAAAAATGTAAAATGCCATTAAATGCAACATGCCAAGTTCATAAATGGCAATTTATGAACTTGAGAAGAGATAAACCAGGCCAGGAGCGTTCACTACAACTCCGATAGCAGGGACTTTTGATGTTTATGGATTTTTATTGACAGACATGCAAATAAGGGCAATGGTTTATGTTGGCAGTGCTGCACCTTTTTCTGAGGGAGTAAATTTAGCCTCTTGCCTGAGCCGTCCAGAAAGGCCACGCTCCAGAAAGCAGTGGGTGGTAGATCCAAACATTTAGTTATTTAATCTGTTTGGCGGTAGGAGTCGTGGATCACATCAGACTTGGCTGTGTCTGAGGAGAGTACTTCTGCCTCACTATCCATCCCAGCAGGCTGCAGACAAATTGCTAATGGCTAATTGCACAGGCTGAGTTTGTTTACATTAACATTTACAATTATTTAATGGGGATGAGGAAATGTTCCCCACACGAATGCTGCTTTTTCTTCTGCGGGGAGGCAAGGAAATCTCACCTCAGAGTCACAGCGCTGCAACCGCAGCTGGAACAATGCCACATTCTTTAAATAGTTGAGTGTGCATGCCCTGAAGATAAGTGTGTTTGCCTAGCTGTGTGGTAGGCCTGCTTGATATGGACAAAAGACCAGTATAGCGATTATATCGCCTAGCAATCTTATAAACACAAGCTGTAATCTGACCTGGTCAAATATTGCCTTGAATGGTTTTGATCATAATAATTTACCTGAATTGTATGAATACTTTGAATCATATGCAGAGCAAACACTATTAACTGTACTGTATTACTGTACAGTTTTACAAAACAGGTTTCTTACCGTTACTGTATTTTGCATGGAATTCTGGGAGCTGAAGTCCAGCTATTAATTGGATAATTTCCTGTATATTTCTGAATATGTAAGTAAAGTGTAAATCAATTAAAGTGTAAATGAATTAAATTACTCTAAACATGTTATTTATACAGGATGTCCAATTATTAAGTGGTTGTTGTGCAGCGCTATAACTACCATGGTGCAATCATATATAGAACATAGTGTACATAAAGATCAGAGAAAATATAGTAAACTAGACATATAATTGAATTAACGTCAGTTTAGTTGCTAGTATTTTACAGAACACAAGAAGTACTGACTTGCACAGTGTAGCTGGTGCTCTCAAATCAGGGACTGTTATGAGACGGTTACCCATATTCTTTGTGTTCACGATAGTCACTATACATTTCATATAATTACTGTATTTTATTGCAACACACCGAAAAAGGCACTGCAATTGGTTATTGGTCTCATTTGCAAATGATCTGTGATATCAGTATTTCCAATATCATGATAACTACAAAACAAACGATATATTGTGCAGCCTCAGGTGTAAGTAATTGTTCAGGTTAGGAGGACACACAGCTGTAGCTCCAGAACCATCTTGGCTGCATGTGTATTTTAAAACAGCCGTCAGTTTAATCCTATCTAGACTTGGTCTGCCTGTCTGTTTGCAGAAACATTTGGCAAACACTTTTTAATGCCCGTGAGTGCACTGTTTACGTTATGTCAGCAAGGCAAGGGCCTAGTTGTTAAGTGCAGTTCTTCTGAGGTTAACATCACACCATTGCAGCATAAATGTGCGGCCTAGAATGGCACAGACAAATGCAAGCTTTCCTTATGATAGCCTTGCCATAAGTCGTGCAGTAAAGGGCTTAAGGACGGGTTGAGTGGGGCGCTCCTGACAGAGGTAGTAATTTGCTAGGTAAATGTGTGATTACAGCCATTCTAATCCTCGCTCTCTAGAGGTACAGGGGCTGCCGGCACGTCGAGGCCAGCAGGGGGAGGTGACCAGACCCCCATTATGAAACACCCTTCAAGAGCAGAACTGAGGGATGTAATTCTAGGAAATACTGGGCCCTTCCATTATCCTGCTGCTTGTATGCTAGCTGTAGACATGTATGGGTGGTCCAGTTTAAGAAGAGGCAAAACAGTTCTATTTCTGCTTTCTCTCTCTCTCTCTCTCTCTCTCTCTCTCTCTCACTCTGTGTCTCTCTCACTGTCTCTCTTTCTTTTGATTGAAGCTGATGAAGGAATGTTTGGACTCAGAGGCAGGAGGAAGGGGACTGGGCCTCATACAGCGAGCACTACCCCATACAGAGAACACTCAGTGACACATAAACTAAGACTTTCTGATGCATTAGCTGTCTCAAATACCACAGCGCAATAAACAGTTCAGTGCTTTTTCCTTACATTCATTCCGATACCTAAAAAAGCGAACAGCAGATTGATATAAGCCTATATGCAACTGTACGTGCCAATTACACAATGTATTATATTGGTAACATGTAAGTGAATGTATATCCCATTTAGTATATTACATGTTTGAGACAACTCATGAAACGCTGTTTAATACATTTTCTGTGAGTTTTTATTTTAAGCTAAACTGGCTTTTTATTTTGTATAACGTACATCTCATCTGATTCACCGTGCCATGCAGCACCATATATCTTACTTTTTTGGTCAAGCAGTGCAAATCAAAGCTGTACCACAAAAATGTGTCATAGTTGGGGCATTGCTAGATTTTTTGGTCGACCCTAAGGAGGGACACAGTAGTGTCAAGAGGCTGAATTTCATTTAAGTTCAGAGAATAGACCAGACATGCTAAAATGCCAAATTGTAACATTGTCTGCATATTTATTTCAGTAAGTTCAATAGTGATCTGCTTTTCATTATAAGGGCTTGAAAAATGCTGTAGGAAATTGATGTCTGCAAACATCCAGAATAGCGAGCTTTCCTCGATGCTTCTCATAGTAAATTGGCAAAATGGAAACACACTCAGGTTTCTTTTATTAGCCCATGTTCAGATGTACAAGAGTCTATCTCAAGAAAAGAAATGCCTAACTGATGTTTCAGTATGCAGAAAACAATTCTGTGATTAAAGCCTATCGACACTAGATACTGTTCCTCCTGCAAAACCGAGCCCCTCTGAGCAACACACTGTATCAGACAGTTGTATCGGGGATTGGATCAGTGCCAGACTTAATCTGAACTTAGTGGGGGTGTTTTTATATATTTTAGAAAAGACTACAATGCAGGAATGCAAGAAAACAAACAGCTTTCCATTTCCATCCTCAAATCCATATCTGTAAACAGAATTTAATGTAATTTTCAAGTTTGGTATCAGCTTGATATCAACGCTTCACAAACTAATAAAGTTAGCTGATGTAACAAATGATTAGCATTTGTTCTCACTCACTCACTCACTCACTTTCTGTAACCGCTTAATCTTCACTAGAGTCGCAGGTACCCATCGCCAATCTCGGGGTCTATAGGCGCAAGGTAGGGATTCACCCTGGGCAGGGCACAATCCCAATACAGGGCCGCCCCCACATTCACGCTCACCTATGGTTTAGATTTACAATGCCTAGTTCACCTGATGCGCATGTCTTTGAACTGTGGGAGAAACCAGAAACCCTGGGGAAAACCCACGCCACCACAAGGAGAACGATCAGCATTTGTTTTAAAAGTTCAATGCAAGCCACAAGATCTGCTGTTGGCTTGGTGTTCATGTTCTAGATTTAATTTAAAGCAGTAAAAGCAAAATGATGAGTAGTGCTCTGTGGCGCTCTGAGAGTAGGTGAGCAGTGGGGCCTGAGTGTGGTGGCTGTAACAGTGACCTTATCATTTATAAGCCTGACACTCAAAGACCTGGAGTAATGAATTAGTAACTAAATGTGTTAAACAGTGCATGGTGGTGTTCTAGTGTTGATTTAATGACAGAGCTCTGTATCAACAGAGTGATTCGATTACACTGTTTATGGAACGTGACAATTTTATAGGACTGAGTGAGTTGTGTTTGCACTAAGGGTCTAAATGTGAGGCGCAGTCACTCTGCAAAACAGCCGATCTGGCCAGAGATAGGCAGGAATTCCTGCGGCGTGTGAATGCGGGTCCAGATGAGCTGGAGGTTCAGCGATATGAAGGAACGTTTGGAAGTTTTTCTTTCTCTCTCTCGCTCTCTCTCCCTCTCTCACTTGCTCTCTCTCCCTTTCTGTCTCTCTGCTGAAACCCAGTGCAGTCCAGACAGACCTTCACAATGCTAAACAGGAAACCCTCAGCAAGAGTTTTGCATTTTACACACACATACTGTCCAGCCTGACTCCTGGCTAACCAAGGACAGCTCTGTAAACAAAAAATAGTGGGGGCCGGTAGAGAAAGTCAGAGAGAGTGAAAGACAGAAAGCAAGGGAGGGAGAGAGGCAAAGAAAACAGAATGAGAGTAAACGAATGAATGACCAAGAGAGAAAAAGACAAGAGGGGGAGCATCACAAAAAAGCAAAATTTGGAACATGTATTACAATGTACTCTTTTTATTTTGGGGCTAAACAAAATATGTTTTCTGAGGGGGCACAGGGCTGGGAACAGCAAAAGGAGAGAAATAGAGGGAGAGACAGAGAATCAGAGGGGAAGGGAGGAGGGAAGGGAGAATTAGAGAGCAAGAAAAAGAAGGAAAGGGAGGGTTAGAAGGGAGGCCCGTACTGTCTGCACCCAGAGAGGGAGGGATAGAGAGAGAGAGAGAGGGAGAGGGAGGGGGGGCAAGCGAGAGGGGAACGGAAGAGGCTGGCTTTTTTGCCTTTTCTGGTGGAGCTGCAGCTGGAGAGAAAGGCTGAGCCAGAGAAACTCTTTGTGTTGGAGTGGTGCTGAGACAGAAAGCACAGTGCAGAGGGAAAGAAAAGGAAAGGAAAGGCTGGTATGGTGTGAGAGCTAAGCAAACCGGACTGCTCCAAGGCTTTTTCTGCGCTGTTACTAAGGTATGACCTATTCTACATGCACTGTCTACAACTAAAGGCCCACTCCAGAAGCACTTGGGTGGTCCAGTGCTTTGGTCACGTACCCAGAAGTATATTTAGTGAGAGTCGTTCTGCCTGGCTGAGTGAACATCCTGTGCTAACATCCTCTTCTTAGCCTCTCTCTCTCTCTCTCTCACACTCTTTCTTGGTCTATCTGTCTTGCTCCCCCCGCCTCCCCAATTTTCCATTTTAAAGCACTAGTGCGAAAATAAACTCTGTGATCTGTTTGATGTCAGGCCAGAAAGAAAAAGCGGCTGGAAATGTCTTGCACATGTGAATGTGTGACTTTGTTAAAGGGGTTAAGCAAACACGTTCACTGGGAGGGAAGCTGCGGAATGCAGAAGCCTCCTTTAGCACCATATGGCATAATATGTCGCATAATATGCGGTTTTGATGCGATGGATCGTGGTCGTGTTTATATTATTATACTTGGTACGCTCACACAGACTGTCGCTGTGTTTGCAGGGCCGCACGTTCCGGACCGAACCATGGATGACGACTTTGAGCGGCGCAGGGAGCTGAGGAGGCAGAAGCGAGAGGAGATGCGGATAGAGGCAGAAAGGTAACATCACTTTTACCCGGGCCAACCACAGCACCTGGGGCCACGCTGCAATACCAGAGTGAGCACTTCGGGAAAAGACTGTGGATTGTGCAGCACTGACCTGGGAGAACACATTTTATGCAGATGCCTTTCATTGAATGAATAAAAATGCAAAATACAGAGCATAAAGCATTTGCCAATGCTTATGGGTTCACAGCAGCACTCAGCTTCACATGTGACGATGCCTCTTCTTTGGTGTGCAAAACAGTTTGCCTGAATAATGATGAACAGTTTTCTGTCCGAAAACACAGTTAAAATACAGTCACAAATCTTATCTCCACCGTCACTGATATTTAATATTCCTCTAAAGGAGTCTGATTAATATAATACGTGTTATTTTATAGCCTGTAAACATCTCAAGTTCTTGCGAAATTGATGAAGAAAAATGCGAGGTCATACTAACAACATTTTATAAAGCTAGGTGTACCCAAACCTTTGGTGAGCAGTATATTGGCTGTTAAAGCCTGATCCACTCACTTTAGTCTTTAGCGTATTCCAGATGAGACCTTTACATGGACACTTATGGCATTGAAGCTAGCAGTTATGTTTGATTCTTACTGTGCATGTTGACTGTTTGACCCAGCATATGTGATTTTTTTTTGGCACTGTGGTATTTAAATCCTGCATGTTCGTATATAATCTTTACATGGCTTTCTTTGTTGGGTGGGCTGCGCATACAGATGTTAGACCCTTTTTTTCCCCTCTAACGCGAACACTGTTGTACATCTGGTGGCTTGTTCAACCCAGCCCCTTCTTCTAACAATGGAAACAGGCCTCGGAGTTCTGCTTTGTGCAGCACAGGTTTTGTGTGTCATAGGATTTTTATTAACTCATTTCATGCTTGCTGCACTTTACTGTGTGCTGTATTAAACTGCATCTTGTTATACACATTGGAAATGCAGGTTTGTTGTCAAGCATTCTTATTTATGGATTTGTAGTAACGAGTAAAGAAATTAAAGTATAAAAGCCCGCCTGTATCCTTTACATTTGGGAGTTGATTTTGAATTGTTTTATATAATCTGAAAGTTTTTGATCAGATATTAAAAACAAGCCGATTTTTCTACCATATATAAGGAGACCTCAGACTGGATTTGGATGGTTTGGATAAAGATGTCTTCAATTTGCTTAAAAATTTTTTGGTATGGTGAGAAATAGAGCTTGATGGACACACCCATTTTCTGGCACCGTATTTTTTCATGAGGTTTTACCTTTCTCCAATAGTATTGTAGAAGCTTTGAATGTCTGTTTTTGATTGGCTAGTTCCATTTTTATTGTTTGGCCTTTTTTTTAAAACGAATGATTATTCAGTTAATCTTTAAAATAGTCCATAAATAGCTCAGTTGCTAGTGTAATTGGTGATGACAGGCCTGCAGTTAAGAGAAGGAAATTTAGTTTCAGCGCAGACGCATGGACAGATGCTTGATACAGTTTATGTTTACGCAGTTAACTTGATATTTTATTAAGGCTACATGTTCTGCAGTAATATTCCTAAACTGTGCGAATGTAGTGTGATTTACTTAGACAGCCTTCTCCATACTGTTGTTCTTGATGTTTCTTCTGCAGCAACTGTTCCTAGACTGACAGCTTCATACATTTTTACCAGATCAGCAAAGAAACGAGAGCCCGGTTTTTCAGCTCCAGTCTGAAAATGACTGAAATATCGACGGGCCTTTATGAGCCTGTGGCCTTCTGCTGCTGACAGCTGCTTTTGCTCCTGTTCTCAGCTCGTTCTTGACAGGCTTTAGATCCTGTGGAGTTAGTCAGTGGGATAGCTTACTCCGCTTGGAGACGGCTGTGTGTGGGAAGCACTCTGAACTCCAGCTCTTTCTCCAGCCTCGTGCCCATTTAAGGAAATGAGGCACTCCCATAAACACTGATGGCAGGAATTCAAATAGCGATTTTGCATCAGCAGTCCTTGTCGAACACTGCATTTTTTAAAACCGTTTCATAAACGGACAGCAGCTGCTGAGGAGTGATTTATGTGGCTGTCACAAAGCATCATGGGTAACAACCAAGCAGGCCTAACTGTTCCCAGTGTATCCACTTCTATAAGTACGGCGTATCCTTTTCAATAGCTAACACCCATGTTATCATTGGCCAGAACGCTGGACCTTGGTTAATTGTGTGCATTGTTAGGTTTGCGTGTCGAGTTCCTGCTCGGTGTGTGTTCTTTATTTTTTCCACTTTTTTCTGAAAGAGTGGTGCCATGCAAAAAAAAAAGTTGGTTTACAGTACATGGTTTCATTTCCCATAATCATGGCTCAGTCGTTAATGAGAATGGATTTCTTTCGAATTAGGCCCCATTTTATTTTGCTAATGTTGCATAAACCTAATATATTATTCGCTGCGTGCAGTTCAGGGAGGACCTGTATTTCTCTTGCCAAGTGTCATATTTCACAAAAATAATAAGTTACTGGAAAAATTGATTATTGTCTCTCCGTTCTCTGTGTATTTGTGCTAACATATGGAGTAATTTCACATTCACACTAATATATATACACATATGTGTCTGTGTGTGTATATACATTTGTATATACAGTATCTCACAAAAGTGAGTACACCCCTCACATTTTGTTGCCCGCAGTTCAGACATTAATGGCTGTGTGTTGAGTTATTTTGAGGGCACATAAACTTTACTCCATTATACAAGCTGTACACTGATTACTTTACATTCTATCAGAGTTTCATATCTTTAGCGTTGTCCCTTGAAAAGATATAATAAAATATTTACAAAAATGTGAGGGGTGTACTCACTTTTGTGAGATACTGTATATATATGAAATCGCAGCTCGTTGGTAATTGTGAAGTTGAATTTGCCTCATTTTTTAAGAGAAGGTATGAAAGTTGAACCTAAACCTCAGCTTTTAGGGCATGTAATAAGTCCTCTGGTCAAGTGGTTCTTCATTACGAGTGCCTGTTGGCAGTGCTGCTGCTGCTCCCCAGCGGAAGTGCTAGAGTGGGTGTCTGGAACAGCAGGTGGGCAGATGTTGGCGTTACTCTGGTCGCTGGTGCAGAGAGGTTAGTGAGAGGGGAGCGATAAGGCCTGTGCATGCAGGAGTGACTTGGCGCTAAAGCTTGGCTGGAACTCCACTAGGCGATGAAGGCTTGATGGGTGCCATTTCACTCCAGCATCTCAGCCAGGCAAGATTAACTCCACTTTAGAGAGAAAGAAAGAGAGAGAGAGAGAGAGAGAGAGACCCTGTGCTCTGTCTCATATCAGGCTGGCTGACCAGCAGAACTAAAGCTCAGGAGCTCGACACATGTCCACTCATACACAGTGAAGTCCTGACCTGTTGTAAATGACTGTAAATTATAAAGTCAACCACTTGCACTCATTACTCTCCTGGCGACTGCAGACTTTCAGTCTTCATAGGACTGTTCAGTCTCAGATGTTACTGCTACAGAGGCAGCTGTGTTGATGACATCATGACCTTGAGCCTCAGTCTTCTTCTCTCTGCATCCATCTTGCTCTTATTCTTCAGTCTCTTTTGCTTTTGCTTTTGCTTTGTCTTGCTTTCTCTTTCCCTCTTTTCTCTCTCATCCTCTTTGACTAGAACTCTCCATATCTCTATTCTTCTCTCTCCACCTCACACTCTCTCTTTCATTTCTCTCCTTCCCTCCTTCTCTGCATTTCTCTTTTTCAGTGTCTTGCCTTCCATTTCTACGTCTCTCTTTCTTTTCTTTCTTTCTGCAGTTCACTTCACTATCCTCACTTCCATCTTTCTGTGTCTCGTTTTCCCTCTCACATTTTCTTGTCTTTCTCTTTTTATAGCTCTCTCTATCATCCAGTGTCATGTTTTCAGTTATTTCTCTCTCTCTCTCTCTCTCTCTCTCTCTCTCTCTCTCTCTCTCTCTCACAAGCGCACGCACACACGCACCCACTCCTCTGTGAGCGCCGTGGCCTTTCCCGAGATGGAGCAGTGTGTGTTCCAGAGTGGACTCGGGTCAGCGACACTCCACATACACACACTCTGGAATGTTTTGACTGCTGCTTCTGCATCTCCGCTGACTGTTGTAATGGAATGTTCTGGAGAGTTTTAGACCGTCAGAAAGAGAACATGTTTTAGTTCTGAGCATGTGACTGGTTTAGGTCTACACCAGCTAAGGATGTGAGCGTGGCATGATTGTGCAAATCCTGCTCTAGTTCATGTAAAACAGCATTTTGGCACCACACATCTGTGCTGTGTTCCCATGAGAGGTCAGGAAGAGCTCAGGAAATAACACCCATCCTCGGTGAATGGGCCATTCCAAACCCACTCTGAGCTGTGCATGCACCGTTACAGCCAGACTTATTATAGAGAGAGAGGGAAAGAGAGAGCTTCAGTTTTCATTTAGTCAGAATTGACAGAGGCCTGTTCCTAGGTAAGCCCTAAACATCACATTAACTCTTACTAAACATTACATAATATTATACAAAATTATTTCAATGTTATATGTACATTCCCTTTAGAGGCTGTTAACATTCTACATTTACAGCACAATTCAGAAGGCTATGAATAAGAGCAGATGTTTATCATTTTAAAAATACAGCAGTCTTTAGCAGTATGCGTACATTTTATAATGAAAGGACCATTGGATCAATAGAAATGCTTTATGTTCTTGAGAACTGGTTTGGAAGTGTTTAAGCTAACAAGTTCATACAAACAATGAAAATGTACTATGTAAAAATCAAAATGTGCTGTACTGCTTGTGCATTTTTACTCAGATGTTTGTTTAACAAATAATTTCTT
Organism: Clupeocharax schoutedeni; assembly: GCA_037974565.1. Taxonomy (NCBI): domain Eukaryota; kingdom Metazoa; phylum Chordata; class Actinopteri; order Characiformes; family Alestidae; genus Clupeocharax; species Clupeocharax schoutedeni. The sequence continues at coordinate 20,998,467 of JBBPDH010000124.1, forward strand.
ACCTTATGCACAAGCAATCCTCATGAATAAGCACTAAAGTCATAGAAATGAATCTTAAATTAACAAAAATTAAGTTTTATCTGTTTTTATTCTCGGTATTGTACAGGAACGGATGCAAAAACGGATATAATGATGAATGTGGTGTCGTTGGGTGTGTAGGGGGAGGAGGTTGGGTGAGTGTGGGAATAGGGCAGCTTTTTGGCAGAGTTTGTCTCTCTCTCTCTCTCTCTGTCTCTCTCTCTCTCTTTCTCTCTCTCTCTCTTTCTCTCTCTCTGTCTCTCTCTCTCTCTTTCTCTCTCTCTCTCGCTCATTGTCTGTCTCTGTCCACTCTCAGGGGCCTTTCCCAAACTGTTTTCAGGGACATTTCTGAGGTGTTTGGACGAAAGGAAAATATTTGGCAACACTAATGTATCCGTGTGTTTCCGACTTTGTTGATGCTCACGCTGTTGTTTAATGGAGTGCAAAATCAGCTACATATCAACATCATCCCCTGCGCTGCAGCCATTTCTCCCTTCGGAGGTTTTATGAATTCAATAAAATGGGCCTCCAACTGCCTAACGTTCACCACAGAAGCTATTTAACAATTAATGTTATACTCGACCACATGATGTGTTCCATATGGAATACATGCTTGGCTAACCTAAATAACTATGTGTGCTGAAGACATGCGGGGAAGTGCGAAGCTCCAAACAGGCGTCGGCCATCCTGCTTAGACAAACTGCTGAACATGTTTCAGCCGCTGAAAAATGCAGGGACCCACCTGAAAGCTATTGCAGTGTCCCGGCAGTGTTGTTTCTGTCTGGCGGAGATTTATTATTGCGGCCGTGAAGCCGAGGGAGCCAAGCACTGCCGGACACCTGGAGATGGGCAGTGTGCTGGGGAGAGGATATTAGATTGGACTTGGTGGAGCTGTGGGTCCAGAAAAACGCTGGGGATTGATGGCTAGGAATGTTCCCTCAGAATTCAGATACAATCTTTATGTTTGGAATTTTCCGAATATAGAATGCAGTCACGCCCAAACACATGGAGTACATTGAGCATGAGGATACAGTAATGGGCAAAAGGTCACACACAAGGGTTTTCCTTGAACAAGGAATTAATTCAATTCTGTTAAGCTGTGAAATTGGCTTCTGAGAGATCACAAAAGTCCCAGTGATGCCACATCCATCTGAAAGAGCATAAACAGCCCTCCCTCTCCCTCCATCAGTCAGGGCAATGCCAGCCAAGGGGCACATCTGTTAGCTGACATAACAGAATGGTCAGCCGGTGTTTTCCTCCAGGTTAAGCTGTTCGGTGACAGTTTGTGGGTTTGGGTTTGTTGTGTTTAGAGCAGTGCAGTGTGTAAAACACAAATATTAAACATACTATTTTGATCTGGCTGGCTGTCTGTCAGAAAAAATAAATGCTGAATCATGAAAATGCATTGAGATAAACTGATACAATACCCACAAGTTAAATGTGTCCAAAATTTTGACTCCACATGCAATAAAAACAGAAAAAGGGTGTGAGGACTAAGGACATGTATAAAGGGAGAAGTCATTTCTCTGATGATGTCACTCTCCCTCTGGTCTTCCTTGGGCGTTAGCACAATGCTGTGTTCGCTTACAGCAGAATTCCTGACCACAGCAGAGTCCGGCAGTGTGGTCTGTTGCTTTTAAAGCACACAAAACCCTCTCAAAATGGCAGGTATAACATTTCTAATGAGTCTGTATGAGGGACAAGAATGCAGAATAGTAGTCAAAGCCTTTAGTCTATAATCTTATTCTCTTATCTGGCATACATTATAGAAGCCTGCCACATATATATATATGGACAAAATCTTTAAATATAGCACTACTATGAGTCTACTCTGTTAATGTTAGCACAGTTAAGGCCACTATAATAGAAAACCTACCAACTGTTTTCTAGCCCATGCTAAAGCTAAATGTTTATTTTTGTTTCAAATATTATCTAAATAGTTGTTTGCACTGGGCTTGTGCCCCTCCCAGGGTAAGACCCTGCCTCACACCCATTGGCCCCGGGATAGCCTCCCGGGTGGTGGTGGC
>JBBPDH010000124.1:21000880-21011717 GCA_037974565.1 Clupeocharax schoutedeni
GTTTGTGTCTATATACAGTATATATAGATATATGTTGTGTGTGTGTGTGTGTGTGTGTGTGTGTGTGTGTGTGTGTGTGTGTGTGCATGCGTGCGTGCGTGCATGCGTGCGTGCGTGTGTGTGTGTGTGTGTGTGTCCACACTCTCCACCACAAATCTCTACATAAACCTCTAAATCTCTAATCTTAACCTTTAGAACCAAATAATGAAGCATGCCAGGACCATTTTGTTGGTCTTAATGGTCTGTTTTTCATCTATTGCTGATGCAGGAGTTAAATTAAACACACATAGTGTGCATCCTCTCCATAGAAATGCATTGCTAATAGCACAGACAGCAGAACATGAGCCTGTTTTCAATAGAATGATTATGGCCAAGGAGGTTATAACTCCCCAACGCTGACCTGTGGAGCACTGGAACTGGTTTCTCTGGAATGATGAAGCTCAATCTTGTTCCTTTACTGTGAGCAATAATTCAGATTCACCTTTAATAATCGAACGGTTTTCCATTTGCACGTGTTCATCATATTCTTTTCCATTCACCATTTACCGTCTTGCAGCAGCCTTTTGTTTTTGCATGAATTTATACACAGGTATCAACATCATGATTTTGTTTTGAAAACAAATTTCAGACATTTAAGCACAGACTTTTCGATCAAAATATATTTTAGGCACTAATAGTTGTAACAGTAGACTCCAACATCTAGTTTTGATGCTTCCCAGAAGAGTACAGACTGTAGCTCCAGCCAAGGGGGGAAGGGGGATTAACATTGTAATTTCACAGCAAACGTTGGAGGAGCACGTGTCTACACATGTTTGGAAACATTATGTATGTAGTTAAACTAAATTCTGAGCCTTGTTACAATGTTAACCTTAACTTTAATCTCGGTAACCAAACACCAAAACCAAACTAAATGTGCTTTTGGTTTGACCAAATATACAAACATAGACAAACTCACAAGCTCTCTTCCACCTTCTGTCACATGCACACACGCACTCTCATACACCTCGTGTATTATGGTATTATGGAATGCATGTCTTGCAGTAAGTTGCTCTTAATGGTCACAATACAGGCAGAATGGACTCTAGGACAGATCTTGTGGGTAGACCTGAACACTAGGGGTCACTCGACGTCCTTCATGGAGTGTCAGACCTTCCCAGAATGTTGCTACTGGGGGGTTCTGGAGTTAATTAATAGAAAGTAAGTTGGTTAAAGAGAAAAGACATAAAAAGAGAAGCTTCTGCCTGTTTTGTAGCATTTTTTCCTCTGCGATTGTGCATGTATAAATGTGTGTGTGTCCGAAAGTAACCCAGAAACAGGTGGAGTCTGGGTCCTCTGCATATTTTAGGACTATCTTTAAATAATGCATGAGTGAAACCTTAGCTCTCTTAGGTAGAACACACTCACCCACACATCCATGCACAAGTATCTGTGTAAAAATCTCTTCTCCCTCCTTAGTCTAACCCACAACCCTGCTCCATGCCTGCAATAAATAACTTCCTGTAGCAGGTCAATGATGTGGAAGCAGTGGGTCGCAATGACGTACACTGACACTGTGCCATTGTAGTCCAGAATGCTTTCACACACAAGAGAGTCTCTCGCAGCAGGCTGCAAGTGTCCCCTGAGTGTGAGTGGGAGTTGCAGCCTCTATTGTGAATTGTGCTGATGTTTAGAGAAACCTGTGCCAAGTGGTGCGCTCAGACTACATTAACCTACAGTGGCATGCATGTGGCAGCCAGGCCAGGTCCGCAATGGGCCAGTGCGGGCCAGTTAGGCAGCCTAACGAAGGTAGGAATGGAAGACACCGGGCCTGTTCCAAATTACTAGCAGGCACTATAATCAAGGGACTCAATGGGCTATTGTGTGTGTGGTATACAGAATAAATGGCCTTATACTATGATTTCAGTATATTGCAGTACACAGCCATATACAGATTTTATGCATTTTGTAGTGACATGTAGTTGTAGTTGTAGTTGTAGTAGTTGTTTTTGCTTTACAACATGTTGTTATAGTCTGCTTTTTATTTATGCACTGGTATACTGGTTAACAAATGCATGCCTTCAACATGATCTAAATGTTGTCATAGCCATGGGCCTTTGATAGTAACAGAATCTTCAGTAATGATTAAGCTCCACTTCAGACACTATTACTGTTTTCTCCATCTAAAAGTTACTAGAAAAAATGTGTTCATTATATAATTTTTATTATTAATATTAGTAGTAGTAGAAGTAGATGGTGTAACATGATTAGTAACATGATGGTGATGTACGCAGATGCATTAGCACATGTACTTAAACACAACCACTGCTAGACATGAAGGGAGAGCTGCCATGTCAGATTTAAGTTCAGGATATGTCACATGTTTTAGCCTAAATGACTCACTCCCATCTTTATGCGTTTCACTAAACCTCATGAGTTATTTTTCTCCCCTTGTTACTGCTGCTGCTGCTATTACTATTACTAATAATAACATTAATAATAACTAATAATAATGAAAAATAATATAATAAATGGAGTACATTTTGTGGTGTACTATATATTTAATTTGGCCGCAGAAAATGTAAATATGGTAGTAATAAAGGACAGAATTGCAGTTGTATCTGAAACCCCGTTGTCTGGTTTCAGAGTGCTTAGCTTAACCTGATTGTAAAGATCTAAGACATAACAAGGTTTTTCCCATGAGCAGAAAGCGTGCTCAGCTCAGCTGTGGTCTGAGAATGTACATGCCTTTTTGTAGACAAGGGTTTTGCCTGCAGCGCTGATCTCATTCACCAGCACAAATACTATTCTGGGTACAGTAAACATGGTACTAATTCAGCCAGTGTTTTTAAAAGTTCAGTTACATACATGTGTTGAAAACCCACTGTTGTGATATAGATTGCATAAAAAAACAACAGATTTTTAAACCAGCGGTAACTGAGCAATAACCCTCACTTGCCACTGTTACTGTGTTAGCTTGATTAACCATCACTAAACACAAGCCTAACACTATTTCCTGCAGTCAGTTTAATATATTAGACATCACTATATCATCCATGTGCTCCTTCTCTTTTCTTCTGTCCCTCCCTGTCAGTGTGACCATTGCAGAGACGGTGTCCAGCTCAGCGGTCAGCTCAAGCCAGGCAGGTGAAGGAGACGAAGAAGGACAGGCTCTGCTGGAACGCCTGGCCAAGAGGGAGGAACGCAGGCAGAAAAGGATGATGGAAGCCCTTGACCGACAGAAGGAGCTGGAGTCTCCTGACTCCTCTCACTACAGCGTGGAGGAGCACTCCAGCTCCCGCCGTCCCCTCCACCATTACCAGGAGGAGCAGCAAGCACTCAACAGCAAAGAGCAAGAGAGAGGGGGGGTTAAGGAGGAGGAGGCCACACCAGAGGAAGAGCAGAAAGAGGAGGAGGAGGTGAAGGAAAAGCCACGGAGGTCTTACTTGAGGGAGCAGGTGTGTTTCACTTACCTAGTGCCAACCGAGTGTTATTTCTGTGTGGAGTTATTGCTGCTGCAGATTTGTGTTGGTTTTGATGAACGTCATTCACTTCTAGGAGTCCACCGAGGAAAAACCTAAACTAGAGGATGAGGTATGGCTCCCGTGATGTCCTCTAGATTTCACACACTTAAAGCAGTAGTTTGGTGAAAAATCAGATTTGCAGTTTGCCCCGTACCCCCAAATATAGTTGATCAACCAAAACATGTTTGACAAGTTTGCTTTTTTGGTTTAATACCAGAGCTGTGAGGCTGATGTAGCTAGCAGATAAATAATAAACACAGGTTCTTCAAACCAGAACAAGGTGTTAAGTATGGTTCACTTTTCGTTCACATTTTCAGGCTTCTGAGATACAATTGGGATTTTACCCCTGAATTTATGTCTCAAGCACACTGAAAAGCAAACTTAGTCTAGAACTTGGTTCACATCACATTCTGCCAAACTGGTAGACGCCCAAACCACGGAAACAAAGCCATTTTGAGTAGACTCGCTTATGTGGTTTCTCATATTGTTTAAATGGCCAAAATGCTTTACATACCAAAAAACAATAGTCACAGCCACAACAATAGTCACTTTAGCCTACGGTTTTTATTTTCTGTCATAGATTACCATATGTCACACATTGTCATAATCAAGTCTAAACAACTTGATGCAGTCTGAGGTAAGTGTGTGGTGATGCTAACTAGTGAACATAAACAACATTAGTTGAGCTGCACCAGATTCAGTGGGATTACCTCAGAACTGAATACGGTTTAAGGTGTTTAAAGATTTAGAAATATCCCAACTATAAGCTTCCACTATTTAAGAATACTACTGGGGCAGAACTAAAGAAGCAAACTTCAAACAGCATGTCTTGGTCAGTCTACATTGATCAAACTACATTTTAATGAACTTTTATTCATTTTAATTGTTTTTTTTTTTAACATTTGTAATAATTCTGTCTGCATCTGATCACCACACTATGGCTTAAATTCTGTAAAACATAAACCATGTGACTCCCAATTCCTTTCATAGGGCAGTATTGAGCAGGACACTGAGAGTGAAAAATGTGTGACTTTAAATGAAGATACAGCTGATCCCACAGTCACTTCACAGCATGAAGTGGAGGAGAACACAGCAGAAGTCAATGAGGATGAGGAGGCAGTAGAGGAGAATGAGTTTGAGGCATGTACACAGAATGCAGCTGATGAAATGCAGGAGACAGCTGACTCTGAGAAACCACAGGGAGAGTTTGCAAACAATGATTTAGGTTTGGTAAGCAGCCAAATGCTCATAGAAGATGGATAATTAAAGCTTTGGGGGCTTAGTCTCAGAGAACAACTGATTACTCTTGAATAATTGGGAGGTGAATTCTCCTACTTTAAAACGTATTGAAAATACATCCCAGATCATTTTGAATGAGAAACCATCAAACTGAGGCTGCACAATAAGGTAAAAGCTTACTTATATGGTGATTGTCTAGCAAAGTATTGAATTACACAAATTAAAACTTGTTAAAATTGGCTCTGCAGTGGATAATCAACAGCGCGACATGGTCTGGCCTGCATTATTTTCACCAAAATTATTTATGTCACGCATGACTCGATTCATTAACACACCCATGCAAAGTAATCTCTAACATGTGAGAATTGGTTAGGATGCTTGCATCACATTATAAAACATTTAGTAAGTCATTCGGAAGGCCAAATAACAGGTTTTGGCTTTGAATACTCAGTGTTGTTTCTTAAAGGGTATCCAAAATAATTATATTTACGTTTCACATTTAGCCATACTTTGATAATGAATGAAGAGCTAGATTTCTGTTCCATTGCTAATTTAGTGCTCCAGTGTCTTGAATGGTGCAGCGTTTAATTGAAAACAAGGCATGTGTATAGATTTAGCTCTTATCTGTGCTGCTGTTTCTGTTTATCTTAGTCTCTCGACTCTTCAGTCTCAAGCACTGCCAAACCAGTCAGGCTGTTTGTTTTCCTTTAAATCTTGTTTGCCAATTTAACATTATTCACTTACTTATCTTATTGCGAAAGGGAGGGATTTCTAAAATAACAGGAGGGAGTCTTTTGTCCTAATGGGTGAAAGAAAGATCAGAAAGTTAAATGAATACCAACAAAATGAACAAATAATGAAATATTTAAAATATCTTTGGTTCCGCTCTGATCATTTTATTTAAGGGGTATTTACAGTTTGCCAGTTTGATAAATGCTATATTGTGCAGGCCTTTGTTAAATCATTCTGAAGGAGGATACTTCTCCCCCAAACCTGAGGGTTATCCAGACACTGGTCTGAGCACAGTGTGAGTGCAGTGATCCCACCGGAGTGTCCACTAAATGCCTTTGATTTTTTTCTGCAGTGTTCAGTAAGGTCATGACCTCTTCCCCCTGATTGTGTTATCTCACCAGTGAAATGTGGTTTACCACCGGCTGTCTGTCGGTAGCTTGCTGCATGACCGGAGTGTGAGTGTGTTCACACCTGTCCTTTCTCTCTGAGTGCTGTTCTACCCACTGTTCCACACATTTTCCCTCTTTTCTCCCTGAATGGTGTGGTTGTGACAGTGAAGAGTGCTGTTATGGTGTCATATTTTCATTTCTGATTGCTCTCCGCTGCTAGATGGAGGATGAAGATGTGGGGAGGAAAAGCAAGCAGCAGAATGGAGGAGTGTATGAGGACAGCAAGCATAAGAGGGTAGAGAGAACCCTGAGGTGTGTGAAATAGAAATAATAACGATCCCCTCCTCATGCCTTTAACGTTGGCCAGAGTTTATGACTGTGCTTAAAATGCTGATGATTTGAACTGCCAGAGGGAGCGGTTTAAAATAAGACTCACTTTACTTTATCACAGTGATTTAACCAGAGATTTGATAGAGGAGGTTCTGTACGAGATTACATGGTAAAGAATGTCATTTACTGATATTTAATGCACATGTACATAATAACTGAAACTTTATATCAAATGTAAAACGAAACGGATTTCATACAGACATTCCTTATTATACTAGACCTACTTTGAAATCGCTCTTTCAGTGAAACAAGTCTAGCTTATTAAAAGCTTATTAGTCAAGTTGCATTGTTAGGATCTTTTAACATTTGGGAGGGTGGGAGGGGGGGTTGTTATTGGGGGGATCTAGGAGTGATTCAGACCAGTTCAAAGACCCCACATTGAAATAAATACTTTCAGGAAGTTCATTATATAGACTGTATATGTATTAGGGCAGAGCACGTGTATTTTATCACATTAACGCATTATTTACTTAACACCAACAATTAATTTGTTTGTTTTTTTTTTAAAAAAGATCTGTGCTTTCACCGATTTAATGCATAACGCCAAATGAGACTTTATTAAATCTGCATGCAGATACACAGACTTCTAGTTGGAGTTGGTCTGTCTTTGCAGCTGCTATAGTTGTCCATGCTCTGGACTCTGAGTACAACTTGTTTTTCTGTAACTAGATCAAATGCGAATGCCCTGCAGTGGCAGATAGCTTTGGTTTTATATTTGATTTAATTACATCAATGTTTACATTGAGATTTACATAAATATCTGAACCCCAGCTGTGTAACTGTTTTAAAGGGAACACTGTAGATAAAAAACTCCTTATTTGTTTTCAAATCAAATTTTATTGCATTTTTTTCATATAGAAGTACTTTAAAAAGAAGTGTGCAGTACACTACTTTTGAAAAGATTATTATATTTTGTGTCTAACAATGATAATCATTGCCTAGCTTTTATATATGTATGTGTTTGAGCGCAGTCATTTAATCTTCAGTCTTCAGTCCTGATCGCTGTAACCTGATATTCTGTCACCTTAGACAGGAGTGAGTTGATTCTCTAGGTTTGTGCGTATGTGTGTGTTTGTGTGTGTGTGTGCATGTGTGTGTGTGCGTGTGTGTGCGTGTGTCTGAGTGAGATCTTACTACTGTGTGCCATTTACTGGTTGACGTGTGTATGTGCCATAGCCGCGGTAGCCTGCGTTCTCCTGAGGCTCCAGCAGCAGAGGAGCTGGACGGGGAGGGAGCACGTCTGGAGGCTGAGAAGAAGCTGGAAGAGCTGAAAAGGAGAAGAGATGAGACGGAGAGCGAGGAGTTTGAGAGGATGAGACAGAAGCAGCAGGAGGCCGAGGCAGAGCTAGAGGAGCTGAAAAGAAAGAGAGAAGACAGGAGGAAGGTCCTGGAGGAAGAAGAGAAGCAGAAGAAGCAAGAGGAGACTGAAAGGAAGGCCAGAGATGAGGTGCGTTAGCTTACACATTCGTTCCCATGCTGTTTAACTGGAAGACTTTCCATTCGGTTACAAAAAAAGAAAAAAAACCTTACCCTTACTGTACCCTTTGGCACTGGAGCAACTAAGGCCATAAGTAATGGAAGCTGGCGCCCTGTTGCCATTGTGCAAGTAAATGTTTCACACACAAACTGTCCTTTAAAATAGACTATAGTGGCTTCTGGCGTTGAATTGTTATAATTATCAAACAAAACAACTTTGCATAGCTTCAAAATAGGGGTAACGATCATCATGAAGTCTAGATACCAGACATGACTTGGCCGTAAGGGGAAAATTGTGTTTTTGCATGAATCGTCTAGAATGTTTTTCTAGAGCACATTGGTATTTGTGTATCTTGCTTTCTTGGCCCAGAATCAGAAATAGTGTTCTATCTTTGTTTGAGAATTTAAGCCCTGTGAAAGAGGAAGACATTCTCCACATATTTTATTACATCAAATTAATTAAGCTCTCTATTTTCCCAACTCTGTGTAGATAAGACCGTGTTTGTCAGGAGGCTCTGTCATACTCAGAGTCTGCAAGGATTTGTGGGAAGTGTTTCTTATTGAACGTGTCTTGTGTGACTGTGATAACTATATAACCAGGTTATAATTTTGTTGTGTTACGTTTTCATCGGTAGGCCAGTGTGTCAGTCCAAATTCAGACGAATGGCACCATTGTGTGAGCTTCAGATTACAGTACAATATCGTTTAAACGTTCACCCCAAGCACAATAGCTAGGCCATGTTTCTCAATGGCATTATGCAAATTTCCCACAGCTGTACATGGGCTATCAGCACTAAGCAGGCCTTCCCTGAGCCCAGGCCACGCATGCCGGTCAGCTCGCCTCGTCCAGTCCTGTACTGCCATTGTGATGCTAATGCTTTACTTGTTCCTAATTAAAAAGCGGAGTAAATACAAAAAAAGGACTAATTACACGGTACAAGGCCCTGTGCTGATGGCAAAGAGCCTTGCCAAGAGCTGCTGTGGGCTCAAAAAAGGCATTTTTGTGATGCCCTGACTGAGACAGAGTTCACTGCCATATAAGCATGTTGTTTTCAGACCAGTCTGCCAGTTTAAAAACTCCTCATCCAAAACCTTGGGAACACTTGACAACAAGAAGTTATGGATAGATTAAACACTTGAATTATGTCTTAATAGACCATTTGTATCATTATCTGCCACTTTTAAAATGATGAATTTTCTTCATTAGGGTTTTGAATTCCTCAGTTGCCTCCTCTGCAGCTCTTACAGATTTAGCTTTTTTTTTTTTTATCTTTAAAGCTAAGCCTACCATTATATTAGATTCATGTTATGCATGTACCTACAACAAAATTGATTGAGATTAGGAGAGAACATTGATTCTAAACTATATTCTAAACATATATGTGATATGGCTGTGTGGTTGCCCTTTGTGCAGGAGGAGAAGAGGAGGATGAAGGAGGAGATTGAGAGGAGGAGAGCGGAGGCTGCAGAGCGGAGGCAGAAGGTTGGGGAGGAAGTGGATGGAGAGGGCAGGAAGCCCTTTGTGTGTGTGAGCCCCAGAGGATCCTCTCTCAAGGTCAGTCCCCAATCAGCCAGGCTGGCTCAGGGGCTGTCATTCAGCTCCTTGTCCCATCGCTACAATTACACATTAAAGAGAAAGCTGCTAGAGAAATGGTACAGCTGAAATAAGCTTGGAAAGAACAGCATTTGCATACTCCTGCTGACATGTCAGCACTCATCAGCAGTTTCATTATGTGCTGTTTAAACTGTCAGATCATTACGACCATGGACTCCTTAATCCGAAGAGGTCAAGAACTTGTTTGCTTAAAGAGAAGTTATTTTTAAGAAAGAATGTTTTGTGTTTGCGTGTGTCAGTTTCGGACCATTTGCGGTGGATGCGTTTGCTTGAATGTGGCAATCTTGTTATATGCTGTGTTGTGGTCAGTGTCCATGCTGGTTTTCCACAAACTGAAAGCAATTGAATTAGAGTTAGCATGTGTTTAGTGAACCACATCTCTTCTCCAATCTGCCACACTCTAGCGTGACACTTTCACGAGTTGTTTGGTCTGAGAGCGTTTGTGTTTTTCGAAATACTAACAGTGTCTCTGTTCTGTCCGCAGCTTTACTTTGTGGTCATGTTCACTGTATGTAGTGCATGCTGTGTGAGCTTTATGCATGTAATTTGACTCCCTTTCATAATGCTAATTTATCCCCTTTGTACCTGATCTAAAGCATTTTCATATCAACCAAGCATTTTGGAGCTTACCTAGTTCCTGTTGTCTTTCATGAAGCTTTTTTTATGCTTTGAACTTGGGCTGCACAATCATTCGCAAATTATTATTCTAATATTGATCCTTGCGCAACTGATACTCCAAAAGGCTAGCATATGCAAATTAGCTCTCGCCTTGTTTTATTATACTATGAGCTCTCTGACAATTCACAGATGTTCCCAGTGAGAGATTCTGTGGTTTTTAGATTAAACAAGGGATTCCAGTGATGAAGCAGTGATCTAACACATAATGGTTAACCCTCAATTTAAAGGCTACTTCTATAACAAGCATGTAAGCATTGTTTTTTTGTCTATTGTGTTTGTGAACCAGTAATTGTTAGATGACATAAGATGATTTATGAAGAAAATGACTTCCTACTGACATAAGGGGCCTTAAATTTAACATAATTATTACATTTGTAACACTGTTTTGAAGCATCATTCACAAGCAATGAAATTTATATGGTAAAGGTCTTGGTAAGAAAACCATGGATCAGTTCCATGAAAGATTTTGAGGCCCTTTAAGGGCCCCTTTTCTGGTTGGAATATACCAGGTTCCCGTGATGAGGCCCAGTGAAGGTATCCTTTGCAAAGTTATAAACTATACATCTTTAAATGTGCCATGTAAGCATTTGCTTTCTGAAAACACCATTAACTGTCCTGTCAATACAGTCTATAGGCTGTATGGACCTAAAACAGGTCTCTTGTCAAACCCCATCTCACGGATATCCACCTATTTAGCTTACAATAGTTTTACCTGTTTTAGTGAGGACTGCTTTTTGAATGAAGCCTAATATACAGGGTGGGCCATTTATATGGTTGGTGATATTAACTTCCTGTTTGTGGCACATTAGTATATGTGA
>JBBPDH010000124.1:21018068-21036054 GCA_037974565.1 Clupeocharax schoutedeni
TGACATGGATTTAAGCTGTTTTTCAGGTAAGAAACAATTGTGGATTTCTTAAGCACTGATGTACGTCGCTCTGGATACGAGCGTCAGCTAAATGCCGTAAATGTAAATGTAAATGTAAAGTTGTTCCCAACTGTGTTACAGTTAAGTTCCCATAAGTGTGTGGCACTTACAGGCTGCTTTGCTTTCACTCTTCTGTCCAGTTCATCCTAAAGCAGCTGGATGGGGTTTAAGTCTGGACACTTTAGGTTTCCAGTTTGCCATCTTGTTCTTTTTTTTAAAGGAAGTTCTGGCAGAGCTTGGACTGATGTTTTGGGTCACTATGAACCTGACCAACTACTTCTGGATAACCTTACCATTTTTAAACTTTTCATATTTCATGCTATTCATTGAACTGTTTGAATTTCAATTTTTAAAAAAGCATGAAACACCGGGGTGTTTGGAAACTTTTGACCGGTAGTGTATGTTTATGTACACATAAGAAATTGAAGTTTTAAGTAGATGTTCTTTGTTTCCCAAAGAGTAATTTCATGAATCCATCATCTGATTTGTTGTGTTTTTCTCCAAAAAAAACCTGTAAACATGAACTAGACTGAAACTATGAAGCAGTATGTATGTGCGTTATATATGTGCGTTAACTGGGCTACATCACCAGTGCAACCTATTTCACAAGAAAAATACTGCTTTTAGGAATCAAGGCATACTACACAGATCTAAAGAAAATAAAGCTAGTAATACTGTATACGCTCCAGCACAGTTGCAGTGGCAGCAGCTCTGTTTTTACCATTTCAGAAGATTTACTTTAGGTATATTTTTAAATGCTAAGATTTCATTTTCTTCTTAATGAAAAATAAGCCGCTTGACTTTCGTGTATTGCATCCCACTGGCTGTGTGTTCTTAATGTCAGTTTGTGTTACAGGGATTAATCATAGCTTGCGAATCTAAATGCATTACTCAGGCTGCCATTTCTTAGACTTTATGGAACCTCTGTCTATGTTGAACATGCATTGTAAGACAGACCCAGATCATAATGGAAACTTTTTCCATTATTTTTGTTATCTATACATTCCGCTAAAATCTCCATGTGACATTAACACTGGTGAATATAACGAATATCCCCCAGCACTGTACTTAGCTGCAGTACTTAGATGATGGTTACATACAATCACCACAAGCACTTGCGTTCCTGTCCCTCTTTCAGTTTCTGCTGTTACCACCCCCCTGACACACAAACATTAATGTTCCTCTATATGGCCTTTGCAGGTCGTTCTGTGGATGTCTATTTTAACATGGCCTCTCACAGTTGTACACACACACACACACTTTCACACATGTCCTGATTAAAAGCCAATCCAGCAGCTATCAACTGCCTCTATCCACTCTCCTGAAACTGAAAAAGCATGTCCCGAAGCCCTGGGTCTCCAGTGTGAAGCCACATGTTTGTTCAGGGATGTTGTTACTCCAATAAAGCAAGACACCAGTGATATTCATCTGGACAGCTCTATCTTTGGCCGTCTCTTGACTAGTGAAAGCAGCGTTGGCATGCAGTGGCCATGTTAAGGCCAGGCCAAGGCCGTGGTTAGCCACACACTGCAGTAATGGCCAGAGCCATTTGAGCGGTGGTTAATGCTGACGCAATAAGGGTCTAATGAAGGGAACGCCATGGTTGTGGCCACACTTACAGTAAAAAAATCATACCAGTTACACGGAGGGGCTGAGTGAGCCGGAGATGTGTGAGAATGGAAAATAAGATCGTACGTGAACCCTGCTCTGTGGTCTTGCTTATTGGGGATTTGCAAAGCCACCAGGCTCACCACTATGAGAGGATGTACGTTTAATTCCATGTTAACATTAGTGTTCACGTCTGTATATTTAGCAGTGTGAATAATACACAGATTGAATAATGAAAGCAGTGTAAAAGTAATTAAAAGCCTTAGGCAAGGACAATACACCAGAGATTTACTGTTGTTTGATTTGATTAGTTTTTTCTCTGAATTTATTCATACCTACCGTTACTAAGACTCTATTTCAACCCTTTAAATGGCTAATCGGTTATTACGCGCTTACAGCAGAAGAATAACGCAGACAGTTTGCACTCTAAAAAATAAATAAATAAAAAAGCTCAGGATTTAATGAGCCTGAGATTTTAAGGGGTTAAAGGGCACCATTAGCCAAGAATGATTTTACACCCCCCCACCATGCTCTCCTCTCTTTCTCTCTCTCTCTCTCTCTGTGTGTGTCTCTCACTTTCTCTCACTCTCTCTCATTTAGGTGACAAGCCGAGGAGAGGGCAAATCTGTTGCCAATGGTAAGTGAATTAACTGTCAGAAGGTGCTTTGTTTGCTGCTCAGAGGTCAAGGCCTGAACCATGTCCAGTTAAAAGCAAAAATTTGAGAGAACACGTTTGCACAATTTAATGCATAATTACTGTTTATTTACTGCATTTAAGAAAACCAAATCTCGCTTGTCCAGATGTTTTGGAACATCTAATATTTCATGTTTTACCAACATGTTAAACTTAGCAAATAAATCACATTTTTATTCTAATATCTGCCCAAAAATGCCATATATAAGTTTGTTCTCCGTAGAGGATGTGTGTGTGTGTGAGAGTATGTGTATGGTTCTACTGCATCATGAGTGTGGGCCCATGCAGCAGGACAAGTTTCTGGTGTGCTAGGTTAAAATATAAAATGAAGCTAAGGCTAGTGCTAAAGAGCAAGCTGTGTCTATTCTGCAACCCACAATGCCATGCCCACATCATGCCTGCTGGGTTCCTGCCAGCCATAAATCAGCACCACTGGCTCTTCGTTCATCGGCCGCGACATTTTAACATGCCTTTGTGGCATAGTGTTCTATTTCGAAAGCACACCTTTTGTTCTACTCGAAGAGGACGCTGTGGCCTTCAGGCATGCCAGACATGGCTGTGTAATGGGCAGTGGGTGCTTATGAACCCCTTATACACACACGTACACAAACACACACACACATCACTCTGCTTCTGCCCATCACCTCCTCTTACCGCATTCTAGGCTCAGTCAGAGCCAGCAGCTGCCTGTTTGTCACATTACTGAGCAGGGTGGCAAAAGATTAGCATGCTAGCATGTCACATAGGCAAGTATAGGAAAGCAGCTGAGGGAGGAATATAGGTGCCATGTCCACTGCCTCTGGATAACACAGCAGTGATGGATGGGGAAAAAAACATTTAAAGGCAACACATCTTCAAATATAGAGCGTCTGCTTCTGCTGACCCTCTGTAGAACAGAGGAAAACTCCCTGATTCTCCCTGACACAAACGCCCACACATGCATTTTACAGCTAACTAGGACTGAATATGGCCAAATTCCCATTCAGTGCAAAAATGTCTATATTTAGGGTGAAATGTTTATTTAAATTGGTTTCATTTGAACTGGGCCATTTGGTGGCCTAGTGGTAAAGGAGTTGGCGTGTGACCAGAAGCTTGTGGGTATGAATGCGAGGACTGCTAGTGGCTCCTCTGAGGTACCCTTGATACCCACTCCACACACTGTTACTGGCTGCCTGCTTCACTTGGTGAATGGGTTAAATGCAGAGAACGAATTTTGTGCTGTTTACACTGTGTGGTGTGTTCACGTATGACAAATAGTCACTTTACACTTCTGTTTAAACTACTACACTCAATTGCATTGTCCCAAACGTGTTATTTTCTTTTCCAACCTGCCTCCTTTGACTATGGTTATAGTAGATCAATGACTTCACAATTTAAAATCCACGTTATCGAACCACCTGAGTAAACAAAGTAGGATTTTTTCCAAAACTTGTCCAGCCTCTCAACAGTGGCTACAAAAGATGACATTTGGGGGCGGAGCATGGATAGGTCAGTTCTTTAAAGAGTGAAGGGCGAGTCAGACTCTGGCAAGCATCAAGGATTTAAAGGAGTGCAAAGGCCAAAACTTCCCAAACATCTGACACCCTATAGCTAGTTCATGTGTCTTCAGTCAGTGCTGTTAAACACATATAAACACTCTGGTTGAGAGGCCTACTTAGCACCCTTCTACTGTCTGATTTAAAAAGAATTAACACTCAATCAAGACTTATAAGAAAACACTAATGGATTTGACTTCTTGTGTTTTGCACTTGTTCTGCTATTAGAACTCATAGTTTGTGATGTGATGTAGCTTTGTTTGCTAATAGGGTTGTTTTTGTCTCAACAGGAATGGGCCACTAACTTTTAAAGAAACCACAGCACCTGGGACCAAGAGAAAACAACGTCTTCCTTTTTTTATTTGCATTTACTCAGACCAAAAATAATCCTCTGTGTTTCCCACTGCCCAGACATCTCAGAGAAGAGAGAGAAAAAGAAAGAGCAGGGTTATATTTTTACCACTGCATGTTGCATAGTCCTAATTACAGTGTAGAGCTTAGCATAAAGCTGTTTTTTGTACTAGAAACCAGTCTGAAATGTAGGCATTTAGACAGACCTGCATACCGAGAAAACAAGTGACCAAAAGTTGTTTTTTTAAGATAAGAATAGATGCAACCTATTTAAACGTCTCATGTATTTTCATGTTAAACATGTTCAAAAGTGTTGTTTTTCTTTGAAGCTCTTTCTCTGCTAGTCACCCTTTACACCTTTTAATTTATAATTAAAGCAAAGCTTCACATATTGGTATTGTATTCATGTTCACCAGTCCAGAGCAGAATATGAGCACCCATAGAGTAGTGTAATTTTTACTTTTGTCATAATGACACATTTTTTTAATAGTGAAACTATGGTCTTAATAATATATGTTAGCACATAGTGTATGTTTTGTAATTAACTATATATTTTATATGTTGCCGCTTTATACGAGACGATGTCCTTGCTTTTGCTCTCAATATTGTATGTCAGATCAAGTTTAAACTCATTATAGACATTCCATGATTATTATTATAATTTTTTCATTCACTGGTGTTTAAGACGCTTTCTCAGTCAATATAGTCATCATGATATATCTGATTTCTAACGGACGTAAAGGCTTTGCTCTGCACTGAATAAAGGGAACGTACATTTCTAGATCAAAAAGCAAAAAACACAAAAAAAAACAAAAAACCTGTGACTTTCACGAACATTCCTTTGCTTATAAACGCTTAATCTATTACAAGTAAAGCTTTGGTTGCCTTTATCGTTAACAAAAAGCAGCATGTTAAAGGACAGGTGGGTGGCTTAGAGCCATTACTGAGGACCAATTTTTTTCTGTTCTTTACTTGTTTGTTTTTTATTTGTTTATCAGTACCAACTCATTTAGGGTAGAACACTTTTAGACCTCGGTCACATCATAGTTGGGGTACCTGCTGATGTGCCTGTTGGGTCAGCAGTCTTCACAGGTCATGTGCTCATGTGCATGAATTTCTGGCTTTTTTGAGGAAAAACAAACCCCAGATCAGTGACAATGATTTTAAAATGTGAACAGTTCTGTGTTCTGGTCTTTTCTTTTTGACAATCATTCATATGGCAAAGTTATCTGTTGTAACCTGTATTGTTTCCTGTTGACTCCGTTCCGTTTTGTATGGTGGTAACTCTATGCAAATCACGCCCACTATAATTCCAATTACCCTGTCAAAACTTTGTCCATGTGTATTGTAGCCGGTCATATGAAACAACCTTTAAAATGTTACAGCATTGACTCAGCATCTGCAATAAAGAGATTAATGTAAAAAAAAAAACCTCATGTCTCTCCTCAGTGCTTGTTAATGTAGCTGTTCTAGATTAAAGGGATGCTCTACTATAGCCTTCTCATCTAGACTAAATTACAGAAGAGGACTCAGTGAAAATCCTTTTTAGACCAGGCTCAGTTTGTGTCCAGGAAGTGGATGCCATTGCTTTTCATTGCCATCATATGTGTTCCAGTCCCCTCCTAGGACACTAACAATAGACCTGGTACACTGTCCAATCAGGGAATAGCACAGGGGGTCACATGGGCCCAAAGATCTGTATTAGGTGAGCTGTCTTTGAGTTTGCTGGAAACTGTCTGCATCCTCGGCCATCGAGAATAAGACTGCATCCCTCTCCTTGTGGACATCTTGGGTAAGAGAGGCCACCGGATATCTTTCCTTTCTTCTTTAGTTTTTTTTCTTTGTTCTGTAGAATGCTCTTGGGTTTGTCTCAAAGTAACTAATACTCACTTAAACACTTCAGCTGCGTGGTCATTGGCTTGTGTTCAAGAGTCGTTATGTAACCCTTCACAGAAGTGTCCCAAAACTGAGTGGCAAGAGGCCTGAGGTTTAACTCCTCTGTACCAGTGGCACAGGGTGTGCTCTGCAGTCCAAGGGGACTGGCGGTTTGCATGCTTTGGGGTTTTCACTTAATGCTGCTTAATGCAACAACTATCGTCAGTCGCATTCCTGCAGCTGGCAGGCCTGGTCTTTCTGCCGGGGCAGAAGTGGTCGCACTTATTAAAGTAAAACTTGGGTAATACCTCTGAGAGACAGCTAATCTACTGCAAAGACTGGCTGGATTTGGCCAGAAGGGCTCTGAAGCAGCGTTATTAGACCCCTAGCCGCTGCGTATTCACACTCAGTAATGTGCTTATTGGCTTTGGAATATATGCCTTGAAGCCACGTTTTTTTCATTACAGCGCAAAGAGAGTGTGTCCAAATGTTATGGATGAGACATACATGTGAATGACCAGCAGTCCTGTGTAGTCTGTTATTATTACAACTTCCATGTATGAAAAACATGGAATGACATGTAGGATGAGGTAATTACTGCTATATATACTGCTTGTAGTATAGCATATAATGACATCTAATATACTGTATGCCATTTTATAGCCTAGTTACACTATATTGCTGCATACACTCGATGCAACAGCATATGTTGCAATAAGAGAAAGAGTCAGTTGAATTCTGATCATGGGACAATGACCCCACCAAGCATTGTGTTTCAAAAATAGATGACAAGGACACATGCACTCTTGATTTATCACACAAATGTGTGGCAGGCTTGCAAGAGATCAGCCAAGTTCATTGTCTACAAGAGCATGTGGCACCTGTTCCTAACCATAGTTTATTATTCTTAAAAATAACCCCTTCTACTCCGCCTGTATCACTCGGCCCAGCTCTTCTATGACCTGCTGTTTTAGTTTCTGATTTGTTGTTTGAACAATGCCATCCAGGATGCCAGTCTTCAGACCAGCACATTCCCATTAGCAGGCCTGTTAATGTTAAACATGAGAAATAACGAATGCCTTTTTTAGATCTCACATCCAGATGTCAGAGCTGTTAGCGTTAAAGAATAAAAGGGGAACCCCTAGATGGAAGAGGGGCTATGATCAGAGAAAATAGTTCATTGGTGTTTGGACTCATGGTACAAAGTCATCAACTTCCAAGTGACCAATGGTTTGGATGCTCAAAACCTTTCAGTGGTACAGAACCATTACATTATGTAGACATGCTTTTAAAAGTGTATAATAATGCTTTCTTAAACAGCTGTCCTACGTTTTTTGGTGAGCCAAAATGGTTGTCCTGTGTCAAACCTACCTGGGACATCTGATGGGGATGTTTGATCCAGGCTACCAGAAAGCACTAATGCTGCAATGAAAGAACATATTTTAATACCATAGATCAAACTAAACTTTTTTGCCCCTAAAAACTTTTTTGCACTTTTTCACGGACCGGTATAGACACAACTAAAAACAAAGCTGGAGGGCAAACATTTTGATGGACTGTATTACGTAACCAAGACGATCTGCCGCCCGGTATCAATCTCTGCCATAGATAATTTATTACATTTTACATTTTCAACATTATATTTTTAAGTAAATACGTTAATGACATTTCCAAAAATGACTTCGATAAACTCTAAAAAAAAAAAAAAGGAAGCTCACCACGAGACTATTTATAAAGGTATATTTATTTCTTGCCACAAGGGAACAAGTCATAACAGTCAGACCAAATATTACAGAGGAGTTGTTCTGGACCTTAAGCGTGTGTTCAACAATTTATCTAGCAGTAAGCAGTGTGCACATAACATCAAAACAAAGACTGTGTATCTTCTCCATTCCCATTCCATTTGAGCCACCCCATCCTTCTATCAGAGATACAGAGAAGACAGTACTCACAGGGGACATATAAAGACAAAACCACAGCAGATTAACTCAGGATACAAGATTATAGAACTCAGTACAGATAATGATTATAATGATTACATGTGCTTGAATTCCCTAATATATATGAACCCTAATAAGAATAATGTTTTAATAGGTAGGAAACTTTAATATGGATAACATTTCTCCAATAATATATTTATAAATTATAGTGTTAAATTCTAAAATAATTTTGAAACTTTTTTCTTTTTTTGATACTACATGGCTTTTTGGCATTTGACCCACTATTAACATTGGTCCGGACATTGCTTCAAAGGACCCACTTTTAGCATCTTAATGTTTATGAATGCAATGAGGATTATAAACCACAATATGAAATAGAACCCGATACCAAAACCAGTCAGAAGCTAAGATTGTTAACTTTCAGGGATTTGTAATGAATAAATACTGTTCTTATTGCTAATGTGTATAATCTGTCCCCTGTTTCTCACAGGAACTGACTAGTCATGGCTGATACAGAGGAAATTGTGGAGGAGGAGGTGCAGTAAGTATCACTAATGATTTCATTCATCTCTTATAGATAATCTGACATCCAGAATATTTACTTTTTCAATAGCAAGCAAACAGTTTGTCTAATTGTGTTTATTTTGTTCTTCTCTCCCTGTTTCTCTTCACACTGTGGCTGCACAGGGAAGAAGGTAAGGGCACTGGACCATGGAGTTTACATTTAAAGTTCCACTACTGACTTCCTATGCTTCATGTAATTACTGAAGGACTCGGTAAACCAACAACATTACTTGAAGGACCTGTAGATGAGGAGCAGCCTTTTTAAAAGTGAGGGAGGTGACAGATTTCTCCTAAAAATGAATAATAATGAACTCGCTGCATTTCTCATTTACATCACCAGAAGAAAATGCACCAAAGCACATCTGGAGAATGCCAGGATGCATGAGAGTGACCCAACTTAATGTTGGATTTGTGGTTAACTGAGAGAAAGTGAAAATTCAGAATCAGACTTTACAGGTTTTATGTGGTATCGCAGCAGAACATACTACATTCACCAGCATGTCTTGTGTTAAATATTGAATTCAGACTTTTTTGTGTCTATAAAACGATAAGGCCACATTATGGCCTCAAACATAAATTAATTTCTACCACAGTGCCGTCTGTCATCACTTAATTAGTAATTGTGAAGCTAAAACTAATTAGGTTGTATGTCCATCTCATTCTAAGTCCACGTACATGAACTGACTTGAAAAATGAATTAGTCTGCCACTGCATTATCCCTTTGTGCTTTTGTCCAGACTAATGATCTTATAACAAAAAGAGCTTGAAATGGAAATGTATATGTTAGGAAAATGCAACAGTGCAAGAGAGGGCCCAGAAATACAGAGTAACTAATGCCATCACCTGCTAGCTTGTTGTGACAATACTATTTATCTAAATAAATCCAAAAATCAGTAAATTAATGTCTTCCATTAATTTATTGACAGCTTCAGAAGCCATTTTCTCACACACATGCCATTTGTAACTTCAGCAGGCTTTGAATTTGTTCTATTTTCTCTCATTTTGATGGATTGAATGTGATTGGCTGGATGAAAATCTAACCTGACCAATAGTACTGACTGTAGACTGCAGGAAGGTGGAGTTGGGCATTGTGGGCTAAAAAAGGAAGACCGAAAATCAGTTTTTCAGTCATACAATGAATCAGTTTCTTGTATGTTAACAAGGAATAAAATCACATAGATGCCAAATACCAAACTTTAATTTAATGCCTAGCCCATTTATACCCACCATCCCTGATAGTGCCTTATTTTCAGCTTTCCTTTATTTCTAGTCATTCAAACATGCACCTTTGTGTTATTGTTACCTTGTTACGTACTATAATATAGTCTTACTCTATTATGATAAAAAAAGTATTATTGCAAAGGATGATTTCAGTGAAACGTCACATTTGTCTCAATGTTCTGACAAAGGTGATAACTGAATGTGCTTATTGATGGAAATATGGAATAATCATGTATTCTAACACATTGTACTCTATGTAAACTGATCCAAGAAATGTAATTTGGACAAAGGTTTACTTTAATAGAATGAACATGTGCTGTTTTCTGCTTTTGGCTGCATTCGTCTACTAATCACCATTATGTCCTCTCAGTTGAGGAGGAGGTCACGGAAGAAGGTAAAGCCTGGCTTAGATGTTAGCTTGCTGTGAACTGCATGCCTTACGTTCACATGTTTAACAGCAATGGTTTGTTCATGCTCTCCTGAATGTTAGGGCAGTGTTGGTCAGCTGGATAACTGGTCAGCTCTTCTTATGTCTTCGTGATTTTTTGCACATCCCATCTGTTCGCCTTTTTTCATCCTAGCTAATACACTGCTATACGAGTGCTATTGTGCAGTCTACTAATGTTCACATCTTCTTCAGTACTAGGATGTTCATCTCTGAATAGAGCTGCACAATACACATGTCAAGATTGCTAATTGCACATCTTGCAATTGCAGCATGACTTTTAAATTTACAAACCAAAACACACTGATGATCCCTTTATATTTCTTCATAGAGCTTTTTTCACAACGTTATTTACAGGTGTCTCTGCAACAGTCTGGCTATGTAATGCTATATTTATAAAGAAATATTGTGTAGCCTTATTTTTATGCCTTTTTATAACCTTATTTTTGTAAGGTTTTTCTTCAACCTTTAAAGCTACAGTCAGGATGTTTTATGCTTCACTTTTTTACTGGAGTGGTCAGGGCACCATTTCTTATGTATATCATGCTCGGTAGAGAGTTTATTTATTTGGTAACACATTGAAGGCAAGCTCTATAGGGGCCTCATAATATGTACAGATTCACTGAACAACAAATGCTGAGTGTTAATCCATAGCTTATTGGTATAAATAAATTGAAGGCAAAAGATACCCTCAGACAAAAATAATTGTTGTTTCATACATATTTTCATAAAACATTACATTAAAGTGTTAACATAAGTCACTATCAATTGTATCATTACGCTTCTAAATAGGAAGCCCTCAGATAAATCTGTACTCTGGATAAATTGGTTGGTTTATATAGCCATCAAAGCATTCTGACTGTAGCTTTATGTTTTTTCCTGAAATGTTCTTTTTATTCTATCCTTTCAAGCTATTTTCTTACATTTTGTTACATTTTTTATATTTCTTAATCAATTGATCAATCGATTTTATCTTCTTGTGATAGTGCCTCCCCCTGAAGTGGAAGGTAAAGCTTATGCTTATGCTTTTTATATGCATGTAGCTTCCTTTCACCATCTCTTTTACACACTTCATTCATTTATTAATTTGTTTATTCATTCATTCAAACATTCACTCATTCATTCATTCATCCATCCATCCATCCAATCATTTTGAGAGTTTGGTGTTTGGGTGAATCTAAGGCATATGAACCATCCACTGCTTATGACTCTCATCTACACTGCTTCCACATATTCAACCCTTCAAAAATCCGAAAGCACGGTATTCAATATAAAATCAATTTTGGTTGCAGATATAAGATACCTTACAAGAATATTCAACCCCATTTAAAGTAATATTTTTGTCTGGATTACAATGAACACTTTGAACATAAATCCCAAAAATGAATTAATGTTTTCGCTTGTGAGTCATCAAAAAAGTTTTTTTCTGGAAAAAACACCCCTTAATTAGTCATTAGTCCATTAGTCACTGCTCCATTAGTCAGACAGTGATGCAAAAAGATAACTGTAAAAATAAATGAAGACCAGAGGAAACTCTGAGATCAATCTAAGGAATTAAGAGAGCTACAGAACTGCACAAGGTGAAATCTAAGTGATTGGGTATCACTGTAAAGGTTCAGTGTCTGAGACATGTGTGACGGTATGTATGTGAATGTTACAGCTGGCCAGTATTGGAGAGTAGCTAAAAGGAAGTAAAACACACCTGGAGCTTGCCAGAATCCATTAAAGTGTCCCAGCTACATGTGGGTTCAATATTGTAAAGTATGGTGGTGGCAGCATTACGTTCACTGGGTTTTTTCCTTAGTGGGAATTGGAAACACAAATACAGTCAGATATCCCAAGACAATTTAGCTTCAGACTGCAAAAAACGGAAGACTGGGAGTAACTTTGCCTTTTAGCAGGACAGCAATCATAAGGCCAAAACAGCCACCGTGGCAATGTCATAGTACATTCTGTGGAACTATTAAAAAATCATGATTAAAAAGCATGCAAAAGTATTAGAAATATTCCCCCACAGAATTGGGGCTGTTGCTAAAGTTAACAGTGGCTCTACCAAGTACTAGTCTGGAAGTGTTGTATACTTATTTAGGGAGCACTTTCCTTTATTTTTTTTGTTAAAGATCTGCTGAGGAATAATGAGTTTTGACTTTGGAATTTTGATATGATAATATCGCTCTGCAGTCTGTGTAACTGTCATATGTAATCCAGACAAATCAAATTACTTTTGCATGTCACTATATGTCTATAATTATACAAATCAGTTTAGCAGTAATAGTACTGTGCAAGTTAATATGTAGTATGTAGGAAGCTGTCAGTGATGTTATGCAGACGGCCTCTAAAGAGATGGACAGAGCTACAACATACCTACACAACACTGAGAATTAGGCTAAAAATGCCTCATAATTCAAAAGTGCTCACCAAATCTCAAAGTGAATACATACAGCAAATCACTCAAATAATAATCATAAACTCTTGAATTCTTTTGATATATTTTAACATATAATACTGGTGTATTTATTGTATGTGTTTTATACGTATCTTATATTGCATCTAAAATCATTTGAGGGTAAATTTAAAGTGTGTCAGTCTGTAATAATGTACAGTACTGTGCAAAAGTCTTAGTCTTCTATGCAAATTGTTCAATGACGTTTTTTCAGTGTGTGATAATTCGTCTTTCTGCTACCAAAGTTAACATCCGAAAAAATTATTGTAAATAAACAGTAAACCAGTAAAGGTATCAAGATTTGTTTTGTTTGTAAAAAAAAGTAGCTGATATTATGTGAACTGGTGAGGAGAACGCAGGTTCGGTTCCAGATTTCTCCTCAGTTCCTCCTGGAGAGGAGGAACTTTTGTGGAATTCCAACAGCAGCTCCTTACTTAATTTACTGAAGAACTGGTAGAGTTAAACCAGGTTTCTGATGGTAACTGCTAGTAATACTGGACTTCCACTAAGAACATACAGATATACTGTACATACAATCACTATTTATTGTGTAATGGTATTGGTAGTTATTCCATTAAGTTTATTTGGTATATTCCGGTGAAAAAAAGAGCACACACTGATCATGTGGACGGTTTTTAAATATTGTTTTTGTAGGTGTCTAAGACTTTTGCACAGTACTGTACATTCATACACATAAGAATTTGACATTCTTATAGATGAACCTGCAGTTGGAAGTAACTATGCATGACCCTGACACTATTGCACCACTGCAAATATTATTAGTACGTTCAGTTTATTTATATTTATATGCAATTGTGACTACAGCAGATAATAGGCTGCACTGCTCTACTGCTTCAGTAAATCTAATGCACTAGATCAGAGTATATATTTCTCTTCCTTTTTTTACTTATTCATCTTGTTTCTTCAAATATTTTTATATCAGAACCAGAAGCTGAAGTAGAAGGTAACCCCCAATTATGCACTCACCTTCTGTTTTTATTTTAGTGTCTGTGCTGTCCTTAGCACATCTCTTTTTCCTTTTCATTTCATGTCTTGTTTAAAGATTTTTCACCTTGTTACACTTAAATTCTGAAATTTCATCCTGTATCTTCAAATGTTTTTGTCAGAACCAGAAGCTGCAGCAGAAGGTAACCTGCCAGTTTTTTTCTCACTATTCTTATTTACACTTTATATACTGACAATGTTTCTATAATTTTTTCTCCAAAACAAAAATTACACTCAGTATGATGTGCTTTTACAGTACACTTCATTCCACCGACTTCAAGAAATCAGAAGTGACATTTGGAATTTTGTTACTATAGACCTGATGCATGGTGCATGTAGGTAAAAGATGTGCCTCGTATCTCTAAATTTTGTATCTCACAGTGCACAGCTTTGTCAGGTGATGAAGAATGGGCGCGCCAGTCAGAACATTGGGTCATCACTGGTCAGAAAATAAAGATTAGGGCTGTTGAGGGAAAAAATGCAGTACATAATACAGCCTCAATTTTTAGTCCAATTACAAGAATACCCCAGGATTGCTCTCTTTTATGAAGCCTTTATGAGAACCTTTTCTTATTTCACAACCTTTTATTATTGTATGGGATTGGTTTTGATGAACCGTTTCTCTTTTCTATGTCAGTCAATAATTCCTTCGACATATATTACTTACTGCCGAAGAGGTAAATACAGGGAATTATGTCTTCATAAAGCTTGTGTGTTCAGTATTGGGCAGCCTATCACATTGTTTAATCTCTCCACTTAATGTTAATTCTAACATCATTCTCACCCCTTGCTTTAGATGAGACGAAACCAAAACCGAAGTAAGCAGTTCCTTCAATCATTCCAACCTCATTTCACTCATAAAAGCTGTGATTTACTTGTAATGAATTAAAACAATAACATCAATAAACCAAATGAAATTAACTAAATCTTTTTTTTTCAGGATGTTTATGCAAAATATTGCTGCTCCGAAAATTCCTGAAGGAGATAAAGTGGACTTTGATGTGAGTTGGTATTTCTAATCTAAAATGTAAATTGAATTAAGATTTTAAAACCTCTGTGTTTAAACATTTAAAAAAGTACTTACTACTTATTTATTTACCAAATAAAAGTAGCAGTATATTTATTCCTCAAAATCTTTGAAATTCTGAAAATCTGACACCAATAGAAGTTGGTGACTAGTTTATATGATGTATTTACATTTCAGACACAAATGATTAATGAAACAAGTCAAACAGCAGATTAGCAATGTATATATTTAAAACAAATAAAGGAATGAATAAATAATAATAGTATTAAAAATTAAATTCTCCAAAAGTTATGGTCCTATGTCCATAAGTCAATGTAAGGTTTTATGTACAGTGTATGGAAATATGTGTGTGTGTGTGTGTGTGTGTGTGTGCGTGCTTGCGTGCGTGCGTGCGTGCGTGCGTGTGTGTTTAACAGGACATCCACAGGAAGCGTCAGGAGAAGGACCTTTCTGAACTGCAGTCCCTGATTGAGGCTCATTTTATCCAAAGGAAGAAGGATGAGGAGGAGCTAATTGCTTTGGTCAACAGAATCGTAAGTCCTGTTTCTGTACACGAGCTCTAAGAGCAAAGGTCCAGGTCTTTTAGGGCTTTATAGAAACAAATGTACTGTATGATTTTGTCTGGAACTATGTGCAGGAGAAGAGACGTGCAGAGAGAGCAGAACAGCAGAGGGTCCGTGCAGAGAAGGAAAAAGAAAGACAAGCTCGTCTGGCTGTGAGTGACACATGTCTCAGCCAATCACCCGCATTCATACAGTACAGTAACTGTTCTTGAGAAAGAAAATGAATTCAAGAATACCTGTATATCCTTCCAACTTTCCACAGGAGGAGAAAGAGAGGAGAGAGCAAGAGGAACAGAGGAAGAAGCATGATGAAGATGCAAAGAAGAAGAAAGCTCTCACCAACATGACACACCAGTATGGTGGAATTCAGCAGAAGGTTCGATTATTTACTGATTAATTGTAAGGATGTGGAAGTTGCAGGACTCTCTTAATTAAGGCTAGTGCTAACTGATGTGATCTTCTTCAAGCTTGTTTAATTCCCAGTGATGCCATAGCATTTGTGGCCTTGAGTACAACTGGGTCTGTTTTCTCTGTTGAACTGATGTTTATCCGACAATTTCCTGAAATCAGTTTGAAAAGATTTGGCCCTTACTTATATCTGAGGAAGCAGGTGCTAACCATCAGTCTACCATAGTCGGTGGTGTTGAGTGACTGGGGGCGAACCCCTTTGAAATGACTGGCTGTAGATCTGTTTTCCTGTTCTTCTTCTTCTTTTCTTTGGAGTAGCCTATGCAGTTTATTCTGATGTCTCTCTTTGACAGATGGAGGGCCGTAAAGGGGCAAAGAAACAGACTGAGAGGGAGAAAAAGAAGAAGATCCTGGCTGAAAGGAGAAAGGCACTCAATATCGACCATATGTCTGAGGACAAACTGAAGTGAGTCAATGGCCTCTGACATGCAGTACATCAAAACGTTCATCCCTCTAGAAAACCAACTCGCCCCGGCACACCACTACTGACTTAGTGGGGCGGAGAGCTTTCAGATCAAGTTGTGGTTTCAAAAAATGTCCAGTGACTGAGTGTCAGACTTGACTTTGCAGGGAGAAGGCCAATGAGCTGTGGCAGTGGATGATGGAGCTGGAGGCTGAGAAGTTCGACCTCAGTGAGAAGCTGAAGAGACAGAAATATGATGTAAGCGTGCTGCCAGTTCCTTGCGGTTTAACCTTCGAAAAGAAAAAGTAAGACTATGACTTTCTTTGACTTTTGTCATAAATAAACTTTATGACAAAGGGTTATATAATATGGTCAAGCTCTGTCTATATCTATTAAGAATTTAACCATTTTTTTATTATTTATTATTCAGTAAGTACTGAAATGATTTGTTATATGATCTACGACTATCAAACTAGTATGTAGTTTGTGCAATAAGAAGACCTGAGGTGTGGACCTTCATACAGCCCCTTTGGGTTTAAGCATATGGTTAGATCAACAATATTTTAAATGCATTTCTCTGAGAATATTTTAATATTTTACGTGAACATTTCTACATAACACTGATAACCATTCATGACTTTGCCAGTGTTATGGATCCTTCCTCTATACTCTGTAAAAGAACACTAAACCCTTGTTTTATAACACAATTAGCATCTGTCCATGTCTTTTATTATAAAGGTGGTTAGAGTCAGTGGGTTTTCTTTAAAATTACAGATATATATAGGCGGTATTAAGTGTATACTACATAGATGGTAGCAATAGGTTAGGTTGAAAAACACTGGAGTAGTCCTTTATACTGTTCTTGCCTCCCTACATCACCTATCCAGTTGCTGAAGAGCAGCTTCCAAAATGTAGCTGTACACACAGGCATCCCTGGCATTACCTTTCTAAAACTGTGACTTGCTTACAGATGACGATTCTCCAATCCAGAATCAATGAACAGCAAAAGTTGTAAGTAACTGTGGGGGTGGTGACCTCACTGTTATGTAGCCTGCTGTCAGTAACTGTGGTCAGACTTATCTTGGGTCTGGGTTCTCGCTCGGTTGCGGCTGCGGATGAAATTCAGGTGACTGGCAGGGTTCGGTCAGGCGCTGGTTCTCAACCGGACGTCCTTGGATGCCTCAGGTTTCTTCTGCTGCTCCTGGCAACATATGTCTTTTCTTATTGGTGCTTAGTGAGGCTTCCGTATGTCTTCCATCTTACAGATCACTCAGCTTCTGGCTCGAGTCAAGGATCACCAGAGGTAAGTACCACCGAGCCACCCTGGTCACTTCCCCCCCAGTGTTAAAGGGTTTTGGGATGGCAAGCCGATGTCTTGTCATTCAGAAGTGAACTCCATAACTCAGTACACATGATGTGCTGATTTGGGGCTTTACCTGATTGACAAGAGACCAAAATGAACATGAACAGTAGAGTTGCACAGTTTATGTTCAGTTAATCGTCATCACAGTATTTGCTTTGGCAATACTGTTACTGCAGAAGAGAACAGACAACCAATCACAGTTCTGTCTTTACCGTTTACTCAAATCAGTTTTCAGCCAGTGGTGTAGTCCAAAAAAGGGTGGATATACTAGATAAATACACCAGTTGTGCCTTTATAGACTCAGAGTGTTTGCCATTAGAAGTTTATCGATGCTCTTTTAATTTAATGCTTATTAGGCATTTTCCATGTGTGTAATGATGTTATCCCAGTTCTAGTGTGCAGCCCTGACAAACAGTCATTG
>JBBPDH010000124.1:21081870-21096531 GCA_037974565.1 Clupeocharax schoutedeni
ATTAGATTTTTGTTTGTATTTGCTGTAGAGCTGCCACTATCATGTCATTATTATAAAAGTAACTAGTAAACAGGGAACGTAACTACAACGTTACATTAAAAAAGTTGAAACTCATTTTTTTGTCTCGATGTCGCAGCGGCTCTAATTTCCTGTTATCTGGGGGGAATCGGTATCGGGAAAAATCGGTATCGGCTAATCAAACTTACACAGTATCTGAATTGGCCAAGAAAATTGCAATCGGTGCATCCCTAATAATAATTAAGTATATGTTTGTCTTCAAAGCTTTTAAAAATTAGTTAAAGCCTCAGAAAGGCTCCAGACAATATTACAAGCTTTTCTGTTTATTTCACAGATTGAAACGTAAAAGAAAGTTAATATAATACATTACAGTTGTTACCAACTTGTAAATACATGTTTATTCTGATGGATGATGGATGATGGCTGATGAATGGAGATCACTGGACATACCAGGGTAGTTTTTAATATAAAACATTGAAATAATCCTGAAAGAGTTATTTTTTCCCATTAATTTTGTTTGACTCATGATGCAGTAGGGTATTGGTTATTCTGTAAATCAGCTAAACTGGTTATAAAGATGCATTGCTAAGCGAAGATTTAATAAAAGCGTTTTAGCTCTGCATCATCACTGTTGTTTAGCTAAGCAAAAACCCAGTCACAATCTCTCTATGTGACATAACATAACATTACAATACATCTGTTTCTCTGCGTCTTTGGGTCTGATTGTAAAGGCAAATATAAATGTATATACCGATAACAGAACAAAAACTACAATATCTTGTTAAAATGTATGAAAATATTTAATATTAAGGTTAATTATGAAAAGCAGGGGGCCAGTATAATTTCTGAGAGTGTGTATTTGAGAGCTTGCTTGAGGAAGCCATATTTAGAACCTGTAAAATTTGGGACAGCCCTAAATATGAAAGTGTTTCGTGTGGATTTAGTATTGTTCTGCTCTTTTAGGGTGTTAGGCCACTCTACCAGTGTTTTGTACTTTGGCAGATTATCATATGCACTTTGTACTGCTGGAACATATTATTTTGTCCAGCAGACCAGTGCACAAGGGTTTTTGGCTCTACAGTTTGGTTTGATAAGCTGATGGAGTGCATTTTGTAACGTACTTTCTTTTTTATCACATATAAGAGAGTGAAAGACAAGCAATTCTAGTCTTTCTGATAGTCCTTCTTGACTGTCTGGCAGCAGGAGTACTGGGCTTCATTAAGCATGACAGTTGGCCCTTTCTTTAGCAGGTGCAGTGATCATGTGGTGTTGCTGATTTAGCTCTGCTCCATCCAACAGTCGTCAGATGGTAAAGTATTACTGCAATATGCTGCCATGGTTCAGCTCAGAGCTCCACAGGCCCTCAGCTGGGGGCCAGATCCCCCAAAATGTCACCGCTTTCACAGCTCTGCAATGTTTGTATGTTTCAGCGCTCATTAAAGCAGTTTGTTTTCAGTATACTCGGAACGATGAGTGGAAGGGCAGGTGCTAAAATGACTTCTGGAACTTGCCCCATACCGCAGTGTGATGTAGGCTCCAGTTGAGAGAGATATTTTTTAGGCTGAATTGTACTCATACATACTGAATTTAATCTCAGATTCAGTTCTTAGAAGACATTTGTATATTCATTAACAGGCCTGTCTGCACTTTTCCGTTTGGTTGTCCATTGTGATGTTGAAATAGTGCTTGGTAATTGCATTGAATGAAACATTAACTAATTAACAAAGGGCTACCAACAGTAATGTTAAGTTTGTATTTGGACACTGGTTCAATTTTTCATGTTCACATGTAAATGTTAATCCTTTTTCTGATTTTAAAGTAAATATGTCCATTTTAAGTGAAATGTACAGTGATCATTTTTCTTCTGATAGCTTTTCTTTCTCTTTTATGGCTGGGATCCAAATGTTTAGACCCCTCAAATTCAAACGGTCATTCTGAACCCCATCCTTATTTAAAATTTTTTGATCTGCACTCAGTTTTTAGGTAAACAAACATATGTTTTACACGTAGGACACACTGACTACTTCGTACTTTAATATATTTTAATAAATATGTTTTTGGTGTTGTATAAGTTGCTAAATTAATGCTATTTTCAGTGTAGTGAAATCAGCCTACTGCTACTTCTAATGAAACACTCTTTAAAATATTCAACTATTCTACTAATATACAGTTATTTAAACTTTCAATGCTTATTCCATGGGGGTGGGGGCAGCTCTCTATCATGTTTGTTCTGCTGCAAAGATAGTGTCCTTTAATTTAGGTTATGTAGGGTAACATTCATAGCAAGTCAATGTATCCTAGATAATAAACCAAGTGAAACTTTGACCCATTTAAAATCATTAAAACTGCTTTCTGTGAGTCAAATCTTTGTTAAATGCCACAAATTTATTGCATTTTTTTTATGGACAAAAGATATAGTTAATGCGGCTAAACGCTAATGGTATTTTGGCAGTGTTGTGATGGAATGCTGCCATTGAAGCACATCTCAAGGCACTGACTTATGAGGTAGCACGGGCAGCAAGGCGTTGAGACAGCTGCCTTCGGTTTCAGACACGGCCAAAGTATACTACAGATAGTGAATACTCCACAGGAAGGAATGTGGCTTAGTCTCCAACGTTAGCCATATACAGAAAGCCCCTGTTGTATCCAAAAAGTGCTGTATCACAAAGAGCTCTCACAAAAGAGCCATGGTCCCGTCTGGCCTGCTTCCTCTGCTCTAAGGCACTCTAGCCATGGCTATAATCCATAGCTGGGCAGACATTATTGCCCGGGTCTGCATGACACTGACCATTTCATAGTCATCAGCAGGTTTCTCAAGTCATGTCCACCAAACAGTGTTGCTTCACATACCAGAGACAGTTAATGTGCAGTTGTTTGAGATGTCGTAGACAGCCTTGCGTGGTGATGTGCAAACAATTCCTGCTCTCTATTAAACAGTGCTGACCAAAATGAAAAGTCTAAAAATGACTTTAACTGCACAGTGTATTTAACTTAATTACAGCTCCGGGTGAAAGAAAATGCTATTTTTCAACAGCCAGCCCACGCAGACCCGTAATTTAACTATAACCTAAGCTCTCTGTGCCCAGCTTTGTAGTGGGGACATAATTTTAAAACTTGAGACAACAATAAAGTAGCCACTTCTGTTTGGTCTGTCTTGATGGTCACTTCTGCTGTGTGTCTTTCTTGAGAAACTTGGTTTGCTTAGGTTCATGGTCTATCGACTTTGATCAGAAGAGTTAGGCTATGTGGTTTCTGGATGTTTCGCCTGTTAAAAGCAAACTCCTTGACTATGGCAGAAGTTCCCTGTAGCAAAGTACACTCAACAGCCAAACAGATGCCTTTTTGTAGTTTTCCTTACAAAACACATGTTCGTGTTCAAGCCAGGCTAAAATGTCTGAATGTTGATGCTAACTTTGTTGGATTCAGCTGACATGAGCTAAATTGACATGAAGTAACTTCGACAACTAATTAGATTATTAGCTTTAGCTAAAGAGAAAACTAGGTTGTTAACATTGTCCCTTTTTGACTTTTTGGGGGCTCTTTTTGATAACCCTCTTTGTTGGCTCTATTTAACTTCTTATTCTTGACTTCTAAATTAATTACTTAACAACAAATAAATTAGTTTTATTTTTGTTCACAGTTTGAGAGGATATGACTGCCACAGAGACTGGATGCTTTTTTCTTATATATTTAATTGACAGGATTTTATTCATTAAACACAAGTCTAAAAAAAAAAGTACTCGAAAAAGTTGACAGTTGAAATAATATTAGTACTTTAAAATGCCTGTCTATACATGTTCAAATATGTCTACAAGTGCTGAACTATAAATGTTTTAAGTCTCGGAGGAAAGACGGTAAGTGAGTGAGCAGATCTAATATCTAGTGGTAGGTTTTTCCACAACCTTAGCGCAGTGAGGCTGTGGCATTAAGTAAAGCATTAGGAAAATTGAAGTTAAATAAAGAGCTGCATGACCGTCTTTCTCTCGCCTTTTCTGTTCTCAGTGTATGACTATACAGGTGCAGCAAAGTCAATGCTGAGCACTAGCATCGAACATTCTTGAATGTGGTTAAAACAGTGTTTGAATGCTGGAAAGAAGTTATGTCAGTCTCCTGTAAAGCTAGGGAAGGCTGTAATGTCAGTGATTGTGCCATGTGTGGTTTAATTAAACAGGAAACATGTGCATAAATCAGAACCACAAGGCTTTCTTTTCTTTTTCATACACAGAGGGGCAAGCGTGCTCTGACTTTCATCTCATACCCTGTTAAGTCTATTGGTGCCTGTTGGGACAGTCCTGAAAAGCTGCTATGAGAAGTTTCTCTCTCTTCTTATTGCTATGAAATGTGCTTTTACTTGTCTCGCTACTTCAGGTTACCAGTTAAGCTGCATGCACTTTATATGAGTCAATCAACTGTATTATTAAACCAATTTCTTATTTTAACAACATGCCCTTTAAAGATTGGTCTGACCAATTTTAGTCATTTCCCCATAGACTTTCCAAAAATCAAGAAACATGAGCATTTATTGTTGGCAAACTTATAGTCTATCTCATGGACAAGTGTTTGATTGTTCAAGCAAGAGAATAACAGGCCTTCCCATCGTTTCATGTGGATAGTGTGACACTCTAGAACCTAATTCCCTGCAGCTATGTGGGTTACTATTTTCTGATGTAGATCTTCTGCCTCTACCTTGGGTTACATAGCAGAGATAGCAGGGCTAGACTGTTCTTATGAATAAGGAATCAGGTACAGACTGGGGTAACAAGATCTCCTCTCTGTCTCTTGCGTCCTTTTATCCTGCCCTCAGTAGAACACGGCTGTGTGACAGATGTATTGATGATTGCTGAAAGACTGTCAGTATTTTCAACAACCAAAATTAGCAGGCAGGAGCTCCTGACATGAGAACAGCCTTAGGAGTCTTTTTTCTGTGTGCACTTTGTTGAACGTATTTGATTTGCACAAACCATTAATGTGTTACGGCCTTGAAATAAGCAAAGTATAATTTAATCCTCTCTTGGCAAAAGGTGTTGTTTATTGCATATTTTCATTATGGATTGTTGTCTGTTCCTCCATCCTTCCCAAATTAGCATGGCCCTCCAATCATAACAATAACATGGAACCTGATGCGTTTTTTTCGTTAAGATTGTAGATCTACTTATTAAAAAATAATATCTTTATCATATGTGTATAACTGTCAGTAGCACATTACTGTAACTATGTGTAAATCCCTTTATTCATGCTCTGAATGATTGAAGTATGTTAAAATATCCAAAGACTTACCAATTTACCAGGGAGATATATTGAGTGCTGCTGCAAGATCAAACGTGTCAGTCATGTTGTTGCTGCAACAGTGTATGATTTGAGAGAATTATGTTTGTTCTGTAAACATCTTGTTTCTTTACAGCTTGTGAGTCATTAGATGTGAACCATTCAGTATTAATGGTTCAGATCTTCCATTTGGCCACAATTTTCATAATCCTAAAGAACAAAAGGCAGTAACCTAACACTTTACATTTAGATCTTTTAAACCGGAGGGGTCAACAAAGGGCTTTCGTTCCATACCATCAGGAGTACACCTAAATATAATTGCCCTCAGTATTCAGAAAGTTCATCAGGTGTGTTCTTTCTTGTTTGAAATGAAAGCCCACAGCCACACTGTGGATAAGACTTGAGGTTCTCTGCTGGGAATGTGGTCCCATCATTCCCGAAGTTAGTCTGTTGGGAGCAGTTTGCTGAGCTCACTTTATCTCCAGAGTACATTTCCCTCTGCCCATGTTCTACATTATAGTTACAGTACATCCGTGGAAAGGAAAACCAGGCTCATCCACGTAAAAAATGAAGACACAATTATCAGCTTTTCAATGACATTGACCCTTGCTTGACAGTAGTGGGGACATCAAAGACGCTTTTGTTGGCAGTTTCGAAACATGCTGCTGTTGAACGCTGCTTTCCCCACACAACCCCACAGTTGATCTAGCATACACTGAGAATACATGTTCAGCATTTGCCCAATCCAGGCTGGCAGGAACATCGCACTCTTGCTGTTTGGTGCTTACTCAGTCTCAGAGGAACACCATCTGGCACATAAATAGAAGCTTTTATCCACAAACCTCAAGACAATGATCTTGTGTTTGTCACCGTGTTCATCGGTGACGGAAATTGTCAGAACCAGCTCACTGGAACTGGTTATGATGGATGAAGTGCACTTAGTGTTTTATTGAAGCAGCCGCCCAGTCGGCCATACTCAAAGAATGGCCTTTGTCCCTTTCTATTGAGTGTTAGAAACCAGAGTGGGAGGATGCATTCATTTGATTTACACTTTGATGGTCAGCCTTGAACTCCTGTACCCTTTGATGAAGTCCTGAAAGCTCATTTACCTTTTCGCAAACATCTGCTGTCCCACTGTGGTACATTTGGATACCTGTTTTCAATTGTTTTTTTCCGGTACAGGCATGTCTTCTGGTCACTTAGCTTTGAGACCCCATATTGGGAGGCTCTGGAGCCTTGAATCCTAAAGCCTCTTATCTCACATTTGTTCTTGTTTTTCCCACCACACAGCTGTTGCTCAGCATCCAGAGGTGCCTCCCTGCAATAGCAAGAGTGAGTTTGTTTTATTAATGGCAGGGGATCGTATCAGATGGCTCACCGCAAGTTTTTTCATCGACCCATGTGGCACCCTCCTACCCTGCAGCTGAGCACAGAGTACACTTCACATGAAGAGATTAATGTGTACTCAAATACACACTTGCACATGGACTTAAGGACTATTAAATAATGATAACTTGTTTCTTTCTCTCTTTCTCTATTACTAGAAAAGAAGGAGGGAAAGAAGAAGAAATTAAAATGGGGTTGTGTGTAGATGAAAAGTGAGAGGTGTTCTATGTTCTATGAATACTAAGCTGTGCCATCTGGCGTAGTGACTTTCCATTGCAGACCTTTGGACCGTCCTTCCGTTTCTGATTATGCATTA
This sequence comes from Clupeocharax schoutedeni, assembly GCA_037974565.1. Taxonomy (NCBI): domain Eukaryota; kingdom Metazoa; phylum Chordata; class Actinopteri; order Characiformes; family Alestidae; genus Clupeocharax; species Clupeocharax schoutedeni. Next base: position 21,088,856 of record JBBPDH010000124.1, read on the forward strand.
GTCTGGGTTCATCACAGGACTTCACCTTTGAGTCTGTGGACTACAGAAGTGGTGTCAAAGTTCAGGCCTAGTTCACCGCTTGACTGCCTTTCAATGCTTCATTGTTGGAAAGGTCAAATGGGTCACCAGGTCTGCTGATTACTATTGTCCTTGGGGGATGTATCTCTCAGTGTGCTAGGTGTTCTATTGAACTATTGAAAAATGAACAGGTTGTGGAATGTTGGAACCATATAGGGTAGCTACATCTCAAAACGGTAGCTGTTGAGGAAATTTCAGCTTTCCTTCTAGTTCACATTCTTAGCAAGAAAAAGTGTATCCTTCAAGATATCCTGAAGACTTTGTCCATTTAAACAAAACAAACGTGGATCATATTCTTTTGACCAGTCACTATTGTTGCTATTTTTGTGTAATGGGGCTTCTAGGACTGGCTAAATGGAGAAATCCCTCCATGTCCTTTCACTTACAGTATGTTCATGCTGCCAAATGTCCAGTGTGTGTTGCACCTGGCCTCAATTTGCACTTACCTCAGCTAAATCCTAACTCTTCTGATAAATTGGCGTGAGACATTGTAGTAGTCTGCGTGTGGTGGATGGCTCGTCGGAAAATGTGACGATGGCCTGCAGACTCAGCCGCCAGACAGAGAGCTGCAAAGCTGACGTCTATGCATACTAAGTTAATATTGTATTCTGCTTTCTCATGTAAATTTCACAGCAAACATCTTATGATCATGAGGTTTGTAATTACCTGAGACACAGAATTATTATCGTCAGCAATCATTTGTTTTCGCAATGTGATCGTTTGCGACATACTTTAATTCAATCACCTGAAACCAGCAACCGTGTTGTTTTGAGCCACTGCTTAATGGCAGTGTTGGGTGGCTCAGCACACCCTCAGCGATTTTGTTTACTACATCTCCAGGAAAAAGATGTGAATAAATGCATAGTGGAATTGTATAGCAACATCTAATGGATGAATAAATGATCATTTGGGTGCTAAAACAATCATTTAGCCTTAACGCTACTTCACGAATAATAGAATGTTAAAGCTTGGATAGTGCTGTTCTGGCGCTGTGATGGGCGAGTCAAAGGATGGCTGTGTACTTATTTTTGGTAGCTTTTTAAAATTCATAAAGCCTGCTTTTTAAAGCATGGTATTAAAAGAGCAAAGTTCTTTGTTTTTCCCCACAGTAAACCATGGTTGCACTAATGGTCCTTTTCCAAATGTTTAGAGATGTGAACCCTTACGCATACATACATGCAGTACATGTGCACATGCATACATATATATATATATATATGTTTAAACACAGGCACTGTGTAGTGAGAGAGAGAGATGTCTTAGAAATTTTAAAATTGACCATGATGGGGAACGTTTTGACACATAATTGATTAATATGTTATTTACTTCACTGTTTAAATAGAATTCACCCCACAGATACCTCTACTGAGGATCAGCTGATAACTGATGTAATGGCTAAGAATGTCTTTGTCCTGGGCTTGGGGAATTCCACATCGATTAGTATTTTTTTTTTTTTTTTTTTGGCTCTAACACTCCGGATTCAACTCATTAAAGCCTTGATGATACTGCTAATGAGTCAGCTAATTTAGAGGAAAGAAAACACTAAAGTGCGCTGTGCCTGAGCACCACAAGATTATGCCTGGGAAAATGTAGCTCAAGCAAGATACCACTACAAAGATAACTCATTTGAATCAATTCTCATTAAACAGCCTGTCTGTGTTCCTTCTTCAACTTCCTACTGTCTTGTTTGATTGAAAGAAGCGTATTATCTGGCCCAGACACCTCTGTGGCACTTCAGTGAGAAAAGAAACCAATGTTGAATACTGTACAGCTGGGAAATTAGTGGATACTCAGTGTTTCCTCTAGACTTTGTCATACTTTCATACTTAGGTATGATATCAAGCATGTATTTTTCCAGAAGTTTAGTCATGATCTGTTATTGGCGCTCACACAATAAGCTATGTGATTGCCTGCTGCGATTCAGATTTCTTATGGTGTGCTAAATCAACATTACATAGTTTAATTTTGTTGGTTAAATCGAAATTCCCAGCGAACGGCTCTCGTGTCTAAATCTTTAAGTCTTTATAATTTTAGTGGTTTTAAATTGAGGAAAAATGCCTTTAGTCTTTTTTTTTCATGCAGTAAAGTTATGATACCGCACCAGGGCACTCGCCCATCTGTTTCTCAAATTCAAAGTGAAGTGCTCCCCTGGCACACTGCCTGTATTCCTCACTGATGCTGTAGCACTCCAAAAGTGGCATGGCTTGGCTCTGATGGGGGCTGCCTCGCTGGCATGCCATTTGGCTTCTGTCCTGCACCCACACGGCTGTGATTTGAGGTGGTGACGATGACTTTGTCCTTAGAGAACATCTCTAATTTAGGTCTCATTGACTTTACAAGAGAATTCAGTCTCTTTGTTGTCAGTCACTTAAGATGGGACATTGCTAGGATGCATGGAAATTGCTGTTCTAGCTCTCTGATAGAAAAGTGTTGTGTATTATTGTGTGAAATCCAGCTTGGTGCAATAGGTTTTAGCACAGATACTGTCACGAATCAGTCACTGTCCTTGAATCAGCAAGTGATTCAGCATTAAATAGTCGATGAATCATTTATGCTTTGGTTCACTCGTGAAGCACATGTTCTGCTCCCTTCACTCAGCGGTACCTTAAACATGTGATAATTGTGTTCTCGGCAAACGTGACCAACCTCGCAGCCCGTGCACATGAAATATATCTACTCGTCTGACCTGCTTGTTATTCATCATGACAATTTCAGTTCATTTCAGCCATTGTTGTTATTAAAACTGTATCTTCCTGTATCTCTTTCTCACATGCAAAAAAACGGCATCACCCTTTTACATAAGAGATCATTTTTGCTTTGATGTGTTCAGGCCTGGGTATGTGCCCCTTTGCAGTAACATATTGCCTCTTTTTTTATTCTCAGAAATGGAGATTTTCTCCTGTAATCCTCAAATCCACCCATTTTATCTCTCAGATTAAAATACCTCACCCTGTGCAGTGATCAGTGTCACTCAAAAGAGGAACAAACCACATGTGCCGTGTCACAGCACTAATGTTGTCTGAAGGCTTTTTCATTTACTTGTTTATTTTTTTACAACATTTTTTTCCTTGCTGTTGTTGGCCCACAACTGTCCAGATCTGACTGTCCTTGTTAAAACAAAGTCTTAAGGAGTTCATTTCAAAGCTGCAAGTTTCTTCACTGAGCTGTAGTGCTGTTTGAATGGTGTGTATGCAGCCATTCCCATTTGAGGCATTGCTTTCGAAGGTCATCTACTTCTAATATATTACCCATAATGTACTAAGTGACACCTGGACACAGTTTACTGAGATCCATGTTTGCATATGCAACATGATCTACCTCCTACTCATGCGTCCTACCTTTCTGAGCTTTCACACATACAATGAGCCCATTATCAGGACCAGCGGTGGCAATGGGTATCCTTGGCAAGATCTACTGTCCTGGGCCCAAAATACTTTAATCACCTCATAAACCCTTATTAAAAAGCTAAAGCACACACAAACATGCACATATGAACACTGCAGACCTCATGGTGACTTGGTTAAGGCATTGGTCAGCAAGGCCACCGCTGACCCTTAATTCAACAGCTGTATTTATTCCAGGCTATGAACAATTAACAATTAAAGTGATGGGTGAGGAATTGTAAAATAAGGAAACAATCAGGCATTGTGCTTGACGGGCGGCAGGACCAGTCTGGACCGCCCTTGAGTAAAGCGGGTATAAAAAGATCCGTCCCAGCACATGGGTCCCTGTTTCCTCACATTTTACTTCCACCCCTCCATCATGTTGAAGATAAAGAAGGATGGAGAGAATGGTGAACCCTCCATGAAAAAGGTAAGGTGGGCATTTGGCCCGAGTGGTCTGGATCTCAGCATGGAGGGGGCGTCTAACAAGCTGGTTTTAGAGAAGACACTCAGCTCACAGCAGAACTCTGGATACTTGTTTTAACAGGTTCATTTTCTCACCATATTTTGAACGAAAAAGAATAATCATTGCCCAGACTACTAATGATACAAAGACTGGGTAATCGCTCAAAGAATAGTCACAATTCCAGTTTCCCTCTTAACCCCATTGTAGTTCGGTCAGCCAAGACACATTTCAGGTCTGAAGATTACTTTTTAATTTTGCAGGCTGAAAAAAATTGGCCTTTTGTGATTAAGACTTTCAATACTTGTTGGACTTGTAGCTCCTGTGTAAATCTAAAGAAGCAAACTTTATGGCATTAAATGGCATTAAAAAGCATTAAATTGTTTTATACGGGCATTAAAACTTTAGATAGTGTTGAAGAAACAAATATTACCAATTTGTCTTGAATATAATCTGTATAATTAATAACTTTGATTCATTGTCGCGAAGTATGATAAACACGGAACCAGTTTGGTAGTTGCTTCTGGCCGGTCCGAAATTGTGTGACAGACTTTTTAAGAGCAGCGACTGTGATGTGGCAGCGAAAACATAAAGCAGAAAAATGGGAAGGTGCAAATTCCAGAAAACATGGCTGGAGGATGAACAATTTAGGACATGGTTGCAGCCTGTTGAAGGTCAAAATGGAGAAGGATTGTGTAACGTTTGTAAGAGGGTGTTTAAGTTGGGTACAATGGGAATCAACGCCATTAAATCGCTTATGAAGTCCGAGGGACACAAATCGGCGCTAAAAGGCGAGCTAGCAATGAAAGCAAATGAATTAAGGCACTGTAATTATAATATACATGCATTTATACACAGGCGTCTTAGTTATTTGTTGCAATGGCATTAAAAATGTTAGAAATGGCATTAAAAAGGGCATTAAAAGGCATTAAATAAGATTTGAAAATCCTGCAGAAACCCTGCTTTCAGTAAACCATTCCTTTAGGCTGATCATGACCTGGTGTTAAAGTAGTGCTATTGCGTTAGATGGCAGAATTAACAGAGTGCAGCAGATACTGGTCATCTTCACAGTACACACTGTGACTTTTTTTTTTATTGTCATCACAAGGTGTTGCCATACCCATACGACAAACCCATGAGAGCAGTATAGTTAAACCCCATGTCATCAGCAGTCAGCAAGCCTGTCTCGCGGCCTGCAGCACAGAGGTTGTCCAGTTTCTCTCGGCACTGTTGACCTCCATAAGCTACGACTTGTCAGCAGCCTCCATATTTCATTGCTAGCTCCCAGAGTGCCAAATGGAGCCTGTGCCTGCCCGTGTTCGTCTGACAGTGTGGAGGACACATTGTGTGTGGTCTGCAGGTAGGTGCTGGGTTGGGTGTAAATGTAGGCTTCAAGCTGTAAAGTGAGAATGTACACATTGATTTTGGGTGTGACTCTGCTCTGGCTGTTTTTGTAAGTTATAAAAGAGTGTGTGAGTGTGTGTGTGTGTGTGTGTGCGCACATTATATGTGTGCCTTGGTTGGAAATTTCCACAGTATTCATGGTTTCACTTATTTTGTGCATGTATTTCCTGCCTCTGTGAGTGTATCACTTAGTATCACTATCAGTTTGCAATGTCAGTTTGTTCCTCTGAGGCTGTACAGTACACACTGTGAGCTTGTGGTGCAATAAAAGTTACCACTTTGTAAAACATTGATAACAGGAGGTCAGATACATGCACTTTGTTGCAGCCCTTCTTTTCCCATATGAGTCAAGGCTCTCTCTGTTTAATCTGAGCTATTGTGTTACAAAACCGCTTTACCCAATGAGTCGAAACCGGTGCTTTGGGTGCTGTGCACAAAAGGCCCTACGTGATTCAAGGTTTTTCTGTGTGTTTGAGAGACGGAGAGAGCGCTTGTCTGAGTCACGCCTATATCCTCAGTGTGTCACACCGTGTGTGGGCTTCCTTCGCATGACTTTGACTTTTGTTCTGAACCAATGCTCTGTCTTTTAGTTTTAAACCACCACTTCCCTTTAACAAAAAGGAACAGAAACTTTACTCCTGGATCATTTTCAATGAGTAAAAATATAATTATCTTGATGTATTTGACTTTTTGGGATTTGGCAGCGTTGGCAGAGGTGGACTGTCGATTTTTCTTTTTACTAGTGAGGAAATTTAATGCATGCAAAGTGGAAAGAGGAAGGGGAAGGTTTTTCATTCCTTGTCATTAGCGATGCACCGATTGCAATTTTCTTGGCCGATTCTGATTACTGATTTTTTTGTAAGTGTGTTCGGCCGATATTGATTTTTCCGATACCGATTTTTTTTCAATACCCCAGATAACAGAAAATTAGAGCTGCTTGGGTTCAACTTTTTAATGTAATGTGGTAGTTACTTTCCCTGTTTACTGGTTACATTAATAATAGTGACATATGATAGTGGCAACCCTACTGCAAATACAAACAAAAATCTAATTATCTTTAATAGAAAGCTTTTTTTAAATAAGGAAATTTAAATTTAAAGAAAGAAAATGTAAACAAATAAATGCCCCCCCCCCCAAAAAAAAAAAGATCGGCTTGAAATTGGCAATACGTGTGATCGTCGGCCGATCAGGCCAAAAATCGTCCATTTCCGATCACTGGCCGATCAATCTGTGCATCCCTACTTGTCAAATTTTTAATCATGGCTGAAAGAACGTTTGTTTCCATGTTCAAAGCACAAAATGCAGTTTTTATTATAACATACATTGCCAACAATATTGCCAGAAGTTTTAGGTGAGGAAATTTAACCTTAATGGGATTAAACTTGTGAACAACCTCTAGAGCAGACCACTCAGAAGCAACCAAACACCATGTTCTGTGTAACAGGCAACACAAGCACAACTTGTAGTTTTAAATGTTCTGTTCAGCATGTAAATCTCAGACTAGAAGCTGTGGACATGCAGGTGTTACTGACCAGTAAAAACAGGCCTGGGCCTAAATTTATGGAAAATCATGGTATTCAGTATTAATCAGAAAAAATACCACTTTTGCCCAGTTTTGCCCAAATCTTTCAACCCATGTTTTGAAATCTCAGCGTATGTGGGAATACTGTTTATTTTGCAGTAGTTAAGCAGACTGTAGTCATCTGTTAGAACAAGATAAATTTGTATTATTACAGCCAGTAGTGGACAGCAGCAGAATTAAAGGTGTGTGTGTGTGTGTGTGTGTAAAGTGAAAAAAGTGAAAGTATACATATATATATATATATATATATATATAGCATTACCTCATTTACTTAATGCCGACAATTATTTTATGCCACATTATTATCCTTTTATTTTGAAAGTTTGTAGCTATTTTATGCCTCTGCTGGTTTTCACAGGAGTTGGACGTCACCTTTTGTCCATATTATATGAGCAAAAGTATTAGGACGCCTGACCATTACACCAACAGGGACTTTAATAACACTGCATTCAGACACCTAGACTTTCATATGGAGTAGGTCCCTTTGTAGCTGCTATAATGCAAAAAATATCTGAACTGCAGCTGTGTAACTGTCTTAAAGGGAATACTACTGCACCTTTCACTGAAAGGCATCACACATTCTTAGTACTTTAAATAATAAAAGGGCAGAATACACAACTTTTTAATTTATATATATATATATATATATATATATATATATATATTAGTGGTGGGCCGTTATCGGCGTTAACCTGCTACGTTAATGTGAGACTCTTATCGCGCAATAAAAAATATCGCTGTTAATCTATTCACAAAGTTGGGTTGG
>JBBPDH010000124.1:21110571-21120707 GCA_037974565.1 Clupeocharax schoutedeni
CGATTTGTATAGTGTCCCAACTTTTTGGGAATCCAGTTTGTAAATACAGTATAAAATATATAAAATGGCAGAAATTCAATTGCAGCAGGCTCTTCTGAGAGTCTCTCATAACACAGACATCAGATGTGCCATGCATTTCTAGAGGAAGTCTTAAAGAGCAGTGCACAAGTGCCTGCCCACTGAAACTGATTGTGTGGGTTCAGTGCTCTGCAGTACTGTAACCGTGTTGTGACCTCCTCTGCCGCCTTTCGTCACATCTTGGTCAGATGATGCGATTGTCTTTGTTCTACTTAAGGGCCATTTCTGTCAGTGCTGAATAAAGCTATCATTGCTGCCCACAATAGCTTTCCACCAGATCATATCTGGAGCTCCAGTTAGTGGGGATGATATCTCCTGCTTGCTCTCCAGTATATGAGTAGCTCTTGTGCCGCCTGGGCACCTGGTTGATTCTAGTTGCTTTCTGGGGTGCTAAATGAGTGCAAAGTGACCCAGTCCACCTTCGCTGAATTAATTCACAGTATTTCAAGCATTGTCTTAACATTGTAGACTTCGTCGTTGCCAGACTTCGTCTGTGCTGTTCAGAAATTGGGCAAGTTTTCAGAATGTGTTTTTTTTCTTCATGTTCCACTCATAGATAAATATCTCTCCGTATCCCTAGATGTGGCGAGAGCCAAGCCTGATGCCTTTGGATAAGTCATGTACAAACTGTACTTGTTTATACTTGGCTGGTATCACTAGCCGACTACAATATGGGCGAGAGGGAATTTTGTATTGGATTTCAGTCATTTTAACATGTGTTTAACACCTGTATTCTGCACAATGGAGTGTTGTTTCAGGTCTGTAGCAGTATAAACACCAGTGGCATTTGTTATCCAGTCTGACTTAACAGGGAGGGGTTGTTTAAATACCACAGGGAATGGCATCTGCACACTGCTTTTTTCTTGTACCAGTGATGATCACATTCAGGTGATACCCTCTCAAATGAGTAATCATGACTGATGTACTGTCAGCAACAGACCTGACTTCAGTTGAGCAGTGCCAGCATCCTGCCTCCGACTCTTCCACTTGTCTTTGCTCACTGAAAGATTTCAGTGAAGGATTCAGGAGTCGCAGTTCCATAATGGAATTAAGTTTGCAAATTTAGCTCCACACATATAAATGTTGAAAAGAGCATGTGTATTGTTAAGGAACACATTTATTTGTTGCCGTTTTGGTCGATTGTCCATCAGAGCATATATATATATATGCATGTAAGGGGCGTGGTTTAGGCTACACTGTTTTCACTCGGTACTCTGTTCACAACAAGCACCAAATCAAATGTCTGGTATGATGCAGTAGAAATACAGTTCAGGTTCCCTATAGGCTGTGGTTTATTTGTAGATAATGGTTTATATATAATGGTCTATATAGGTTCTGTATTACAATTTAATACAATTTTAGCATTTTAATACATTTGTATTTTTTTCTTTATAGTAGTTGTTTATATGAGGCTTTATGCTGCTGTAGTACTTGCAACTTTCTTGCAAGTTTTAGTATGTGTACATTTAATAAATGGATTTGGAATAATATTGGGCTTTTTTAAATGTTTAATTTCATTTAATCAAGAATCTTTTAGCCCTGTGTGGTGATGATGATTGATGTGTTTTTGTATAGATGAATACGTGGCAAGCCTTCATCTGCCCACGTTTGATGCCCACCTCACAGAGCTGACTGATGAGCAGGCCAAATATCTGGGCCTGAATAAGAACGGGCCATTCAAGCCAAATTACTACAGGTCAGTAGCTTTTACCAGGCTGCAGTGTCTCATTTTCTCATTTTGTATAGTCTGTGCTTGACTGTGCAAAACTGCTTTTGTTTTCTGTGGCAGGTACTAAACCACCTCGTACATGGGAAATGAAGAGAAGTTGGCGCGACTCATCAACCCGTACAGAGCGAGGCTGGGGTTCAGCGTCTCTCTTTTATGGGGAGGGAGAGGCTCTGTGCTGATTGGCCAAGGGCGTGACTAACGATGCTACAGCAGTGTTTATTTATTTTCTGCTAGAATAACATAACTCTAATCCTTTTATGAGCTGCTACTGCTAGTGGCCCATCCTAGCACCGTCTTCTTGGAGATTTCACTGTTTCATCCATCTTAGCTTCATGTGTCAGTCGTATGTAATCCATTTAGAGATCTTCTGTTGTTTATCTATGACTAAGCTAATGTTGGAAAATCTAAAAAAACAAAAAAAACAACAACAACAAAAAACAAGAAGTAAACAAATGTGCGGTCTTTGATGATTTTGTGACAGAGATATAATTTGTCTTGTTGTCTTTATTTTCTACTTCTGTTTTCTTATTATGAAATGGTGTGTTGGGACACGATTACGGTTTCCGGGGGTCCTAATCATATCTTTGCTTTCCTTTAATCACATTATTCAAATGTGTATTTTGTTTGTTTTTTTTTTTGTTTCATTTTTTTTTTTTTTACTTTTTAAGCTCGTATTGATTTTTACTAAAAAGTAGAACTTTGTTATCTTGGTTCTGAATTGAAGTAGGCTAGTATAAAAAAATAGATGTGGGGCAGGGCCTCGTTCCCCCGCTATCATTCAAACTGGAAGAAAATGATTTTAATGGCCTGAACGTCGCTATCTCAGTGTGTCTCCCAAATGTAAGCCCAATACTTCTGTGTTGTAACAAAGCCAGTATTGATGTTTTTAAAATGCCCCCATGAGCATTTCACAGACTCTCTAGGTCTTGATTTCCTTTCCATGTTCCCACATAATTGCAGACGCTTACCAGGCTGTATAGTCAATCACAGGGGTGTATATTTAGATATTTATACAGAAATTTAAGATTTTTTATCTTCTGCCTCCCATTTTTGTTCCGATTAAATCATCCTCTATGTCATTATAAAGATAAGCAATTAAATGTTATGATATACTAGTGTAATATTAAATGTACTGAAACCTTCATTTTATATACTGTGAAGTAGAAACTATTTCAATGAGATACCAAATGTACTGTCAGATCGGTACCAAGTTTCTTAGCCAGGTCCTCTGCTGATTAGAGCAATGGCAGAACCGGAGGTGGTGAAGATTGACTGAAGCCAGTGGTGATGTAGGCGCACATTTCAGTGTGTGAACGGGTGGTCAGGGCGAACTGGTTGGGCTTGTATTGTTTGCTGGACTGTAAAAGCTGCCTTTGTGACTGGCTTATTCAAATGTAATAAAATTGGGACCTTTATTTTACTACACTTTTGAAATATCTTCATGGGCAGTTTGCCTGACTCCTTTGTGTTTGTCATAAAGGGAATTAATTGCTTTTACCATTTCCTTACTGATGTGGTCTCCCTTTTCTGTGCTCTGGTCTCAGAAGGTCTCACTTGAGCTGCCTAGGTCGTACTTCCATACATCTCCACAACTGTAACACAGGGTTGTGTTTTGCTTGCCCTCAATAGAGCAGTGTTAAGCAGGCCAGTGGACTCATTGGTGCTCTTCCCAGACATCTCAGCATTTCTGCACGGCCCAGACAAACTAAATCACCCATACATTCATTATTTTATTTCTAAAACCCTAATACTGTTACAGCATTCAATGTTTTTGTGCTCTGATTATGCTTGCTGTTAAAACTGTTTTAATGTTCTAGACTGTATTACCATGTGAAAGTGTATTCTCCCATTTGTCTGAGATATTATAGTCTATCAGGCTGCCTCTAGCACAGAACCCTCTTATTCATTAATCTGCTACATCAGCTGGAGTGGACATGACTGCCTAGATGTGTGGTAACCCACTGTCTTAAATTTATTTTCTTTTTTTTTTTGTTTTTAAGCTCTGTGTGTGTGTGAGAGAGAGAGAGACTGCTTGAGTGAGTGAGTGAGTGTATGTGTGTGTGCATGAGGTCCTGGAAAGTACATTGTTTCTGTTTTGCTGTTGACTCAGGTTCTAAGCCTGTGCACGAGACCGATGCGATCAGCGGTCCCATAGCATCGTGCACATCAGGTCGACACCAGCACTCTCATAAGGGGACAAGCTTAATAGAAGCTAAATCAGTTCCACTCCTGTATTGTATTCAGCACAAGTCCGAAACCCCTTTATGTTGTCAAATGTTGCAATATTGCAAGTGATAATGGTAGATGAGCAATAATCAGTATGTACCCCTAAAGAATAAAAGGAATACATTTCAAAAATGCATTGGAGGTAATTGTTTCAGGTGCTGTTGACCTGTGGATTATTAAATTGTGCTGTACGGGAGTTATAATAGCTAAAACGACTTTAAAGACTTGGTTTGACTCCTATTTTCAGTGGCATTAGTAGAATTTAGTTTCTTTTTACACTGAACTTTTCCATAGGAGGATGAGAGGCCTGCTGGCTGGTCACTTGGTGGAAGAAAATACTTTTTCTGAAGTAGTTTTTATTCATTTGTATGGCATATCTTAGTTCAGTGATGAATCTCACATGTAAAGAGCTTGAGCACTCTATCAGGATCTTTAAAACAGTAAAAAAGGATTTTTACCAATCTTTTCATCAATTTATAAGCCTAGCAGAAAGGTTTCCTGCATTACTAGAACGTCAGAATATCGATTTAATGGATTTATATTGATATTTTATATGTTTCTTGGCATTAAGTCAATTAAAAATACCTGTTTTAGGTCACCAGAAACATAAGGTTATTATATCTGCCTTCTGAACAGCTGTTTCTGTTACTGTGCTACCACCATGTATGTAAATACTGTCTAAAATGAGACTTTTTTCAAATGAGAAATTTAGCCAAACTTAACAATGCATGAAAAAGTTCAAATTTTAAAAATGGGTGAAAAACATCATGCAGTAACTGCAGTAACAGCACTCATTTTAGGATGACTGGCCATATTTATATGTAAACATGTTCATGTTTGTGACATCACAGCCACAATGAGTTCCTAACAAGCTGTATTTGTTCATGGACTGGTGGGTTTTAAATATCTAGCAATCTTTATGTAGAGTGCTCATTTAGGAAAAAAAAGCAGTGGGCCCTTTAAAACACTTGAAATTAAGTTTGGATGTTCCGCCAGAAGCTCCCAAGCTCCGGTTAACCCAGACTAAGCTCTCTATTCTTAACCACTCCTGGCAAATTCCTAGCTGCAGAGCCAATAGATAAGGGTTATAATTGGAGAGTGCGCTAACAGCTCGTTCTACGGTCATGTGACAGCGTGTGTGGACATGAGCAGCTGCTGTCGCCACTCTCGCTCCGGCCTAATCGTTCGACTCTCCCTTGCTGAAAGCCTCAGGCTGTACACACAAACGGACGAGTAATAGTTGCTGAGCACACCGCATATGCACGGAGTCAGGGTCACTGTCTTTTCTGCCAGCTCTGACACATAGCTGTCATCAAGTCACGGTTCAGCAGGACCTGAGGATGACTGAGCTCTTCTGGCTGAAATAAGAGCTTTCCCCTCTGCGGCCCATTCAGTCTAGACCCAAGATCGAGTCAAGCATACTTCTGTGCACTTTTGCTTGATTGTATAAGTGTGGGGAAAAGGTCAAAGCTGACCAAATTGGCTGCTTCATAAGGTGGTGGTTATTTTCATCACGGATTTCATCAGTTTCGTCATGGAAGGGACTGTAACACCCACTGGAACAGTCACAGGGCTTTAGTCTTAGTGCCACTTTTTATCATATGCCCCTTTGACCTTAGTGCAAGCCTAGTGCCCAGATTTACAGCAGTGTTCTTCAAATTTCGTTGCTCCACCCCAATATGTTTTGTCCATGCTCCCTGGCTGATAATCATTTTTGTCTATGGTTTTACAATAGAACATCAAACAGAGCATTCTTAAACCTACTGGCGGTGGTTCAAATGAAAATTTGACCTGTTAGAAGCAAAAGCTGAGGTTCAGGACCTACCAACAGAAGGCAGCAGCTCAAAAGCTGAGAGGGTGGTGGTCAGAAATGCTTATCATTTATTTGTGAATAGATCTAGACTGATATTCTAAACTTTGCTGTTTTCTTGCAGACTTGCTTTCAAACTTGCATGTGATGCAGAGCGTTAAAACACTCAAGCCTTTACTGCCCCCTGGGAATGCTCAAGTGCAAATCAGTTCAAGTAAATTCCTGTTCCCCAGAACTTAGGAACTACATTCGGGCCTCTTGAGTTCCTCTTCTGCACAGGAACTGGTAAGTCATGGTGAAAAAGAAGGAACTGCTCTCAGGTTTCTCCTGTTTCAAAGTGAATAATGACACTGTTCTCTTCGTCTCTTTGGTCAAATTGTTTATAGTGCTGTCAAACAAACCTGCCTTAAAACAGAACACCACATTAGCGTATGGTGTAGCGTCCTTTCTTGTCTGTTTTTTCAGTAAACGTTCATACAAAGGATGAAGGAGTTACGTCCCTTTTGGGCTGACCTCAGGACAAGGTTCCGCTGTGAGGTTTGACTTTTCCACTCTTGCATTGAACCGTTCACCTTCAACCGTGCTGCATTAATGTAGTCTCAAACCGAGTGTATGTTCACACAAAAGACCCCCTTCCCACAAATCAATAATTCATTAAGCCTTAGGTAGTTTAAGTGTATTCATATGTAATGTGACAGTACAGTTCTTTTTCTTCCCTGACACCATTGCTGGCTAAAAACAACATTCTATCTTTAGCCACCTTCAAAGTAGAGCAATCCTCACTTATTTGTTATCTTTTATTCTCGCTGTTTTGTTATCTTTTATTCTCTCTCTTTTATTAAGACAGCAAGTCTCACCTCCAGTTCTGTGGTCCACATCACTAGCTACTGATCAAAGCTTTCCTGAGCTGAGTATGGAAGGACAATTAATAGAGTAACAGAGAACAATTGGAGTGAATAACACTGATCATCTCGGAATGTTGGTGCCTGTTAGGAGTTAGGAGTAATCCTCACCCTGTGGCAGAGAGGGCCCGCAACTCCAGTCCAGGGCTGCAGTCAAACAAAGTTGGTGATTTCCCTTTGAATGCATCCACTAAACCTGATAATCAATACATAAGTGAAAGACGAAATTCAACAAGTGGTCCAGAGTGGACCGTCCTGTTTCCACAAGGGTTCTCAGCAAAAATATTTAGCCCCCATCCTTGACACATGCAAAGAAATGAACCAGTAATAATGCATATTGAGGTTTAAAGCTCCTTTACATTTTTAGTGTTATATTATCATGTAATACTGTAATGTGATGGCAACATCAAATTGATAGCAAATAAATAGCAACTAAGAAGAATTAACGAAGGTTCCGTCCACCTGCGAAAAGAGACAGCCCAGAGTTAACCCCGCCTCTATCACCTAATAAGGCAAAGGGGACGTGGCCATATGATCTTCCCCGCCCTTTTTGAATCTGATCTAACGTGTAGAGGGAAACTGCCCGGTGTAATGCACCGCCCACATAACCTAATAAGGCGAAGGGGCGTGGCCGCATATATTCTTCACCGCCTTAAATCTATTCGAACCAGGGAAGGGGCGGGGCGAATCGAGGGGCTAACCACAGTGTACACGAGTTCACGCCCATCTTCGCCGTGCTGCACAGCCAATCAGAGCAGTGGTCCGGCGGTGGAGCCGACAGCAGGGAGAACTGAGAGGCGTTCATACACATACACACACATACATACACACGCGCCTTCAGCCATGCAGCAAGGCGACGACGCGGAGGTTCCCTCTCTGAATGACCTGAACAACAACAGCAGCAAACACAGGAGCGGAGCACAGGGCAGGGATGGGTTCAGAAACCAACAGAAAGACTCGGAGGTAAATCAGGACCTGGGCGAGCTGTTCTGTGGCGCGCACTTGTGTGTGTGTGTGTGTAAGAGAGAGAATGTGTGTGTGAGTGTGTTGTTGCTGGGTTGCTGTAAATACCCCCTTGCTCGTCAGCTGGTGCTCTCCTAGTGCTTATTCTGGCCATAGGGCAAGTGCTCGCTATAAATACCCCGTAAATATAATCTCGACAACAGATCATCCAAAATGCATGATGGAAACGACGGTGTGTGTGTGCACAAATTCATGTGCATCCTCTGTCTAATCATGCCTGTGGATTACTGTATTGACTGGGCTCTACACACAGGACTGTCTGTGTATTACAGTCTATTTATATACCTGTCTGTGGCTTTGGGTGGATGGATCTCTTTCCCCTTTTTTAATATTTCTGAATTCTGAAGGCACCCTTTTGCATATTGCATATCTAAAGGGAATCAGTTAAAAGTCATTGGCCAGCTGTGTTTTGCACAGTGCAGCCGTCTGTAATTATTTGCTCCAGGCAGACTGGAGTGCAGCAGACTGTGCTGGGATGTCCCCAGTGCCCGTGCGGTGCCATCCCAACATGTGAATTTTACGGATAAGCCGGTGCCATTAAAAATGAAAGCTCCCTTCTTTTGCAGATCTGGTCTTTTCCCAAAGGAAAGCAGCCCACTGTTATTCTGTCCCTCTGAATTCCTCAACAGTGGTAGTTGAGGCATATTGGGGGATGTTTTGTGAAGCAACTGGAGCGTGTTTTTGCTCCCGCAGCCCTGATTTTCTAAGGCAGTGGAGAGAGAGTTTTAGATGTAAACACATGCCAGTCTGTCTGGAAAAAACACAACTGTAACAATGATGATGCTGGTACCCCCGGTCCCTGGGCTCATATGAATCAGCAATGTCTGAATCCCAGAGTTTTCCAGAGGTCAAATAGAGCATCTGTCAGATGGAATATGATCTTTCTGACCCGTTTGTTTCAGGCCAGTGATTCTGTGATGTGTGTATTCTCTGCTGCTCTGTCTGGTCGTGTGGTATTTGTGGAATAAGCATCAAGGGATGGTGAGTTGGGCCCCTTTGATGAAGAACCCAATGAATGTGTCCTGGTGTCGCTCATGTCTCTGTGCCAGTGCTGAGGTGGGTATTATAGACACTTGTGTGTGTGTGTGTGTGTGTGTGTGTGTGTGTTTGTGAGGGCTGATTTGGAAGCCGTCTGCTCCACCAGGCTGTAGGAGATATGAGTTCAATTATAGATCTAAACAGCTTCGCAGCATACAGACTGGCAAAATCTGGCCTTTTTCTCCAGCCACAGTATCTGTGCACTCGGTTTCACAGATGTGTTGTCTTATGGCTTTTTGAGCACTGGGGTAAATCCCATCAACAAAGTGCTGACAATTTTCCTTTAAATTCTGTATTAGAAAACCAAATTCCAGAAGGTCACGCATCACTCACTTTTCATGAAAATGTCAAGGCCATGCATTGTGTCACGACTGCTGCTGTTTCTTAGCTGAGGCGAATAGGCAGATGTTAGATTTCTTACCATTTCAATGCAATAAACATATTTTTACTGACAATTAGGATCATCCAAAATGCTTAGAGGAAAATCCGTCGACTCAAACAGCCTTTAACGCACCTGGGTAGTCACTTCTACTCAAATAAGCCCAGGCACCTGTATCCTTCTTTATACATATACATATACATATTCTCTGAAACATCCTCTTTGTCATCATTCTCCTCCAAGCATGCTAATCTGTCCAGTCTCATTGTTTTAAAAGATGTGATGGTGCTCCAGTGCTGAAAGCATAGTAGGATGGGGGAAGAACAGGGTAGCAGGTGGAACAGGACATAACTAAATCTGAGTTGAATGAAAATAGATTTGGTCCTTGACTTTGAATTGATTTCCATCATCAGCATTATTAATTTAATAAAGGATTGGTTAAAATTAAGTGGGTCTTGGATAGTAAATACTGGGCTTCCTCCTTCACAAAATTTTAATTACAGTTTTTGTCTGTACCCTGCTTTGCATGCACACTGGTCTTCGGTTAATCGGTAGCTTACAGTCTGCTGTGTGTAACGCGTATTAACGCTTGTTTTCAACTTGATTGTTATTGTTGGTGGTGTCAGAGCTCTCTGACCCGTATGCCGTGAATAAATCGACGGTGGCCTTGGAAAATGGCATTGTGTGTTATTGATCTGGCTCCATCCCTGGCGATTAGAGTTATGGAGTGGTCTCTTGCTGAGAGTGTGTTGGCGGTGGCACAGAGGGAGCATCCTTCTGGAAAGGTGTGAGTGTATATGACTGTCACAGAAAACTCCGTATGCCATTCAGTCACTGCCATCTGCTCCTGGGGACCAAATAAAGTACCTCTGACTGTGTGTGTGTGTGTGTGTGTGTATGTGTGTGTGTATGTGTGTGTGTATGTGTGTGTGTATGTGTGTGTGTATGTGT
>JBBPDH010000124.1:21133291-21143291 GCA_037974565.1 Clupeocharax schoutedeni
TACTAGTTACTGAAAAAAGTAATATTATTACAGTAACGCGTTACAAAGTAACGCGTTACACCCAACACTGAAAAACAGTAATATGATAGTAAAAGTAAGGACAATAATAAAAGCTAGTTAAATAAAAAATGATCAAAAATGTGTCTATATGAAACCTGGCGAATAGTTATTGGCAGTATGTTCCAGATCCCTGGTGAAAAAAGTGGACAGGTGACCTTAAACCATGATGTAGGTTACATGGGAACACATAATAAGGTGCGCACACTGCTGCCACTATGGTATAGTATACTATGGTATAATTTCTATATAAATACATTACAAATAGAATGGAATTCTCTGGAGCAGCAAAGATGATAATGTCCAGCTCTAAGCATCAGCTAGTAGCATATTGAGGCCCTCACCATTGGTCTGTGGAGCAGAGAAGATCCATCCACCTTTGGGATGAGTTGGAGTGGGGTTTGTGTTCCAGAACTAAACATCCAACATCAGTACCTGATCTCACTAATGCTCTTGAGGCTGAATGCAATCAAATCCTCACAACAATGTTCCAGTATCTAGTCGTAAAGCCTTCCCAGAAGAAATACATCAGCAGGTATCTACAAACTTTTGGACACATAGTCCTTTTATCGTTTTGCTGTGCATCAGTCCACAGAGATACATCTTACTGTTGGCACAGACTGTGACTAGTGATGAAAGATCTGAAACCTTTCAATATGTCCAACGGTGCCACAGCCTTGGAAAACAAGCAACTTTACTTAAGTCTGCACCTGGGACATAAATAATGCATGGGCTGGGTGAGTGAGAGAGAGACACACACACAAAGAGAGCGATCTGGGCCAGACATGGCTGCGAGCACAGTCGCAGGCCTTATCAAATACTCTTCATAATCTGTAAGCTCATGCATTATTTACCGCAGTCACTCCAACTTTGCAATCGTGTGAAAGGTAGCACAGCACTGCGCTCTGCTGCTGAATTCAGAAACAGAGAGAGAGGGGGCACTGCAGCGTGACTGATAAGACTTTAAGTGGTTAGCGCAGCACTGAGACATTTTCTGTAAACAGTCCTAGTATAGGGACAGACCCCTGTGGACATTTGTAGGGCTGGTGGTAATTCTCTATGTATTTAAATGGATGTTATTTCAGTGTTCTAAAGAAATGCTGTTAAATAAAGTTTCATTCAATAGATCTGTATTATAGCAGTGGTGAACAATGTTTAAGCGTATTCCTGTTTTTTTATTTGCACTGAAATTCATGACAGTCTCTGATATCATGTTAAGATTTTTCTTTGTTCAACAAAGATAGTATATGACTTTCTGTTCTTATGGTGTTCGATCCTCTTTTCCACAGAGAGAAAGACATTGAGCATTTTCTGGAGACCAGCAGAAATAAGTTCATCGGCTTCACCCTGGGAAGGTGAGTCGACCTCTCTGCCTTCATGGATGATGGTGGTGATGATCACCAATCATCAAGTGTTATTACCTAATGTTTGCTGGAATCTAGAAGAAAGTCTGGCTAGTGTTTCTTTTCGTTTGCAGTGACACAGAAACCCTGGTTGGGCTTCCCAGGCCGATTCATGAGAGTGTGAAGACTCTTAAACAGGTGAGACACATTTCCAAAAGTGTTTCCTGGATAAATAACATCATCTGTCTTAGGATAGGTTTTGCTGCTGTTTAATTTGTATGCCTGGTTGATGTTCTTTGTTATACTTAAAATGGGATCAATGCACCATACCTCTTGAAAATCTATACTACTTAAAAATAGCAGACATCAATTTAAGACACCAAAACCATGAAATAACGAGTAGGGAATTATGCAGTGACCAAAAAAGCATTTAACACCTCAAAACTATGTTTACTTTTCAACACTCCCCTGCTCCCTTGACATTACTTTATGCAGTTTTTGTATTCTCTTGAGAGGCTTTAAGAATCCCCTGATTGGTGTAAATGTCGAAGCATTGGCCTGATCATCAAGAAACTGCATGTTAAAGCTTGGCTGGTTCTGTAGCCAACCCTGGCCAGGAGTATAAAATTGGCTTCACTCTACCCAGGATGGTTTTCCCTCTACCGCATCAATTAACATGTTGCTAGCCAGCTATGGCGTCTAGTAGATGATGTAATTATTGGCAGTCGCTGCTCTCCTCCAAGTGATGACATGTTTCTGTTTTGCTGTCCTTTGTCTTTTGTCATAGCTTACTACGGTTAAAACAATCATTAAAATTAATTAATTAAGGCCTTATATAACAATGTGTTTATATTAATATAGACACTCAAACTGCTCCTCACTCAGACTCTTTTAACCCATAGTCAGTCTACTTTAGTTTTTCTGTGCTATAAAAACTGATTTGACAACTGATCTAATGTATTAAAGTGGTCCCTTATAGTAACACCTGAACACACCAAAGCACATCATATGATTTAAAATTCTTTCTCTGCATTTAACCCATTCATCAAGTGAAGCATGGGGCACCTGGGGAGCAGTGTGTGTGGACAGTACCTTCTCATGGATGCCTCAGTGATGACACTAGCAGTGTTGCGATTTGAACCCACAACCTTCTGTTGGGCCAATGCTGTAACCACTAAGTTTTTTTTGATGAATTCTCACAATGCATAGAATTAGACAATTTCAAACAAGTAAAAAGTACTAGAAATCTGTTATCATCTTGAACTAGTTTCAAACTATTATCTTATGTTCTATTATATTATATTATTGTTGAGAATTAAGATGATTTCACTTGCCAGGATATCATTTTCTGCAGTGTGTACATCCTGAAATAGGATTGTCATATTAGCTTGTGCTAGTGTGACAGAGCCTAGCCCTGAGCTGAGCATCACAGTGCTGCAGTCCAACAGCTGCTGGCCTCTGATACGGGTTTATGCCACGTATTAGTGCTCCTTCAGTCACTCGCTGACAAGATTGTTCTCCTTGGTCACCATGACGATTCATTCTTCCTCTGTCCCTCTTTCCATCGCAGCACAAGTATGTCTCCATTGCTGAGGTGCAGATCAAGAGAGAGGATGAGCTGCAGCAGTGCCCAATGACCATGGTGCGTCAGAACTCGAGCATTACTGCTAGGAATTCTTTCAAAGCCCTCACCAAAAGGAATGTCTGCATTAACTGACCAAATTCAAAGCAGTATGGAATGTTCAGCTTGACCCTGAGTGCTGTAACCCTACATTCCAATAGTTATATTATTTTGCACTGGATGTCGAATGGTGAATTCAACATGCTGAATCCTGTGATTGGCTAGGGGGAGGAGGAAGTGGAGGAGACGCCTGCAGAAATCTTATATGTGGGGATGCTCCCAAGTCTTTCTCAGTACGTGGTGAGTGTTTTCCAAATGTGCTCTTTTTTCTGTACACTGGGTATTTATTAAAGGTAATGTAAAAAAAGGCTCGCTTTTCCTCAGTGGATTGCATGGTGCAGTCTTTTCACACAGTACTCCTATGGGGGCTCATTTAACTTTGATTAGGGCCCATTAAACCACTAGAAACGGAAATGCAGATCTAGATGAAATTTGTAGTTGCACGTAAGCGCTCTAGCCGCAGATTGTACCATGTCCATCACTGGATTGTTCATTGCAGTTATATGGGTGGGGTATACGGTCTCTCTATATTTCTGTATTCTACTGCTGTGTTTCAGATTGCACTTTTGAAGCTCCTTCTGGCTGCAGCTCCAACCTCCAAGGCCAAGACTGACTCCATCAACATCCTTGCTGATGTTCTTCCTGAAGAGATGCCGTAAGCTTACACCCCCACACACTCCTACACACACAGACACACACACACACATGCACACACAGAGTCAGGCATAGCCAGCACCTGTGTAAAGTGATGCTACATATTTTCTTTTTACCTGTGTAAGTTGTGGCTGATTCACTTCCTTAGAGCGTACAGTCTTACAAATAAATTTTTTAATGTTTAATGCTAAAATGATAAATACTGGTTCCACTGGGTCCCTGAGCATGACCCTCAACCTGGGTGCCTGAGCAAGACCCCCGAGACAGTTTTTCTGTACACACACAGACCCCCATGTTGAGTTATATACATATTGTTTATCTGCATGACATTATAACAATATATTTATGTGAATGTTTTGAGGCAAAGTCAACTGGCCTGCTAACTTTAGCTTTAAGATTGTTGTTGTCCTCGTCTGCCAAGTCATTTCTGTCACACAAACCACAACGACCTGCCCCACCAAGGCCGAGACCCCTGGATATATTAAGATATTTGGCTTCCTATCAGTGATGTCAGCTGTCTGGCTTCCTTCTGCAGTCAACAAAAAAATGAATAAAAACTGCTAAATTAGTTTGTCCTCCCACCTTCAAGCTACAACATCTGAATCGTGATCTTTCAATCTCACTCTAGAGACTGCTGCGACACAGCTGCAGGTTTTGAAGCCTGGTGTATGTTTGTGTGTGTGTTTGTGTTGGAAACAGAATCACTGTCCTCCAGAGCATGAAGCTGGGCATTGACGTGAACAGACACAAGGAGATAATTGTGAAGGCCATCTCTGCTCTTCTGCTGCTCCTGCTCAAGCACTTCAAGCTCAATCATATCTACCAGGTCAGAAACATCTCTCTTCCTTTCTATTTTTCATATCTCCTGGGGTCTTCTATCTCTGTTTTTCTCTTCATCACTTTCTGCCCTCACACTCTCGACCCATGTCTCGTTATATTCCAGGTTCTTTTAGCTTCCCCTCGCCTCCCCTCCCTCCCTCACCTCCTGCAGCTAACTGATCCTGCACTGTGCTGATAGGCACACAGTCAAAGCTCCATTCATCTCCAGCAGAGAGAGAGGGAGAGAGAGAGAGAGAGAGGGAAATGAGAAAAGAGGCCCCAAGCAAATTTCTCCTGTTCTAGACAGAAGGGATTTAGGGCCTATTTTGAGGCAGCTTATATCACTACTGCAGAGAAGAAGATTCTTCAGCTAGCCCAGTAAAACACTGAACACTTATGATATCTGAGCCCTCCAGGATCAAACAGTGTGTTCTGGCATCACCTCCATGCGGAAGAGTGAGAACCAGGGATGAGAGGGAGACCTAGATTGGTGAAGAAAGAAAAAAGGAGGGAACAGAGTGTTCTGGGCTGTGATTTGCACGCTCTTGTCAGTACAGTTCAGTCTAATCCTGTTTGATGAGTAAGACAATCTCATTTTATCTTGTTATGAACACTAGATTGTGAAGTCCCTAATCACAATAGCGCACACTGGCGCCATCTGCTGGTGAACAGGCTTTAAAGAGAATTGCAGAGAGTTTGGTGTGATTATTTGGTGCAGAGCTGCAGTTCTCCATTACTACTTTACATCCCTTAAAGACAAAAAACACATTACCATAAATGTAGTCAAACAGCCAAGACATGTTCAGTGTCTGAAGATTGCCTCTTTAGTTTTGTAATGGAGCTACAAAACTAATGAAGCGGTCAAGTCTGGTATTTTTTGCCTTTGCTGTGGTCTCAAGGCAATAAATGTAAAACATGGCTTATCATACTCTCAGAAAATTAGTTTTGCAGTATGCTGGTGCATCATAGGAACAACCCATACTGGAGTCTGGTACTTATTTAATTGCTCTCCCTATGTTTATTGGCCAATATGGCCTCCTCACATGAGCTTAGTGTGTTGATTTTAAGCAAAATCTAAGCAAAATTAAGTTGAATGGCTCTCACACATCAGAAAATCCTACAGAATGAAACACTTCATTTCAGTACATTGGGGAAAAAATGTGGGAAGAGTCAGTGCAGTATTGAGGATCTATGTTATTAAAATGTTAATCAGAGTGGAATGTCAGCTTGCACAAAACAGAGACCAAGGAAACGCACACACACACAGACAAATATCCTTTAGATCATTTTTGGCCTTAAAGATAAATGTCTGTTCTCACTTTTTAAAACCAAATTCTGCAGGTTTTTGGTTTATCAGCTAGTATTGTGTGCGTGCATAATTCGCATAACGTTGTCACATTATCTCAAACAAGCTTCTATGGCTTTTCGTATTGTGTGGCATTGTGATCTGTACAAATGTTTACCCCAAAAAATACCGCTGGGTTCAAAAACGACCCCACCGCCTCTGTCACCTTCTGCCCTACAAGTACCAGGCATACAAAAGGCTATTGTCTTTTGTATTGTTCACTGGAGTTTGTCAACCATCCATTGTTGCACTGAGTACCAATGGGGCCATTTCTGATCCCACAACAAAATTAATGGAGAAGGCTAAAGTAGTTCATTTTCCTCTGTGTTACATGCTTCTGTCAATCCAAATTAAGCGTGAGTTTAAAATGTATAAATATACTAGCATACAAAATGCATTTTTTTCAATCCCAACCCGGGAACAATGTTGAGTGATATCGGCTTTCATTTGGTTTTATTTTGCTCGTTAGCTCCACTATATTGCCAAAATTTAGTCACCCCTTGAAATAATTCAATTCAGGTGTTCCAGTCACCTCTGTGGCCACAGGTGTATAACTTCAAGCACTTAGGCATGCAGACGCTTCTACAAACATTTGTGAAAGAATGGGTCGCTCTCAGGAGCTCAGTGAGGTCCAGCATGGGACCGTGATAGGATGCCACCTGTGCAACAGTCTTGAAATTTCCTCGCTACTAAATAGTCCACAATCAACTATCAGTGGTATTATAACAAAGTGGAAGTGGTTGGGAGCGACAGCAGCTCAGCCACGAAGTGGTGCCGCATAAACTGACTGAGCTGGTCAGCAGATGCTGAGGCATATAGAGGTCACAGGCTTTCTGCAGTCAATCGCTACAGACATTCAAACTTCATGTGGCCTTCAGATTAGCTCAAGAACGGCGTAGAGAGCTTCATGGAATGGGTTTCCATGGCTGAACAGCTGCATTCAAGCCAAACATCACTGAGTGCAATGCAAAGCGTCGGATGGAGGGGGTGTAAATCACGCCACCACTGGACTCTCTTCTCCATCATGGATGAATTTGGATTTGGCGGTTGCCAGGAGAACAGTACTTGTCTGACTGCATGGTGCCAAGTGTGAAGTTTGGAGGAGGGAGGATTATTGAGTGGGGTTGTTTTCCAGTGCACAAAGCGAAGTCTGTAAAGACATGAATGAGTGAGTTTGGTGTGGAAGAACTTGACTGGCCTGCACCCAATAGAACACTTTTAGAATGATGTTGGCCTTCTCATCCAACATCAGTGTCTGACCTCTCAGATGTGCTTCTGGAAGAATGGTTAGAAATTCCCATAAACGCATGCTGACGTCAGATTAAACCCTATGGATTAAGAATGGGGTGACACTTAAGTTCATATGAGAAGAAGAGGGAATTATTTTAGCATCATGATGTATTTCTATGAAGGTATTTGTGTTCAGTGCCTCTATTTTAAATTTTTGCAAGATACGATTCAGATTTCGTGGCCTAGTACAATATCGATTCACTTTCCAGCTGCCAAAATGTAGACGCCATTGCAGTAAACAGTAATCAGCGTATCGTGTCTTTAAATATTGATATATATATTAATAAATATTGATAGTTTTGGTTGATTTCTGCCGAGAAATACCTATAAGAATACACTGGGTCATTTTTTCAAAAGGCTAGGGTTAAAGTACAGAGTTAAATGGAACAATGCTATCAGTCATTGTAAACTTGAAAATGTGCTTTTGTTCAGTTTTTATTCAATAAACTTGTGGTACAAAACTCAAAGCATTCCATTGCTGGTATGGAGGCTACTGTGTGGTGGTTTAATAAATGACAAAGTCCATGCGGTTGATGTTTAGAGATGCAATGATTGTAGACCGCAGCAATCAAATGCTGGCAGTTCATCATGAACACACCCTGCAGGCAGAATCTCTTCTTAGAAATGGAAATAAATCAAAGATGTGATTAAAAATGAAGGGCTTTCCTGCTCCCATCTCATCTGTGATAGAAACACTGGAGACGGAGAGATTAATCACAGCTTTTTGCTGCGTATATCTCTGTGTATGAATGTACCACTACAATGGTAGATTTAAATCACATAGTCTTTTGCTGGCTGTTCAGTCTAAAAGGATCAGTTCAGCAGAAAATGAATTTACTTCATTTTTCTCAAAAATAATTTGCCTGTTTTTTCTCTTACGTCATTAATAGATCAGCCAAGAGATGGCTGGTGTTTGAAGTAATAGGAGTCAGACATCTGAAGCATTTCCTTTCAACAATATATTTATTGATTTTAAACAGGGATATAACAGAGTAAACATGTAAAGGTTCAATATACATTAGCTTTTATAACCCCTTTATAAACCCTATAGCACCCGAGACATCTGAAGCATTTAATTTTTAAAGTTATTACATGAGATAGTAATGAATATGCTGATCGGTGGCAGTGAGATACATGCAGGATGTTGTAAAAACAACAGCAGCACAAATATTTATTTTCTCTAAACAATGGCTCATTTTAAAACAATGTTGATTTAAGGTGGAGCTTCTCCTTTACACACCATAATGCTTTTAGATGGTTTATGATGGTTAAACCCGTGTCTTACAGATGTCCTTTCTTGCACAGCATCCGGCAGCAGCACATGCATCTTCTGAATCAGCTTTAATGTAATTACTGTGGCTCTTTGTCTTGTGCAGTTTGAGTATGTGTCCCAGCATCTGGTGTTTGCCAACTGCATCCCTCTCATCCTCAAGTTCTTCAACCAGAACATCATGTCGTATATTAGTGCCAAAAACAGGTAGGCCATGTTCAGGCCTCTGCTTCTCCAAGACCAAACATTTTCCAATAATATATGTGTTCTATACGTGTTTAATCTATGTGTTACACTGTGTGTTCTGACCGCAGTATATGTGTTCTGGATTTCCCTCACTGTGTGGTCCATGAGATGCCTGAGCTAACTGCTGAAAGCCTGGTAATTTCTACACTCTGTAGACTTTAAATAGACTCTTCTCAATATGTCCCTTTCACTGGTGCTGTTCATCTGTTAGGATGCCTGAACAGGTGTGAGAAATGCCTCTGAAAGATGCTGATGTGTGTATTTTCTGGCTGTGTATGCGTGTGCTAACAGGAAGCTGGAGACAGTAATCAGTTCTGTTGGCGGAATCTGTTCTCCTGCATCAACCTGCTGCGGATTCTCAACAAACTCACCAAGTGGAAGCACTCCAGAACCATGGTGAGAGCTCAAATATAGCATTCTCATATTTATAATGTTATAATTTGGTGCCTCAAGACTCTAGTCCTTTAAATAGAACCAGTGTGGAGGGTGCAATACAATAACTGCACCTTTTTTAATTTTATGATAATTATGAAGCCCTTTAAATTGGTGGTGGACAGTGTTGGGTAGTTACAGAATACATCAGTAACATTATGTTCTATTACAGACTGGTTACAGAAAGAACATATTCTGCAATAGAAAAAGACAATAATCAGTTTGCAAGTACGTTATAAATACAGGGCAGTTACATTAAAGCCACAAGTGTTACGATTGTTATGATATGAAGGGCTGGGGCAACTGCAAATTGTGGCAATACCCTGTAGAGAAAAGAAAGGAACATGTCAACAAACATGTTTGATATGGCAACAGTATTGTCTTATATCTGAAGTTCAGATTAATTTTGTTAGTCATGTGGTAATTTCACTTCCACAGTTTCTTTTGTTTCAGTTCATTAAGTGACTGAACATTGACTGAAATGTCTGGATGGTGTTCTCAGCTACAACATTGCTCTGCTCTAAGCTACCCGTCTATAAACATGGCCGGAAAAACAACTACTGTGTGTAACGAAGCCGTGTCTTATTGTGTGGTAAATCCATATTATGGGAAATTTACCTTAATGCCAGTGTACTTTCCACTCTATGTTGAGTCAGGTGTGATATTCATTACCGGGTTCTGTGTCAGCTGAGTTTGATAGCGGTAATTTACATACTCACTTTCCCCTCCTCCCCAGATGCTGGTGGTGTTTAAGTCTGCTCCTATCCTGAAGAGGGCGCTGAAAGTCAAGCAGGCTATGATGCAGCTCTATGTACTCAAACTCCTCAAGATTCAGACCAAGTACCTCGGCCGTCAGTGGAGGA
>JBBPDH010000124.1:21145277-21158374 GCA_037974565.1 Clupeocharax schoutedeni
TCTCTCTCTCTCTCTCTCTCTCTCTCTCTCTCTCTCTCTCTCTCTCTCTCTCTCTCTCTCTCTCACTCACTCACTCAGATATCGATGCTCGGCCATGGGACTTCCAGGCGGAGGAGTGTGCGCTGCGTGAGAGCATCGAGAAATTCAACACGAGACGCTACGATAAGAACCAGAACAGCGAGTTTGCTCCGGTGGATAACTGCCTACAGAGTGTGCTGGGTCAGCGGGTGGAGCTGCCTGAGGACTTTCATTACAGCTATGAGATGTGGTTGGAGAGAGAAGTGTTCTCACAGCCAATCCAGTGGGAGGGTCTGCTCCAGGCCCAGTGAATGAAAGAGATGAAAAGGAACTCTTAAACCTAACCTAGACTGAAACAACCTACTGTGGGTTTTATGAGCATCCCACACGCACAGATACACACACACGTGATCACTTGAACATGTGCAAACGCACGCACGCACTCACACTCCCAAGCATGCAGACAGAGCACCTGTGCCAACTGTAATCTTCTTGTACATGAATGCTTGTAAATAGAGATGTTCAAATACAGTGTATGGGCTTTGCCATGGTAACCCTCCTGTACTGGTGGTTGGTGATAATATAAGCACATGAAATGGGCATGATGCATCCAGTGCTTCTTGAAAAAACACAAGTAACACCAGATTTACTCCTCACCACAATATGAGAGACAACACATACACCGTCTGTCAAAAGTTTGGGGACACAGCCTTCTCAAGAAAATTGCCTTTTGTGGCTTTATTTTTTTATCATAAAAGCTGTTTGCTTTTACGGTGGGTCTATTTTGCGACACTAAGCTTCAAGTTCTTTTTCAAGGCATTGAAAGTACACAATAAAACTTTTGCTGCAAAAGTGGCTGGAAAGGTTGATCAGGCAAGAAAGCAGGCACAGATATGTTAATGCTTAAAATTAAAATGGTCAAAAAGGAACTGCAAATCTGTAAATGGTCACTCAGAGTGGCTTGGAGTGTAAGGCTCTTTTGTGGGGGAACTTACAGAGTCAGAGCGGTTCACAGTGGTGGTGATAGGAACCAGGCGTCTGAAGTGTTTAGTGGCTCTAAATGCTCTATCACAAAAGCGTATTACAGGACATGAGCACACAGCTTGATGCCTGAGACACTGTTGTGATATAAGGAGATAATGGTAATATAAAGGAGCTTGTTTTTTGAAACCCATTTTTACATATATTGTGTTTAGTGGTGGTTTAGGATATATTTGTGTTGTGAGCAGCCCAGGTTCCTATCATCTCCACAGGACAGAAATCTCTGTACTATTACTGTTTAACACAAATCAGAAAACTTTGTCAACTAGGTTTATCCAATCCGGTCAAGTATTGATCTGAGAGGAAATAGCTTAATATGTCAACATAAATCAAGCCATTCTGAGTATTTTATACACAATCTTTTGGGGAAACATTACTGCAAACAATAAACATCCTGAAAGGGAAAGTGTCCCTAAACATTTGACAGGCAATACTTTCTCTTTAAGTTTCTGTTGTATAATATTCATTTAAATGCTATAAGTAAGTTCTAAAGAAAAGAGTGATTGGATCTATTTATTTATCATTCTCTCAGTCTGGAACTGCTGGTAGAATTTTATTTTTGATGCACAGCTATTTAAATAGAATGGGAAAAATATATATCTGGGCTTAGCACTTTTTGTCCTTTTTGTTGTGCTAAAGAGACTTGATACGTCCACGAGGAAAAAGCCCAGGACAGCAGCTGAAAGCCTAGCTCATGTGTCAGCAAGACCAGAAGAACCAGTCTTTAAAGATTCCTTTCTGAGATCGCTGCTGTCTCTCTGTATATGCAGCACAGCAGGAACGTCCTTGAGAAAGCAGTAAAGTCACATTTCTCTTTGTCTCTCAGATGCCAAGCGCTTCCTCCCACTCCGTGCATGTAGAATGGGCCCCTAACAGCACAATACAAAAGCACAGAAGTGTCCTTGGTGAACAGAATCACCCTCTTTACAATTAGCTTCTGACACAATGGTGCTGATTACTAACACTACCATATACCACTGTTTCCTACCTTACACTCTCTCTCTCCCACTGTCTTTCTCACTTTCTTTCTCCCTCCTCATTCCTTCTCTCTCTCGCTCTCCCTCTCCCCACCTGTCTGTCTGTCGCTTCATCTCTCCCCTCTTTCTCCCATCTCTCCCTCTACCCCTCTCTCTCTCCCTCTCACTCTCTTTCTCTCTCCCTCTCTCTTTCTCCCATCTTTCCCTTCTCTCTCTCCCTCTCCTTCTCCCTCTCTCTCTCTCTTCAGCTCACAATCATGCTAGCAAACATATTGATAAGTGTTTTATTTAGAAAATCAGGGTGCTAGTGTTCAATATCATACCTGCCAATAACGAAACTGTAGATTATGTTCTTACGTGCCAAATTTAGCCCTTTTTATAAACATGCTAATGTACTGTACGGAATATGAGACTATGAGTCCTTATTGTAGGTTTAATGTTTGGAATTGTTGTGTTTGTCTGTTAGAAGCTGCAGAGAGACGTATTTCATCGGTTTTGTTTTGGTGTCACTGTTCCAGAATTAAAATGTCACATCTTAAGATGTATCTCTCTTCTTCTGCTCTCAGAGATGCTTAACTGAAGCATCACTATCACTGATTCACCAGCAGGAGTAGAGAGGTGTTTCACATTACCCTTCTACTTCTCTCCACTTTTCTCACTCGAACTTCTGGTGAAATTCATTGATTGATTGATTATTTACCCCTCACCTGATCACACTTGCAGTTTTACATTTACTTTACTTCATTTGAGGAAAAAATAAGAACAGAACAGAAGCTTAAAAACATGACAATGTGTCTGTATGCCTAAATTAACAAAGTTAATAACTTTACGTTCTGTTCATTTATGTAACTTACGAAAAGAAAAAGTCCAAACTGATGGCTCTGAGCCCTTGATGGAGAGAATTACGTTAATATTTGTCGTCTGGTAGAGAGCCACATATCTACTTCAGCAAAGTGTATTTCAGCTCTGCCAAGGGCCAGCTAAGATTCAACAATTATTATATCTCCATGATAAAGGACTTAACTGACCATACTCAGTAACAGTATTAGTCCCTGACTTACCCTGAAACGTGATTAGTTATTTGGAGGAAGTTTTACATGCAGAAATGAACAACATTAATTTCAAACATTAAGAAATTAAAATTCAGCTTTACATAATTGTTTTCTAAATTTTAAAAGTGAAAGATCATACTTTGAGATCAAAATGACTGTCAGAATTGTTTAAAATTTACAACGTTAAAGTATTCTAAGGTGTTATTTATACCTGTGTAAAATTTTGATGTACTTCAGCCACAGTTCAACTCAATATAAGATGCAGATAAGAACCTGATAGTCCAAACTTTTGCAATAATTGTGTAGCAGTTTTGCTTGGATGTTTTCATGGAAATCCATGATCTGTCAGGCCCCCAGGTGAAGGTAGTGCACTGACAGACTACTGCAGTCCAGACTCCACTATGTCTGAAACATATTCAGTCTTGTTTACTCTTTTTTTTTTTACGCTTGTTTCTAAGCTTAAATGACAGAACACTAAAAGGGTTGACCCTGTAGTCTGTCACATTATAAATTGATGCCAACTGATCAGACAGAGGATTTTGTGGTGGTTCATGTGGGGGAATGACATCCTAGCCAACACCAGCCTGGTCCAACCTGGAGAGTGAGCTGGTGGCTGAGGGCCGGGATGCAGTGCTCTGTCCTGTCTCTACGACAACCCGCCACAAACAAAAACTCTTCAGAGGACACCGGGCCGCGGTGCGAGGATCGCATGGAATAATTATCCCCTCTGGTAGGGCATGCTTTATTTAAAGTGGACTGGTTATTAATAATCATGTCAGAAAAGCTTTTATCCTCCCTGTGTCTTCAGGAGAGAGTGGTTTTGTCCTCTATATGGAATGTGTGTGACATGGGAAATAGAAAAATTGGCTCACATGATTGACAGCATTTTCCCATCTGCAGATCTCAAGTCCTGCATAAAAAGTGGATATAAGCGGACAATGGTAAGTACAGAGCAATATAAAAACAATATTTAATTAAGGATTTATAGTCCCGAGAATAAGCTTTAATGTCACTTTGGGCTGTCGCAGTTAATCAATTAAACTCAATTACTAAAAAACAAAGAAACTTTGAAGAAGCAAAATGTACCTTCATGTCTTGGTGCACTCTTATTGTTAGGAATAGTTAAATAGACACACCCATTTATTTGCTTTGCAAGGGATTTGCATATATTTAAAAAGCTAATCTTTTAATGTTTTAATGTTTTTTAATGTTGGATGGGCAATCTTACTGGACTATGAAAATAATTGCTAAAGAGATTAATCAGTAAAACTAATAATAATAACACTAATAATTAATAGTGACAATAGGCCATGAACCACTTTTTTCCAAATGTAATGAGATCACTCATTATATGTTATCACATTAGGAATTTCAACAAGATTTGAAGAGCGTTTGCACCAAATAACCATTTCAAAACATTTAAGTAGTTTGGATGGCTGATTGACTCACTGAGGTTCAATGACTTGAGGGTGAATGAGAAAAATCCACTGTTTTTGGATGACCAAGGTGAATGATCAATAGCAAAGGCCCCAATATTAGGGTCACGCATGAGGAGCCAAAGGAAAAGTTAATCCTTCTAGTAGAAACAGCATACAGTCTCTTGTATAATATAAGCGTGACACACCTCTTTATGGTGAGATGAAGTTCGCGAGAGCATGTGAAAAGACTATTGAAACAGAGGCCTGGTTTATTTACTGTGCCTTTCCCTTTGCATGTATAAACCACACCCACAGTTCATGTTCGAGCAGAGATTGTATGACTGTGGGAGAGAAGAGATTCTAAAGCTAGTGCATTTCGGCTTGACACTACAAAGCCAGACCAACCTTAGGAATAGATGCAAAGTTCAGACAGACAGGCAGAAGATGCAAAAGTGGAAGCGTCCTAAAACTTCATCACAGGAAACGGTTGAAAGGAAAATTGATGCTGGCCAGGAATGCAGAGCGTCAGAGATGGTGTTTTCTCCAAAACCTTCATTCTTTTTCACACTCCATTCCTACTGTTATAGCCTACAAGAACCAAAAAGTCCAAGTCCCGCACCGACAGACCTAAGAAGAAAAGTGAGAGGAGGCGGTCATCTAAGAAAAAGTCAGCAGGTGCCAAGCCCACACAGCCAAAGGTGGATATTCTCAGTCCAGCTGCCATGGAGAACGCCTACTACATCTCCCACAATGCTGTGGACTGCCTGGAGTTCAGAGGCTTTGGGTGGCCTGAGGCCACTAAGAAAAAAGGGAAAGAAAAGAAGACGAAAAAAAAGAAAGAAAGAAAATGACCAACCAGTTGCACCAAGACAGTTGCCTGATCTTACTGTAAAATCTGGAAATTAAAACTGTCTTACAGTCTCAGGGACAATTACTAGATAACATTGCGTCTAGTTTTGTCATGGAGGTTTTATATATGCATGTGCAATTTAATTAATTCAAATACATATGAGACTCGTTTTGATTTATGCCAAGGCATTGTGCCATTATTGGATGGATGTACTATCTCTACAATAAAAGAATGGAAGAACAAGACCTATTGAAATCTATTAAACCTGCATTTAAAACCTAAGATTACACATTAGTTCTTTTAGGCATCAAAGTGCCTTATTTTCATGTATTTTTGGGCATTGTCTTGCAGCAGAAGTCATTTAACTACGGAATGTTAGGAAGCGAGGACTTTAAAGTCAAGATTGTCATATAAAACAAGGTTGATCAATAATAGCTCAGTAATTCTGCACCTACACTAGGAACACCTCCCACAGTTTAGGACTTGCATTGATTTTATGCCACTACTGGAAATATTAAATGCATTAATAGGGAATGTATTTTCCTTTGCTGCAGTAACAGCCCCTGTTCTTCTGGGAAGGCTGTACATTAGAAATTGAAACAAATGCTGGAAGGTTTATATTTCAGCCCCAAGAGTATTAGTGAGGTCAGATCTTGGATGAATAGTTAAGGATCATAAGCGTCACTCCAGCTTATCCTAAATGTAATGATTGGAGTTCCATCACTCCAAAGAATGCAGTTCTGCTGCATATATATATATGAACAAAAGTTCCAACTGGTTAGAGACTGGCTCCCTGTAGAGAGGTATACAGTAATTCCCCAGTTATACACGGATCAGGACTCGCGGATCCACTCACACTCACATTTTTTTCGAGAACAGAAGTGATCATTTTACGCTGAAATCTCCAGGACAGCGCGGAAACTGCTCCCATACCACCCGCCCCCCCCACCCTTTTTTTTTTTACTTTTTTGTGGCAATGTGTAACTTTTACTCATTTTAGTTCTAAATTCATAAAAATACATAAGTTACTAAAAACATAAACAGTAATCCAAATATAAATTCTCTGCACACTCTCACACTCTCTCCTTATCTTTACATTTTCGTTATGAATAATGTATTTAACTGAGTATAAAATTTAATGTAACCATACTGGGAGCACATTTGGGCGCATATTTAAGGTTAACACAATAAAAATATTGTGGCTTTTTTTTTTTTACCAAAACACAACGTGGTTTTTCATTATACGCGGGTGCGGTTGTAGTGTAACCCCCGCAAATAATGGGGGTTTCCTGTAGATTGAAGAATGTTTGTTTATTTGAGCTTGAGCTGTATCATTAATTTGCTCATCAATCTGCTGTTCATTGGCCATTTCAGGCTTGTGCTATAATAGCTGCCTAATATGACTAAAAAGGGCAGGTTGTTGATCAGAAATAAATGTATAGTTACAGCCTTTCACAGATGCTTTTATCCAGAGGTACTTTGTGGTCCTAAAAACAGTCCTCACACAAGTTGTGGTGTGTATCTTCGACTTTTGAGAAGTGGTGACTCAAGTCATGATATGCTTGGTTCTCAAAGAGAGCAACCTGTGGTCTGATAAGTCTGATAAGAAAGACAGAGCTGGACTATTTTCAGCTCTGTGGGTATGCATCATCAGTTTTTAATCTAATACAAGACAGGAAGCCAGGTAGTGGCTGTTGTAGTGACTGCAGTAGTGCAGTGTTGTATGAGACATTTGGCATGTTAAAGACCATTTAAATGTAAATTTATGGCATCTACCAGATGCTTTTATCAAAGCGACATCCATTTCCTAACTACAGGGGACAGTTTCCCTGGAGAAACTTGGGGTTAAAGGTCTTGCTCAGGAACCCAGTGGTGGTGTCCTGAAGGTAGGATTCAAACCCATGACCTCTTGGTCGAGAGGCAAGTATCCTACCCAAGTGCATCTGGGATGGTCACCACCATCCCTGATAGACTGCTGCATTCTGAATCAACTGTAGAGGGCTGGTGTCCTTCATTGGGATCTAAAGCCCAGTCCTAAATGTTGCATTTTTATTTTTGGTGTTCAAAAGCATGATCACAAGTGCTCTCCAATGGGCCCTTATTGAGGCAGGGAGATACCAGTGAGGACCATTCAGAGTATATGGTTCTGTCATCTTGCATGCACAGCTCTTAAGATCTACCCACAAATTTTCAATGTTTAAACCAGGGGACTGTGATGGCCATTCCAAAACCTTCAGCTTGCGTCTCGAGGTAGTCCATGGTGAATTGCAAGGTATGTTTAGGATCACTGTCCTGTTGTAAAAGCAAAGCACTGTTCAGCTTCAGATTTTTAAGGATGGTGTGAGGTTTGCTTCCAGAATTTGCTGGTATTTAGTAGAATACATTCTTCCCTTCACTCCTGAGTCAACTAAAGGTTCCTGCAGTTTTTTTTGCAGTCAAATGAGGGCTTTGATTAGTCTTTCTGACCAGCAACCTGAGCAGTTCTCTACAAGTTTTCTTGGTCTCCCAGATCTCGTCTTGACCTCCACAATTCCCATGAACTGCCAACCTCTTAATTGCATTTCTCACAGTGGAAACTGCAAGCTGACAACACTTTGCTATCTTCTTGTAGCCCTCTCCTGCGTTGTGGGGATCAATAACTTATTTTCAGTCTTTCACGGCTGCTTAAAGGAATGGTTGTTGCGTGTCCACAAAAGTTTGAGCCGACATTTACTAATGACTGCTGTTGCCATACATCAGATCTAGCTGCTTGAATCTTGTAAAAAGAATGAGACTTTGGAACTCTTAGGGTGCCCAAACTCTTGCACAGTGCCATAATGTTTTTTTTGTTCAACTTGTGGCATAAAAAGTAACTGTGCATCAGTGTTTGCTGAAAATAGTGTACCCCACCATTTCCTAGAGAAACTAACATTTTCAATTACAAAATCACAAATGAAGAACTTAGTTTATAAATTTCTCCTCCCACCCCCCTTGCAGACATCTGTAACAGATGAGAAATGAGTAAAGTCATGCATTGCAAATTTGATAGTTAAACAGTGTAGTATTAGACTTTTATTCAGTAATTCAGTGTAAATGTCCATCAAATAGCTAGGACTGGTATATTGGGGAAATATTTAATCACACCTTTTAAAATTAGTTATAAAAAAATGAATAAAATCAACTTTTACAAGAACTTATTTATAAATACAAAGTCAAA
Organism: Clupeocharax schoutedeni; assembly: GCA_037974565.1. Lineage (NCBI taxonomy): Eukaryota > Metazoa > Chordata > Actinopteri > Characiformes > Alestidae > Clupeocharax > Clupeocharax schoutedeni. The sequence goes on from JBBPDH010000124.1 coordinate 21,153,830, forward strand.
GGATAAAGAAAAAAGCCCAAAACATTTGGGTGTTCAAAAAGAACAAACAAATAAACAAACAAACAAAAAAAAAAACCAGCCTTTCTATGGTAGAACTAGAAAAATGGTATGATTGGCAAAAAGCATTGACAGAAGTTCAGGATGCCAGTTTATGTATGGCTTACAATGACATTTTCAGCTTTAGATGCCATTTCTGGCCAGCATCAGAGTTAAAGACTTCAGGGGGCGCTGAAGCAGTGGTCCTTGGAAACAGACATGGGACCCTTACCTAAAGCTAACATGAGGCAGGCGGGTGTGACGATGGGGTCTGTGAACTCTTTACACGATATCTCGAGTTCGTTTGATGGCACAGCACAGCAGCATGCTGAAGATCATCCCAAATATCTGCCAAACAGAAAGCCATCGGTTAATGACTAAGCCTGCATTCACTAAAAGTTCTCAAGTGAGTCCAATCGATCTATTCAAGCTCTGGCCACAAATGCATTCGTTCATAGAAAACGTTATGTTAGACGAGCTTTACCTAGGTCAGGGAAAATCCCATTAAAGCTGTTGCAAATATATGACAGAACCTACACTTACGACAGGCACCTCAAAAAGCATCGTCTCTTTGATTTGTTATGGACATTGAGAAACATATACACCAAGAACCAAAGTGTGCCTGCCATCCTTTAGTCATTACTATAGCAACTAATGTGCATGTGGCAAGCAAATATGGCAGTCTGACTGCATAAACTGCTTTTTGGGCTCTTAAATATCAGAAACAAATGTTTCAAATCAGCCTGTTTTGCCCCAAATACAAATTAAATATGAATGCATTATTTTGCATTGAAATATTGTGATTCATTCTAGGTTTACTGAAGACCTGCATAAGTGTTGTTTTCTACAACGGCTCACATACACAAACAGTAGTTAAAAGGGTAACAAACTGGGTATGAAAAAACATCCTGTGCAGAGTTAATTGCTAAGCCAAGCAGGTTTTCATTTTAAAAACTACACAAAAACCCTAAAATTCTAAGACTCCGTGCACTACAAGCTTTTCTAGATGTAGAAGCGATGAAAGAACACAGGGCATGGACAGGCTGTTCGTCACGGATATACTCACCATGATCAAACCAATGCCAATTCCAATACCGCCAATAATGTGCAGCTTGGAGTTGAACAGGTCATCTATGGCAGCTGGACAGCTCTAAAAAAGGGAGAAGGGGTGTCATTAAATCTACAAGGAATATGTTTTTGCAATCAATTTTGGGGAAATCCTTATATAGGTTATTAGCTTGCCTATGAAAAACAGTCATGTTTCTCTGAGCAGACTGGTAGCAAAAGGCAACTGATGAACTGAAGAAAGTGGTTCAGATAGTTACCGTCGTGATGAGAACCTGCAGACCCTCTTTTTGCGGACAGGTATCTTGTGCACCATCGAAGACAGTTCCCGTTTTACCACAACATTGGAGCTAATCAGAGTGAGGAAAGAAATTACGTTGATCAGGGTGAACTAAATGCCTAGAACTTAAACTTAACTGCTGTGAAAACACCTACACTGTACTGGATTGCTGTTAAAGTCTCCTTCAGTGGTCCACTTGTTGATAATAGGTAGTTATCATATGTCTGTGAGTAGAACGTTTTCACCTCTTCCACAATCTGGAAAGAAAAGAGAAAGAAAAGTTAAAAAAAAACACAATTACTACAGTCCCTGCATTTTATTTCTTTAAACCAAGTTAACTTTGCACATCACTAACCTTATCTTTATTGGACAGTCCCCAGATTCCAGCTGCCACTTCAGCTGCAAAGATGACAAGCAGGAAAATAAAGAACTGAAAGAAAAACAGAAGAAGAAAGACATTAAAACTTTACAGAGATTAAAAATATTCCAATACTGACTTGACAGGTGATATATCATCAATAACAGTATGAACAGTCTGAAAAGTATTTGAAAATTCCAGGTGCCCTGTATATTGTCAAAAATGATGGCAGACCAGTAAAGTGGTCTAAATGCAATAATATGTTTTGGCCTTTCCAACCTAAAAAGTGTGTCAGTCCTTTACTGCTGTCTTAACTGCTATACTTATCACCTGTGACTGGGCCACTGCAAATGACTAGTTAGTATGTTATACAAAACACAAACTATTACAGCTAAACCCTTTCCCATCACAGAACCCAAGATGAATGGTTTACACTTGTTACAGGATTGTAGGTGTTTGTGCACTCACCAGTCCCAGCATGCATGGCGACTCTCGGACAGCCCCACAGCAGCCAAGGAACCCGACAACCATCATGAGAGCCCCAGCCACGATTAGAATGTAAACACCTAAACAGCACAAAGATTGATCAACTCTGTTACACATCAGAGCCACAGCATTTTAGTGCAACATAGATCCAAATGCACCATGGTTTCACAAGTGTACTTCGCACACTTCTAACTGGGTTCATTGTTGGGGCTCAGCTAATAAGCCTTACCATGTCTCAGCAGATGTAGGTTTATGGTAAGGCTGCTTAAAATCAAAAGATTTAATGAGGTCCTCTTTGCAAATCACTTCAAAATGAGGGATCAAATAAAGCTTATAGAGTAAAATGTTGAGGCACTGTGTGCTGTTCATCACTGAGTAAAGTTGTGACAGTTTAAAGGATGATTCAAAATATGTGGCCTTCTGTGGAAACGATGCCTCATGCTAAAACCATCCTATCAGCGCAGCTTGGGAGTATGCAGTATGCCGAAAGAGCAGAAAACAATAGATCCGAAGCGGAACACTGCAGTGGTGTGTCTACAGAACACCACCCACTAGCCATTGTTGCCGACAGCCTATCATTAAGATGCTTTGCATTGCTGGTCAGCACTCTCTCACAGCAGAGGGAGGCTGCTGGTAGGCCTCGCTAACTAATAATTCTTGACAGGGAAACAAACAGGATGGAACAATGCAGGTTCTGTTGAGGGGGGGGGGGGACTGGGTGTGCAGAGAAAAGGCGCCTCTGTGAGGGTTTGGGCAAAGAGCGAGTGGGAGGAGTACAAATATGGTCTCATTCACCCCACCCTACTAAAGAGTGCCACTGTTAAGACCCTGACAGACCAGTCCCTAAACAAACTCTGTACAGCCCAACTCAGACAACCTTCTACCCATGAGACTCGGCAAAACCCTCCACAGTTGAATGTGTGAAAACTTCAGGGGCCCAGATCATAGGTTTGACATATTTTAACTTTCACCCTAAAATTCACTAAAGACATTCCTGTGGTAAAACTCCATTATGTACCAGACACTGTCATAATTCATTTTTACCCATACATTTTAAAAGGCTGCTGTATTTACTCTGCTTATAAGAGCAATATATGAAATCGATCGCTGTTCTGATCGAGTTCCCTATATTTTGCAAGAATGACCAGGGCTAAACTTCATTACGTTTAACAGGCAGACATGTTTGTAGCTCATTTTCTTGCGTACGCGTGTACACACGCATTCAGGGTGTTGCCCCTTTCAATTCAACAGGATTGTTCACCATCTACTGAAAGTGCCACAGTTTTACTGGTGCCATCAATAGTAATCAGTCAATCCATAAGTAATGAATTTGTGTTCACGAAGCTTTATAAAATGGATTATGGGGTAGGAATGAAGCTCCTGAAACCATTTGTGCTTGTTTTTTTCCCCCAGGTATGCCTTTAACCTTGGACGGTTTACAGATACAGCACATGAGAATGTCAGTATTCTGGAGGGGATATACAAAGGCTGGAATTGTGTCCATTTCAAAAGGCTGGGGAAAATTCCACAGTGAATAAAATAATTAAGTGGCAAATGGCTCAAGCAACACCAAGTCAGGGCTATCTTCAGCAAAACTACAACTCCAGCAAGATAATGCACTATTCCTAGCATTCCAGACAGCAGATCAAGAATATCCGTGAAAGCATTCTACGGTCATTGTTACTGGTCTGTGCACCTTTGCTACACAAAAGGAAAAAACAATTCTGTTAGTAGATAAACACACGCCCTTTACAGACACACCTGGAACAGAAGAAAGATGCAGGTAACAAAAGCCTGCAGTAACCGCCTGCTCCAAACTGTGCAGCACACATTGACAGGCTCTTTCATTTTATTTCAGTAAAAAAAATATTTAAAAATTTCAAGAAGCAATGCATGAAGATTTCCACTGGCATCTGATCAAATGACACAGAGTTGATTTGTGAAATGTTAAAGGAAATAAGAGTGGCAATGATAAGACAAATGTATCATTCAATTTACCCAATTTATTTTCTGGATTTAACACTTGCCATATTTTGTTTGCTTATTTTTCCACCAATTTTAATATAATGTTCAGCCAATAAACAGCAAGCATCTTTAAAATGAGCAGGAATGTGTAACCTGTAGAGCAAGAGTAGGCAACTCTGCCATGGTACGGCTCATTTGTAGTTTCACTGCCCAGAAACACCTGATTCACCTCGCCAGTTTAGTGCTTGTTAGGTTTAGGGGTGGTGGCTAGGATACTGGCCTCAAGACCAAGAGGTCATGGGTTCGAATCCTACCCCCAGCACACCACCAATGGGTTCCTGAGCAAGACCCTTAA
>JBBPDH010000124.1:21182040-21194425 GCA_037974565.1 Clupeocharax schoutedeni
TCGGATCGGCAGATATCCAAATTTAGAATATCGGTATCGGACATAAAAAAGTGGTATCGGGACATCCCTAGTTACAATACAACAAAATACAGAATAAATGGTGCTGTTTTAAAAGTTTCTGTTTTAAAACTTTGCTGTTTTGGATGTCATTCTGGACCAGAGCTTTTCTGGAGGGTTTACCATTGCCTGAGGCTTACACTGTAAGCAGAATTGAATCCCTGAGGCATATTGTGATCTTTTGAAAATGTCAATACTACTGAGAATGCAAGATGAGTTTTCCAAATGCACAAATGTAACTTGGTTTACTTTGAAGAGAGTCTAGACACCAGTAAATGGAAACACGGTCTACGTGAATATGGAATACTAGGACAAATGCATTGTTCATGTACAGTATTATGCAGAAATCGTAGTAATATTGATAACTTTTTCTATTCAAATGCTTGTTGGTTCAAGCTAGACCAAGCATTTGAACTGGGGTCAGTTCAAAGGCATTGGGTAACTACACGAGGTAAAACAGAGGTGTTTCTCTGTAAAGCCTAATGCTGGGTGACTTTTTCTTGCTTTATTTAATGATGCCAGACTTTGATAAGAAATGTACGCTGACAGCTGGATACATTTACTGTCATGTCACTTTGCAGTTCTTACTTTATTGCTGACCTCCACGTGATATCTCCAAGAGATTGTTCTCACCTGTCTGTTACTGAGTCCTAGTTTACATTACAGTTATTACAGTTAGTAGGCTGTTCACAAAACGCATGTTGAGAAGCATACAGTGGTGGTCGAGTCAAGTTAAATTATAATTACCATGTCCCCATGGTACATTACAGTGTAAGCAAAATATGTATTTTTTTCTATTCAGTATTTAATAAAATGAACAAAAGTAAATTATTTTTAAGGGTTAAATAATGAATAAGTAATTATTTTTTTACAGCTGGCTTCTGTTGTGATTGGCTACCCTAAGGCCTCGTTCACACGGACGTCTGAATCACACGTTTTTCTGGCGTTCATGACCCCAGGTCAGCACCTATTGAACGCGGCCCATTTTTCTGCACATCGAAGCAAATCAAAGCGTCCACACAGGCGTTCAGCACCGGCATTCGGCCGGCTGTGCGTTCGGATGGCGCCAAATAAATGCCGCATGCAATGTTTTCTTGGCGTCAAAATCCCAATGAACGCGAGGAAAACGTCGCTATGGTGTTTACATGGCATTCGGTTGACGTTCTGAAGGACTGAATATGTCCCGTGATTCTGTACTGGCATGCGAGTGTAGTTGAATAATCTTTGCATGTCTTCAAAAAGCACAAAAAACGTCCCTTTGATCTGACGTTGCGCAGTAAGAGGGTAAACTCAGTAGCAGCAGCAATGTAAACGGTAAGTTTTAAGAAAGAATAGGGATCCATGTTTTCAGTGCAGAACTATAAACCAAGTTGACACACGTGTAAACACTCTGGACAGAGTAATTACTGCCCCCACAGGTAAATACATGAAACTGCAGATTGGGCATCAGGCTGGCCTTAAACGGAGTCAGTCTAACGTCAGTCGAACGCCTTGCTGACGTCGATCAAACATCGGTACCAAACTCCACAAAAACGCCTATGGCGTTCAGAGCGCGTTCATTTCAAACGTCCGTGTGGACGAGGCCTAACTGATCCCTTGTTGAAAAAGCAATCCAGACTGGAAGATGACTCATGATGGAAGTGATAATAGCCGAGGAACTGCTCTAGGCAGATACACATTGATTGAGAGTAGTTTGATCAGCCTCCACTGATCACACTACATTGTCCATCACATTGCACAGATACTTGTTGAGATGTGAGGAATTTGGAGGCCAAGACAACATGTTCAACTCTCAAGTTCCTCAAACCATTCCTGAACAATTTATGCAGTGTGGCAGAACACATTATCCAGGGCGCATTAAAGAGGCCACTTCCATTAGGGAATATTGCTGTAATGAAGGAGTGTACCCAATCCTTGTTCTCTAACAGTGTTTAGGTAGGTGGTACGTGTGAAAGTAGCATCCACATGACTGCCAGGACCTAAGGTTGCCTTCTTCCTTATACCTTCTCGCATTCTTTCAAAATGGGCTGTTATATATGGACTCTTTGCACTGAAGAGTGAATGGTGTGTTTTTAGCCTTCCCTATTTTTACAAGGAAGTGAGAATTTTTCTTTAACATGATTTGGGCCCTTTAAAGGTAGACGTAATGTAAATTTCATCCTCTTGATATGTTGGTGGACTGGACCATGACCCTGTTGTGGATGTGTTTTGTGTGTTGGTTCTGTCAGTCTGGAGATGTGTGATGAGACCCAGAACTTCACCATGTGTCCACTGTGTGATCGGGCCTGTGACTACTGGCATCTCAGCACAGCCTGTGGCACGGCCCGTGCCAGCCACCTCTTCGACAACCCGGCCACTGTCTTCTTCGCCATCTTCATGTCCCTCTGGGGTAGGCTGTCTTGTCTCCATGCTTCGGCGGGTCCCTACTCAACATGTTATCTGTAAAAATGGGAAAAATGACAATGCATAACTGAAAACAGTAGCAGCAGAGTTACATTTCACTGTCACTTTAATGGCTGAATAATAAGTCTGGTGGTCAAAGAGTTCACAAATGATGCAAAACTGACACAGGTTCATTTATAACCACCTTTCCAGCTTCTCCACACAGACCTATCTGTGTGCTGTCTCAGCACTGCGCTGCACTGATGGATCCAAGCCCCAGGGTGACGGGTGCTGTTAGTAAGCAGATCTGTTGGTGTGTCTCTATGGAGATGGAGATAAAAGCTTGTGTGTATAGTTTGTGCAGGTGATGAATGGGCAGGGTGTAGCGTTACCTGTGGCTGTCAGTGGCTGTTTGGGCTCGGCTCTGCCGTCATTGGCCCTTCTCCTGGAGCCTTTGTGAAAGTTCTTTGTCTTTTACAGCTGTGTGTGGCATTGGGGTATATGCATTATTCCTCATACAGAGACCCCCACTGGGGGGCAGACAGAGTGTTTGTGCATGCAGTTATGCACCTGGAGCAGCTGACATTTATGCACGCTTTTCAGACCAAGAGCAAATACTACTCTAGTGTTTGTCCAAGGTGAATGGGAGGATTTGTTATTTAGATTTGTAATCATATCCTTCCTGAGGAGCTAAATGTGTACTGGGGAGATGAGTTTTATTACAGACTAAGCGAACCATTAACGTAATTAGTGACCCAGTCTTTTTGTTCATGTCTGTGACATGTCTCTCTCTCTCTCTCTCTCTCTCTCTGTCTCTCTTTTCCACCGCCCCCCCACCCACCACCCCCCTGCATCCTGGACTCCTCATACAGTGGTCATGTTTCTGGAGCACTGGAAGCGCAGGCAGAACAGTTTAAACTACAGCTGGAATATGACAGGAATGGAAGAGGAAGAGGTGTGTGAAATTAGTTTTCATACTACACTTGTTAACGTGCCCAACAATATATGATGACAAGAGTACCCCTACCACTTAAAAATGAATCCACATCCACTCTTATGTTACATTTTCTCTCTGTATGTTTAAATTAGTCTATCACTAGCTGTGCTTCCAGACAACAATATTATTTTACAAAAAAACGTCTCAAGGCATGAAAAAGGAAAGCTAAAGAAAACAAAATTTGTTGTTAATATGTTTTTAATGTAGTAAAAACTTTCCCAAACAATCTTACAGGAATCTTTCTTTTATTGATTGCTTTTGTCTACACTAGACACTTTTTTGGGAAAAGTATAACACGATAAATTTGACACATAATGTCATATGGCATGTCTCCATCACTGACTTCATCCAGGAATGGTTTCTTTAGATGAAGTCTTTTTTCCTCAGAATATTAGTTAGATGGAAACTTCTAGATGGCAAACTTCACCAAATAATTTTATTGCTTGCAATTTGTGCAGAAAGTCGTTAGAACTATTTCTGCCCTTCTAGGTGTAACTACACATAGGGAATTATTCAAGAAATATGATTTTAAAGCTTTTCTAATTGCTCTTTCAACAAATACACAGTCATGCTTTCTGATGATTATAGAAATGTGTGTGTGCTTTAGCTTATGAAAAGTCTCTCTAATGTACATGGCTTTAGTGCTTTTTGTTTCACCAATGTAGTTCATTTTAATTTGAAATGTGCCCCTCTCCTCTCCGAATATGCAATCTTCCCTGCCAGGAACGGGCAAAGGTTTGATTTTTTTTTTCATTTGTGATCTCTTTCCTCTGAGATGCCCTTACTCTCGAAGCTTGCCCTTGCTTCATGTCCTTTGGGTTGCTGTGCGTATTGACCTATTTGAATGGTTTGAAATTCCTCCAAATGAAGTCTCACTGGTCGGCCAGCAGGTCGTACACACAGTCTGATATTAATCTTGCGCTTGGGCCTCTCTCGTCCACAGGAGCACCCCAGACCTAAATACGAAACCATACTCCTTCAGAAGAAGCAGAGGAAGAGAAAAAACAGGAAGAAGAACAAAAGCGAGGTGGGTGGTTCGTTCATTATTAGCTGACAGATTTAGTGAAACGGCCACTGTTTCAAATTGCTGGTCAAAACCTACATCTTCTAGATGTTTTCTGTGGGTTTTAAGCATGTCAGACTTGTCTCAAATATGCTAGTTAGGCCCTTCAGAAACTTTGCTTTTGTACTGTCATATACTTTTTTGAAGACATTTTGTAGTGTCAAATGCTGCCGGCTTATGTTCTGAATAATGACTGACTTTGAACAGATTTCGTGCTTCTGCTTTTGCTCTGTGCAGAACTGTCACCAAGGAGTGCAGCACTCGCAGCATATATGTTTTGTTTTCTTGGAAGGAGTCAGAATGAGGACTTATGGTTATTGGACTGGTGCCAAATGCTGCAAGCTGCCAGCAAAAATCTCCATAAAGCACTGCTCTGGCTTCGGGCATTTGGCACCAGAACTTTGGAGGTTTTGGTGGGCTGCTCTCCACAAGCGTTCTGCCAGACCAGAAGGATGTCGGGGGTGGGTGGGGGGGTGGGTTTGATTGCGGGGAGAGGTAGAGATACAACAAATTGGACAGGCAGTGCAGATGAAGGTGAGAACACAGCTCCTTCTTTCACGAGAAGCACTGTTGCCTGGCTGGGGGCCCCTAACCGCTTTTGCGTGTTATTACCTGTTAGTGTGGCTCTGTGTGTTCCAGCCTGAGAAAAGTATGGAGGAGAGCGTCGATCTGGGCAAGGACAAATGGAGACAGTGGTTGCTGTCTGCCATGACTACAGGGAACCCGGTAAATGCTGCTCTCTCTTTCTGTGTTTCTTGCCCCCTGCAGTTCTTCTAGAGTCTACTCTGCGCCTGCCTCTCTGTGCTTTTCTGTGTCTCTCCCTCACTGTGGGGCTCTGCCCACTCTCTCATGCACTTGTGGCCTGGGGACTTTCTTTTCTTGGCTGTGGGATTGCCGGGTTCTCATTCTGCACTTCTGGTCTTGCTTAGCTCGTAGTGGTTGGTCCTGCCTAGCACTTTGGCTCTACTTTTGGTAGTATTATTGGAATTTTCTGCTACAGATCTTTTGCCGTGGTTGCCGATATTATTTTAGTTTCCGTTTTAAGTTCAGTAGACGTGTAGGTGGGGCTTTCAATATGTGTTTTTGGGAATGTCTATGTCCATTTTGTTTAGCTGAAATGAAAGATCTGACAGTTAAGTGTATTATATGTACCATAACTATTCATAGAGTAAAGATATAGAGCTAGAATTACAACTAATGCCTTTGATGTGAAACAATGATACAGAGTTTTTACAATAAGCCCTACTTATAAAACATTCAAGGACGCTTAGGGTTTGCAGACAGGTATTATGCTTAATGTAACTAAGGGAACCTTGGCACTTTGAACGCTTTGGTTCGTTTATTCAGACGAATCACTTACAGTAAATACTGTGTATTCTTAGGGAGTAGTTTGGTTTGTTAGAACAACAGCATGAAGCTGCTGTTTACTGTTCTACTGCTTCAGAATAAACACTAGCAAGTTTTCTTTGGTCAAATATGAAACAGTAGAATGGGCATGGGTAAAAGTAGTCTAGGTTTTATTGTTGGCATTATCAACACTCATATTGTTGATAATGCCAACACATATGGCATTATCAACACATATGTTTCAGTTGAAATTGTAATTTTGTTAGGGCATAAAAATAACAGGAGAGCTAGAGAGTAAATCAAAAAGTGAGAGAGTATCTATAAAAATCAACTTTTCTTCATAAGATCACATCACATGTCAGATCTTGTCATATAATCCTATTAAACGACCTGGATGACTTTGAGATGGACAACAGGTGTTGTTGGGTGTTTCTGGTATGCAGTTAGTACCTTCCAAAAGTGGTCCATAGAAGGACAACTGTTGAACTGGTGATGGGATCATGGGTGCCCATGGTGAACTGGTGATGGGCTCGGGGTGCTTATTGATGCGCTCAGGGAGCAAAAGCTGCCACATCTGGCCTGACCCCACAGAATACTGGAAATGATTGTCAGAACACACAGTGCATCACACCATGCTTGCGTATGGGGTTCCATAGCTGCAGGCTGGTCAGAGAGCCCCTGCTGACCTCTGTCTACTGCTGAAAGCACCTACAATGGGAATGGGACCAACAAAACTGGATCACAGAGAAATGGAAGAAGTTGGCCGGCTCTGATGAATTATGCTCTGAAAAGTTCTTTAACGTCGTATGGATGGCTGCGTGTGTGCATCATTTACAAAATGTAGTTGGTATGAAGCCATCACAAAGTTGTTGACTCATTTTTGAGCTGCAGTGTTTGTTTCAGAATTGCGGCTACTTATAAACTGAAAATATTCGTTTTTAAGCCCTAGTGTCCTATATCAGAGGAGTGTCAACGAAGCACTGGTTCTGGTTACTGTTCTGTCTGAAGACAAAGAGGCTTCCATTACAAGCACACTACAGTCAGTCTCTGTTGTAATCTTCTTACTACAGGAGGCTGTGCTTTGTTACTAATACTACTACTTACTACTATTTAACTTGACTCTTTAACCCCCACCATCTGGGTGAAAGAGTGGTAGTAAATAAAGCATTCAGAGTCAGAGTCCTGTGTTGGGTTCTCTCTATGTATTTGCCATAAGGGCGAGACTTAATTCCTGTGCAATCAAATGGCATGTAGACTCAGTCCTGCCCAGAGTGTTTGACATACAACAGGCATCACTAAGCAAATTATCTCAGTTAATCAAGGCTCATTAATAGCAGGAGGTTACATAATCTCCATGCTCAAAGTTCTACAGCTTTCTCAGTCATTGACCACTTATCATTGTGGAGACATCTAAACATTTTTATGAGTAAAATTAAGTGTATACAAATGACTAGATTTAGCTTGGTCTGCTGTCATTTACTATCATTTTATATTTGTTTTGGTATAAGGCCATCTAGTGAGTGTATCTAGTAGCGCAGCTAGTTAAAGTACCTTACCAAGTGAAGGTTTTGATGTTTTACATTCACCTGGGTAAAACACGTGTCAGCATGACAAAGTAGCTCTGTAACCATAGAGGCTGACTGTTGGTCTGAACACCTGAATATGTAGAGCCTGCTATTCATCTTACTTTTCATGTTGGACCTGATATTAATGAGAGAAAGTGCAGAAAAAAGACAGACTGGTAACACAGTTATAGGGGTTAAATGTTTGGGGAATAGATCTTTCTCCTTGGGTTTTGGTCCAGGGCACCCTGGTCTGAACGCTAGCCTACTTTTCATTGTTCTTGGACGTGTCTGTCCAAGAGTCACACATTTCGCAGTGACTTTGAATGGGAAGCCCCTGTCTTATGTTTAGCTTCTCTGTCCTAGATAGCATGGCCCACGGTCAGTCCTGGCCTAGATGTCAGTAATCTACATTTTAACAGTCTCCTTTAATAGATACCTTTCCCACTGTGATGTGAATTTGCTGTCAGGAGACACATATAACACTCTTTTCCTCTGCGGCTAAAGGGATGCAATGCTTTATGGAGTTGGCAAACAAAAAGGACATAAAAACCCTGGAAATGGGTGATGCCCGCTGTGGTTACTTGCTTTATATACTTGCCTGTGTTCCCATCGTTGTTGGCCACACACAGTCAGGTCATGGGACTGCGGCTGGTACCATTTGTGGTTGACCTGTTTCTGAGGGCCATGCTGCACTGAGTGGCTGTTTTGTGGTGACTCCTAGCATCAACGCTGACATCTGTTTTTGTTTGTTTATTTTGTTTTTTTTTTGTTTGGTTGGTTTTTAGCCATTTATCTGATGAATGTTTAATGAGTAAAACATGGCACCATCTAAGATGAGCACCTCTGTGGAACAGCTGTGGGTTTACGCAGGAGGAGCACATGGTGTGTGCATGGTCGGGAATAATTGAAAAAAGAGATTTGCAAGGTATTTGGGTCATGGCAATTTTAGAAATGTGTTTGTTCGTTTTGAAATGGAGAATGGCGAGATGTGTCTAATTAAATGTTCTTAAGGCATGCCTGCTTCAAGGGGTTGCTTTTATGTTCTAACTTTTAGTTTCTGGTCTCTGAATATTGTTGATACAAATGACTGACAGACTTACTTTAGTAAATGTAAAATGGTAAAAAGGTCAACAGATGTGTCTCTCTCTTTCTCTCTCTCTCACATTTTGTAAACAGCGGCCAGCAGAGAGAGCTAGACTCCAAGTTAGTGAATGAATGCTAGAACATTTATGTGTGTGTGATGGAGAGAGGGGCAAAGAGAGAAAGAGAATTACAGATGGAGAGAAAGTGAGAGAGAGAGCTAAAGTGCTAGAAAGGAAAATAGATCAGGTAAGCAGGAGAGCCCCTACAGTGATAGGGAGGTCGAGACAGGCAGAAAGGAGAGAAAGCGAGAAAGAGAAAGACAGAGGGATCGTACTCTCTCAGCAAGAGTGTCACAGCTCCATGCCAGGCAGAGATCCAAACCACCGGATTAGCTGCAGCCCCCGCCTCGTCGCCACTGGCAACCGTGTGACACTGAACCCCTTGCACATGGATGCAGAGTGGGGTCGCTCTTATCTGTCATATTCTTAAAGCCTTATCATTCAAGTCTGCCAAGTATGGTAGCTTTCTCTAATAAACACGGCCACTGGTGACTCCTATTAATAAATTTGAGGCCTCTCTTGATAAGTGTGGCTATTTTAGGCTGAGTCTTGCCCCCAGACTCAAGTGAGTTCACCATTAGCATTCAAGAGGAGATGTGTTATTCATAGGCTAACATGTCTGTGTATATTTTTGTTTATTTGTTTGGTTGTTGTTGTTTTTTTTGAAAGGGGGAAAAGGATGCTGACTCACAAGTAAAAGTCGGTTTGACGAAGTCACTGAGGATTTCCTCTTGCCGAAGAATCCTTGTTTTTTTTTCTACATTATTTTGGATGCCCAAATTAGCCATAAAATGTTGGGCTGTTCTTAGAATTATGGGCAATTTGCATTTCCACAGGGCTCTTGGCAGAATGTTACATGGATGTTTGCTGCAAATGTATCAAGGTCTGATCGTAGTGAAGATATCTCAGAAAAATGTCTGGAGCCTTTCCTTCCATGCACTACATTATTAAATTAGCTGTCTATCTTTGAATGTCATCTACAGTGTTTGTAATGTGTGTATGTGTGCAGATCATTAATCAGAGAAGGACGCAACATAGTCATAGTGACACAAATAGTGGGAGCTCTTTGTGTCTGTGCATTTGTGCTCACAAGCTTCAGGTCCACTCAACCCGGAACAGTATGTAGCAACGAATGTGTGTGTGCGAATGAGTGGGATTTAAAATATGTGTCAGATGGGGCTCACGCCAGCTTATCCCCCCGTCATTTCCAACATCCATAAGACGGCTGAGCACCCTCTAAAAGACAAACTTTTCATACTTTCCTGTAGTTGCAAAAGGCCATTAATCATCAGTTCATATAGTCTTTAGTAGTTTAAAATGTAATTTATGTAACATTCAGGAATCGGACGGTCATGTTTGAACAATCAGTTTGAATGAGCATGCAAGCTTTTTCACTGTGTCTGGCCTAACAGGAAGCATCGATTCTTATGTATCTACCTAACTGACAAAGGGTACTGATGAACTGTGGTATTCTTCTAATTTGGTAAAACAGATTTCTAGGTTAGAGAAAGATGCCTAAATTAGTTGTTTAACTCAGGGGGCTAACGTTAAGCCGCAAGCTACAATGTTTTGGTTTGTATTATTTGGTTATTTAAATATCATCGGAATTCTTTTTCAAATATCATACATTTTGGGCTTGATTCCAATGGCATGACCAAAATGTCCCTACAGGCCACTGGTCTAAGGTCCATTCAGTTCACCTTCTGTTGGCCTAAGACACCTGGGTTGGGCAGCATGTGCGTAGCTAATACAACTGTAATCTCTGCTCCAATGTTCTTTCTCTCTGCTAAGCTCCCTGTATGACAGGGCCACAGTTACGTGTGCTGCACCGGGCCAGAGTCTGGCCGAGGGCGCCCAGCTTTGGGAGATAGAGGGACAGGGTCTGTGACAGGGTGTGACGTCAATCCGCCCGCTACATCTCCGTAAAGTGACATATGGCCTCAAAGGAAATCCCCACGCTGGTGAGCTTGTCACTAATTTCCCAGAGGGCTTAGCGTAGTCCTGATGGGAGGGTGTGTGTAGAGGTGGGCAGTATTATGCAGCCCCAATCCATCCATGCCAATGCTAGACATATATCCTTGACCCGAGGACAAAGGCCTTGACTGAACTTGGTCTGTGTATAAAGTCTTAAGTATGTCTGTTGCGTGCTATCATGGAGGCTGTGTGTTGTAGGCTGGGATTTGCTTTGATTGTTTTATATATGGCACAGAGATGAGAGGAAAGAGCACAGCAGAGGATGAGGCCAGCAATCCCGCTCCTCCTCTGATGAAACGCAGCAGCAGATGTCATGGAGGGGCTTTGCCAGCAGCTGGCTGGCTGATAAAAAGACACCCCCGCTTTATTAGTACTGACACAGAGTATCCTTTTTGCACATAAAGCTGGGGAATCAGATTTACACACTTAGTTTCCTAATGGGTAGGAATAATATAATAAACTTTTGTTATGATGCATGTGTAACCATGTTCAGTGTGGTTGACATATGTAACTGGAACATTCTGTTTTCTACCATGTTTAAACTATAAAAGGATATATGAGACAGAGAAGTAGTACAAGACACAAATAGCGCTGTCACTACTGATTCTATTAGTAACTGAGCTTTCATAGTATTCAATTTATAACAGCAAACATTTAATTATACTTCAGCAAATTGTTGGGTCCTGCTGGTGAGTGTTTTGAACGCTAATGTGCAGCTGGACACAGTTTTATTATTTGCATATTCCCTGTTTGTTATCAGTAATCACTAAGCTGAATTGTTTTATATTAATGTTCTTAACATATTGTAGTGGAATCATATTTTAAACATCAATTAGTAAATTAAACAGCAGAAATAATCACTTACTCGACCTGCTCTAAAAGATCTCTATCAGGGCGGTGGCTTGAGGCTGTGATTGCTCTAGGGCTATTCTCTCACAGATGTTCCACAAGAGGGCTGTCACTTTAGCCCACATCTGGGCACAGTCCAGCCCTTCCTCACTCCCCTCTGAGCTATGGGCTTAATCCAGTGAGCTCCATCTATGGTATCCCCCTTGGACATGTCCTGTTGGCCCTGACCCCACTAGCACAAAAAACACATGCTCACAGAGGCTCCCACACCCCAGGCCAGCTGTGCAACCGCAATCCTCCAAGCATCATGTGGACTTCACTGGCTTCAATAGTTGCTACAGCCACTGCTGTAGGCCTACGCATACTCTAATGCTCTGTCCACATACCATAGATTGGCAACCAATCTGCGCCTGTTGCATGTATACATTTACAATGATGAGCAATGATGAGCCACGGATCTGATTCTGTGAGGGTTAATCTGGGTTTTGACTTTTTTCAGCATGAGATGGAGAAATGGATTAGAGCTGTGGGTGCCTGGAGACAGAGATGGGATTAGCTGGTTTCTGCAAAGTTGATCGCTACAGACCTCCAAACTTCATGTGGTCTTCAGATTAGCTGAAGAACAGCGTCATGGAATTGGTTCCCGTGGTCGAGCAGCTGCGTGCAAGCCAAACACCACCGAGTGCAATGCAAAGTGTCGAATGCAGGGGGTGTAACTCATGCCACCACTGATTAATCACTCTTCTCCATCTGATGGATGAATCTGGGTTTGGCGGTTGCCAGGAGAAAAGTACTTGTCTGACTGCATTGTGCCAAGTGTGAAGTTTGGTGGAGGGAGGATTATCAAGTGTGCATAAGCACAGATCAGTGCGTATACGAATATAATTACCGATTTTACCCTTGTTAATATATATAATATATATATTAGAGGTGGGCATAGATTATTCTTTTTTAGCTAGATTAATCTCATTGTAATCGTGGAATTAATCTAGATTAATCTAGATTAAAA
>JBBPDH010000124.1:21205078-21216778 GCA_037974565.1 Clupeocharax schoutedeni
AATAAAGTCAGTCAGTAATGTTTAAAAATGTGATTTTGAACATATTTCATTGTAAAGTGCAGCAGGACAGGCAAAAAAGTTTTGTTCATGCTTTTCCTTTGCTTTTTATGCGTTTTTCAAATGTAATAACAGTGACACAAATGGCACCCTAGTTGTGGAATCACCTAAAAAGATAAAGGTAGGAGCATTAAAGATAGGATAAAGATAGGAACATTAAGCCTGGGATTTAAGGCTTTAAATGTTTTCCATTTTTGAACCAGACAACCTTTTCCTCACTTCCCCTCTGCTCTGCTCTCCGCTCTTCTCCTCACTCTTAGTGAGTGCAAGTGACAGTAGCTGACAGGACAACTCAGCTGTGTCTGGAAGTCCTGCTCTGTCAGCAGCCCACTGACTGTCTCACCCTTGACTGTCTGCTGCTCTCCTGCAAGACGTACTTATTAACATGCCCTACACTTTTCACTTCTGCTTCACGAACTGCTACTGGAGAAAGCCACATGTTTGATCACGAGCTACAATTAGAAGGCGGTCACAAGAGTAATTTGTACAGTTGTGTATAAATATTTTTGGTTCTTCATCAAATGAGATGATCAAGATTTTTCGCTATTATAAACACGGACTACTATTGATAAGGGGTTTAGAATCAGAATCAGAAAACGCTATCGATCCTGGATATAATAGCTTATGTTACAACTTCGACACATAGGGACACAGAAACAACAAAGTAAAATATGTCTAAATAAATAAATATGCTATTTACAGTCACAGCAAAGCGAATTAACTAATAACACTGACAGTGGTTGGGAATTTGTAATCGCAACTTGTGGATATCAATAGTGTATAAGTAATGTTGGCATAAGTAGTGAGATTCACATGGTACGATAAATGCACATAGCAAGATATTACACACAATGAAAGCATTTAGCACCTATTATAAAAACTGCACATGATATCACACATAATAAAATGTAGCACATAATAATGATGTTTTATTACCTGGTGAGAAACATTGCACAATTGTGGACATGGTAGATGATTGCATATAATAACAAGATAAAAAGCACTTAATGATGATGAACTCAATAAAAAATGGCATAACAAAGTAGCATTGTCCATGAATGACTGAAGACAATGTTTTCAGCCACAGTTTTCACAAGTTCCTCACTCACCACTGTCTGAAGCAGCTTTCCCAGCTTTTCATCATGCACTTCCTGCAATTACTTATCCAGTAAGCAATGGATAATTTTGTGTTATCCAGTAATTTCATTAGTAGACTATACTAGATATTTCCAGATTGTTGATGAAATTAGTTTACAAAGAACTTAAAAATGCTTTGGTGTGTACAAAAGAAAATCTCAGTAATATACAGCCCAGATGATGGTGTCTATCATCAGTTTGGATGGTGTCTAAGGCCCTCATTCTTTTAATCAGTTAAGTTTTGAATAAACCTTCAGAAATGAATGTGAAAGCTTGCAGCCCGACTCATGTTTATTGCTCTTCTGCATGGACCCAGAATGTTTAGCAGACTTAACAGGCATGAGCATGATGAAAGTGAGCTCACGGCTCTTTATCTTTGCCGTCTGTTTGTGTGTTTCTTTTCTTTTCTCTACGCACCGGCAGTCATCCAGTTCGGCTTCGTCTCCCTTTTTGTGGCCTCTTTCCCTCTGGCTCCACTCTTCGCTCTTCTGAACAACGTCATTGAGATCCGGCTGGACGCTAAGAAGTTTGTCACGGAGCTGCGCAGACCAGATGCAGTTAGAGCGAAGGATATCGGTATTTACACATCTTCACGCACTCTAGAGAACACGCAGACAGTGTGACTGCTCTCAGATTACCGGCCCTATTGCTTAAATGTTTTGTTCAGATTAGATCTGGTTATCTTTAATTGTCAAAGAATGTTACTCAGAGGCCCACATTGTTAGCTGCCAATGACACTGAATGATGATGCTGGTGGTGATATGCACATCTGCACTGGTGTAAACAAACAAACAAACAGGAATTCCATTCTGACCATACTTATTAAAATCGCATGGCCATGTGTTGAATTTGTTGGCTTGTTTTAGGGTAAAATGCAATGGCACTTTAACTAATATGAGATTGAAGGTTTGCCCCAAGTGACAGTCATAATTTTATTTTAGTCTTATTTAGCTCTTTGGTGATTTCTTGGTTAACATGTAATCATATGCAAAAGTTCAGGCCCCTGGTGTTTTGGACTTTGTTAGTATAAATAAGTATACATACCCTACTACTGCAAAATTTTTATTTTTTAAATGTAACATATTGCTGAGACAGTAAAACTGTAAATATGGGTATTTTTCCCAGTATGTTAACATCAGCAAATTAAGAGAACATTTACAGAAAAAGTCTGTTACCTGTTCCTTCTGAAAATCTACTTTCCTACCATGTTAAGCTCCACCATGCATATAACATACAATCCCTGGCTCTTACTTAATGTTCCAGTTAATCAGAGAGCTTTTGTTGGAACCAGACTTCTCTTGCAATTCAATTAAGGGGTGTTCAAACTTGCACATATGACTGTACAGAGAAAAAAAACCCTGATATTTGTAGCTCCAGCACTGTTAACATCCAGTGTAGTGAGCAGAATGCTCTTATATTTTTCATATAGTCTTGTTTGATAAACTGACCTGTTTTGCTTTCTTATTTCAGGAATTTGGTACAACATCCTCAGTGGCATGGGCAAGTTTTCAGTCATCATTAACGTAAGCGTCACCTCCACCCATCTGTATAGTCCCATGTTCAGCCAACACTAAAGTCTGTACATCTGTGCACTGAGCCTTCCTAAGGTGTGGTCAGTGATTGCAAATTAGACACAGTATGAAAGAATAAAGAGGAATTACTATAAAGAAAGTCACACCTTTTTGAACTGAAGTGATAAACTGGAAGGAAGGAAGGGAGAAGTTTCTTCTTCTGCCATGCTTCCCTGTGATACACTGAGGGCCTGTAGTGAGGATTATTGTCCTTCCAGTGTCAGATAAGCCCAGGATTACAGTAATATGGGCCAGAGATCTCAAAGACAAACATATGATGGAATGCTTTGAAGTGTGCTGTATTAAGCAGGTTTCTGAAAAGAATGGCTTCAAGGTGCTAAAATTATTCTGCGTAATGCAATACTTAAGTTTCACTCATAATCTTCTGAGATCATTTGATAGGATTGTAAGATTTCATTAAATGTAGCATTTGTACCTCATTTTCATGACCCACGTTCTTTTGCAAAGCTCTGGCAAAGTTGCTTTATTATAATTTAATAGAAAGGTGATTTGGGAAGTATGAGAAAAATAAGCGGACAGAACCGTTTAGCTGGCGAGGCGACCGTGGCAGCCATTTTTTTTTACTTTGCACATTTTCATTCATTTTTGTTAGCCAAAGTTACATAACCTATTTGAAAACATTTCAAATTCGTAAACAAAAAAGTTGCTTTGTTAAATATTATGAAGTGAAATAAATGTAAAGAGAATATTGTAAGCTGATAAGCCAAAATCAAAATAATACAATTATTTTGTTGTTCTCTTGCTCAAACCATCTCGTTTACATCCCACATCCCAGTTTGAGTCTGCCATTCTGATTTCCGTTCCACTTCCATAATTATGCAATGTGCATTTAGAACAAAAGAATGATAAAATGAAGATTCATACATTTATTAGTTAAAATTTGCTATGTACATTTTATCTTTATTTTTCAGGCTTTTGTCATTTCCTTCACGTCAGACTTCATCCCACGACTGGTTTATCAGTACATGTACAGTGAGACTGGCACTATGGACGGATTCATTGACCACACCCTGTCCTACTTCAACGTTACCCATTTTAAAGCAGGCACAGCACCTGGTGCCTCCACGGTCACAGTTTGCAGGTGAGGCCCTCTTCAGTAGTTTAATGTAACAGTTGCCAGAATGTTCAGCAGAAATTTACAGTGGGTTTTGAGGTCATTTACATTTACAGCATTTATCAGATGCTTTTATCCAAAGTGACTTCCATTCCCTAACTATGGGGGACAGTCTCCCTGGAGCATCTTGGGGTTGAAGGTAGGATTTAAACCCATGATCTCTTGGTCCAGAGGCAAATATCCTACACACTAGGCCACCACCACCGCATAGTGTAGGCTCATAGTGTATAAAATGCAAAGCAGTGCACACACATACAGTGTGTGTTTCAAAAGAAAACTGCATGAAAAATGACAATGGATGTAGATTCATGGAGCCAGTTTGATTTCAAAGAAGATTCGATTAAGAATGTGAGTGAATGAGTGGTCAGCAGCTATGGGATTACAAGGTTTGATCACGTTTAACATGGGTCTAAAATAACCATGTCTGCATACAGTTCACCCTGCACTGGGGACGTCGCAGTTTCCCTGCATGCCCATACCTCCATGTCCCTAGAACAGCTCACGCTATGCCTTTGTCAGATTTACAGCTCAACACTATCAGCAAAAACTGTAGCTAACCTCCAGCTCCAGGCTTCATTTCAGGGGATGTGGTACAATGAAAACGGGAAAAGATGACTTCACACTCTCCTTTTAGCATGTGTCAGCTCAGGTCTTAATGGGCTGGACGCTGCACGAGTTTTCCTCTGGGGCTTTAAATCTTTAATTGTATATCAAAAACACTTACATCATGCATCTGAAGCAATTGCTCCCCTATAATGGTCTACTGGAGTCCAAAGTGGGCTTGTGAAGGACCCACATCGGTCAAGAATAAACTACTGTATCTTTGAGGTCTGCTACATTATGGGATGGTGCTGAGCCGAGATGCCGGGACAGTTTTTGTGCCTACCTACCGTGGTCCAAAGAGGGACAAACTACTAACCATGGACAGGGTGTTGGGTGCTTCAGACTCATGGATTTGCAAGGGCAGTAAAACCTTCTTTTCTGGTTTTAATCAGAAGAAGCACTCCCGGCTGAGCTACTGAGTTTCAGGCTGCAGTGTCCATGCTAACCCCTGTCCAAAATCAAAGGTGCCTATAGTGGGCATGTGACCATTTTGACACATTGACAGACAGGTGTGCTTACACTGTTCACCTGGGGAAGGGATGGCACCAGGATGAACTGTTGGAAGATGACAAAATGTGGAGGAACCATGAGCCTCTGGGCAAAATTCTCCCTTGTATGTCTCATTTGCTCACTGAGGCTTTATCGTCTCTTCTCAGACAACAGAAAAAATAAATATTGTCATCTACTGTGTATAGTAAACAAATATACACCAATCAATTACGACACTTACAACATCTGTATAATATTGTGTAGATCTCCCTCTTTCCACCAAAACAGTTCTGACCCATTGAGGCATAGACTATATGGGGTGTTCGTTGGTCCCAAAGGTGTTAGCAGCAGAGCCTGTAAGTTGTGGAATGGATTGAACTAGTTTGTCCATTGATCAGATTGAGATTTGGAGACTTTGGAGGCAGCACTTCTGTAAGGTACTCCGTAAAATCAAACTCTCGATCAATTGAACATTTTAACTCGATTACGATTAATGAACGTTTTTTTAATTTATTTTTAAAATTTTTGCCCTCGTAGTTCACTGACAACTTGCTCAGTTGTCTCAGTGTTTAAGCTCTCCATGCTCGACATGTCGGCGGAATAACGTACCATAACGGAGCGGGGTCACGTGACTCCACACGCGGTAGTGTTTTTAAAGGGAAAGTAATTGAAATAATCGACCTGGGAAAATTTGATCAATTGTAAGTTCTGAATGTGATTTTGATTACTTTTCGGTTAATCGCCCAGCCCTACTGTCATGTTCCTCAAACCATTCATGAACACACGTATGTTATATCTGGACACATTATTTGGGCTGTAAGAGGCCACTGCCATTACAGAATACCATAATCCTGGAAGGTAGACTTGGTCTGCAACAAAGTTTAAGTAAGTGGAACCTGTCAAAAGTAACATCCACATCCACCCAAGGTTGCTACTGACCACTGCATACTGGAGCCGTCTCAGAGAACATGCTGTTTTAAAGATGCTCTGATCCAGTCTAGCCATCACAATTTGGCCCCTTGTCAAGGTCAGTCAGGGACTTTTTGTTCTGCATCCAACACATCAACTTCAAGAACTGGCAGTATACCTCACCCCTGACTGATGCTCTTGCAACAAAATAATGTAATTCACTTCACCTGTCAGTCTTCTATGTTGGGGTATTTCTGCCCTGTTTTCCAACTATAGTTGTTACACATTATTTCTCTGTAAGTGGTTTGGCAGGAAAAGTGAGTTTGAACCCTTTTTGCACGTGGCTAAAATTAAGTGAAAAATACAAAAAATTATTTTCTCCTCACATATAATTCTTGCTCACTCTTTTTATATGAAAAGAAAAATGACTCACTGCAGTTACCCAAATTCACCTGAAAGTCGAGCATGTGACTATTGATGCTCATGACTAAACTATTTACGGCTTTTGATGCCATAGACGTTATATGTTTGTTCTACTGAGACATTAATTCGGGCAGTTATTGTGTTACCTGTTTTAGACAGTGTCTTCTTGCATTCATGATCATGGAGTGATAAGTGACAATTATACCCATCTAACTTCATTCTTTCGTTTCTCTTCCTCTGTTTTCCTTGTGATTTGCTGATGAAAGCTCTCCGGAGATATAACTCTCAGATAATTGTAATAGCGAGGGAAACATCCTCAGGGTAGGGTGTAGGATGGGTGGAAGTGGTAGGGGAATAGAGTAACAGAGTGAAAGAAACATGTAGATAAAGTTCCACAGCAACTCTGTAAACTGTTTGGATATGTGTGGTGGCTTCTAGGACACAAGCTGTAGGACAGTGTTGACGATTGCTGTTATCAGAGACCAATTGGACTCAGACAGTTGGGAACTGAGCCACTCTCCCCAGAGGCCCTAGTGGCACCATAATGTCAGCATTTCACCAAGTCTGGGAGTGTAGGAATAAAAGAATGAAGCACATTATGGGGGAGGGCAATAGTGCTGTCTAAGTGCTATAAATATGCACCCAAATACCTTAAACATACCGCAGTTATGGATTCCCAAAACAAATAAATCATGGGCTCCGCCATGTATGCTGTTTCTGCTAAAATAGCTCTATGTAAACAAGTAATTGCAGTCCTAGGGATTAGAACTTTAGATGAAGATGTCTGCCTGTCTTGTGGAATATAAACCAGTCTTTCATGTATATTACTGTATATGGACAATGAAATCAAAAAGTAGGAGCCTGTAGCTCCTCACCGAAGCTTCACTGTTTTCATTATGTGATACAGGAAATCAAATAACTCTGGGGTACATTCTAAGTTACAGGTAATTTAATCTAATGCTGTGCAAACCCAAGGTTCAACCATACTCTATAAGGTATTCATTCACAGCTCTGACCATATCTGTCCCTCAGGGTCTTATAATCACATTCTAACAGCAGCAGTATCTCATGACTTGAAACACTGAAACAACATTTTGATCTTCAATAATTTCCTGATGGGTTGCGACAACCAGAAAGCACTTGCAATGTTTTTCTCCACTTTTTTCCCCCCAAGTTTCATCATGAGACATGGCGGCCAGTTTTAAAGACAAAGCAGGTGTTGAGAGAAAAGCCAGTTTTCTTGCTTTCCTGACATTTCACAGAGTCTCCTTTAAATCTTCCAGCATGGATGATGTGTCTTATTATCTTCCACCATGTTGCACCCTTGAAGAATGTGTGAGGCATGTGACTGATTTGCCCACTATTTTTGTTGCTGTACCACAATGCAGCCTTCTGCTGGAAACGGCTGCTTTGAATACCCACCTCTAACTGCTGAACTCTTGTTTGGTCTGCAGGTATAAGGATTACAGAGAACCACCCTGGTCACCACAACCATACCAGTTCTCCAAGCAGTACTGGTCAGTCCTAGCTGCTCGACTGGCCTTTGTCATACTTTTCCAGGTACTGGCTTCATACTGGCCTTAATAGGGGATAAACCTCCATTTTATTGACTCTTTAGGAATGTTCCAACTGATCTCTATCATTTATGAAGATTTATGTAGCTGTAGACAGTGACTGTTTGAACAGTAGTGAGATATACTCAATAAAAAATTTGAATACATGTATTTTAGGCCTAGAAATGAGTTTACAAGCTTGAGATTATAATTCTATTTCCAGTGATAGTTGATTCGTTAATCAATTTAATTGAATAGCCACCTCATGATGCACTGATGTATTTTTATATTTTCAGAGAAAGTATAAATAGGGTTTCTTCTCTTTCTGTCACATAGTGAAATATAATATTATAGCTAGTTTTAATCAAAATGCTGTCGCAGAGACTGGCTGATTTACTATTACAGCAGAGGTCAAGCTTCCAAACACCTTGCGCTGTAATTAGCTGTTGTTCATGAGGCAAGTTTTCCTCCGCATGAACGCAGCAAACCCAGCTGCTAACAGAGGTACATGCTTCATGTGCTTTAGCACGCTTAATTGTTATATAAAAAATGTTTTGGCCAGGGTTGGGTAGCAAAAGAACTCATTATTTAAATGGACTAACCAAGATTTACCTTTAGTATATAGTTTTAAATGGAAAGCTATTCAAAATTAATGGAGCGTAATAGTAGTAGTTTGGTGGTATTGCATAATCCTTTAGATTATGTTACTAATTGCAATTTTAATTAGGTACTCAGTAATCTGCAACATAATACATTTTGAAAGTAACCTTCCAATTTTGTAACACTGGCACAAGAGAAGTGACCGAAATACAATGCCATTACGTCCTGTCGGCTTAAGGGAGCACGTACATGAAGAGATACTCTGTCTGCATTCTAAAGTAGTGCACCTATTGTTTTCTTCCTGCCCCACCCTCTTTTCATCACCCGTTATAGTGTGTATAGGTAAAGGCTATAGCTTATTATGCATGTTTATTTTTATGATAAACTTAGCTGTCAACTATTGTTTAGTTGACTTCAGGTTGGCTCTTCAGAACCTCTGCGGAAGCCATAACATCTCAGCATTTCCTGTAGTGCGTTGCAGTCTTTGGAAAGGACTGCATGACTGAGCAGTGTTTTGTAACACTACAGCCTTACGTAGTTGCAAACAACTATTCCGGTAATTATCCTGTCCACTGTATGATGGGACTTCTTCATGACTCGGATCAGGTGTGTTAGGGGAGGGAATAGGTGAAGTTGTTTTGTCAGTAAAGTGCTTTTATAATCAGTATAATGCATTGTTTCTATTGCAGATTTTTACAAGGCGCTTCCACTTAAACAACAAATCTAAAACCTGATCCAGGCAAGGTTTTAAGAATTTTGTAGTAAAAATCTGACCCAGGCTACAGGATTGAAAAATGATGTTGAAAATGTGAGAAGCCCCCCGACAAATTCCATCAGTTCCTTCAGTCAACAAAGCCCCCATGTTACAAGACAAGCCACTTTCAAATGAACTCCAAGTCAAGATCAAGGATCCAGAACTCACCTCAGATCCCACGGTTTATCTTGTACAGGGTTCGTGCTCTTAAACAACATATATAATGCCTAATCCATTTTAAAGGGTTTTATATATTTATTAATTTATTTAGTTTGAACTTTTTGCATATAGACTAGAACACCTTACCCAAATGTAAATAGGAGAAAACAACAATATTCCTAACTTGGCTGTGTACAAAAGCAAAATGGAAAAAAGGAGATAAGGGAGATTGTCACACCATCACCACATAATATTACCAAGCAGTGTCAAGAAGGGCTGCCACTCTACTGGAGGAACATTTTTGACCCCTGAATGCTGGGACATGTCTGTTCCATCTTAATAATAAGAACTATCTAATTGAGACTTCCATTCCAATTCCACTCCAATATTTTTTTTGGCAGCAACCATGCCTACTATGGGGTTCGGCCCTCGTTTCTGTATTAGACTGGGAGTAGATCGGAAGTGTAAAGTTTAGGTGCAAAGATATGAACTTGAAAAAGCTTTTGCAATTTGAGGGCCGAGTCATCCTTAGATTGCCCTGATTATCCTGTAGTCTTTCCTGAATAATAATAAAAAGAATAATAAAATTATAAGGCATGGAGGAATGGATAGGGCAATGCGTGGTAAGTATATTAAGTAAATATTTTGAAGGTGACAAGACTACAGCTCCAGATTGTGGATCCTGATATGAAATTGCAAACAGATTAGCTGAGCTTCTGAATTGTTTACAACCCAAGTGTTGACATGCTTGCTCGTGTTTGTGTGTGTGTGTGTGTTTCTACACAGAACCTGGTGATGTTTATGGGTGTGCTGGTGGCATGGGTGATCCCCGACGTGCCCAAGAATGTCAGCGAGCAGTTGAAGCGAGAAAAGACGATGCTAGTGGATGTCTTCATGAACGAGGAGAAGGAAAAGCTCCAGCTCATCCAGAGCCTCTTCTCTAAAGATATTACCCACGCCCAGCAGCAACAACCCCTGCCACAGGATGCCTCAGAACCACAGCTTCCCCTGCCCCACATGGCCCAGACCGACGATCCTGTGTCTGCAGGAGCCACCATCCCATTGGCCGCACGGTTCCGCACACGCCCCCGCGCCGCCAGCTTCAGCCAGTTCACCCGCCAGGGTTCCATATCGCCTCGCAGTGAAGGGGGCAGGCACACAGCTGTGTGAGCATGGTGTGGAGGGTTCAGCCGGCCAAGCATTCTTCAGAATGCCCGGATTGCTGGGAGCGGAGGACTTGGGCGAATAAAGGTGGAGGGCAGGGCTGCGCTCTCTGTTGAGTTTGTTAAGGAGGGAAATGGCACCCTCTATGCAGTGTTTTCTCACTGGAGCGAAAGCAAGAGAGGTCATTAATTATCTAATCCCTGTACTGTAATGTCTGAAGCATATGTTCACAGGTGGCATGTTTTTTTAATTAATTTATTTATTAATTTATTTATTTTCAAGCCGTGACATGTCCAGGCAGTTCGCAACGGAGTCAGTCCGGCCGCGGGCCTAAGCTTTGTAGGACGGCTTGCGGTCATTCCATGCACAGTTGACGCAGACAAAGGAGTGGGATTCTGACTCTTATTCAAGGGGCCTTTTGCACATTTTGAACGTTTATTTTCTCCCCATCTGTTCTTAAATGAAGAGGAAGAGCTTTTTTTTCCTTCAAGTGCGCATCTGGTCCATGCTTATGCGGTCATTGCACAATTTGTGACACTGCACAAAACAAAAAAACTGCTTTGCAAATTTTATGAGATGTAGCATATCACAGCAAATAATTATAACCTTTCATTTTCTCAGGTAATGACATCACTGTAGGTTTTATTTGTTTATCTTATTAATGTGACATCTCTTGGTTGAATAGAGAATATGAAACCTGTCAGTCAATGTGGAATAAGGAACAAAAACTGTACTTAAATGCACAAATTGTATTGTACAAACAATCTATTCATAAAACAATGAGTGTCAAATCTTGCTACAGATCTCTCTTATTAAAGATGCAAACCCTCATAGATCACAGTTTGCTCGTGTGCAAACAAAGCCATGAGGTACGCTGTTAAGGTGTGTAATGTTGTCTTTTATGGTCCATTGGGAAGATCTGTATACATGTTTGGGGCTTTGTAATAAGTCTCTTGATAAGGCATTGTAATTGACATTTGCTTGTTTTAAGTGGACTTCAGTAGCATGTGTTAGACACAGTGCAGCAATCTCACCACTTTATACTTGTCATTTATACTTGTATTTCTACTAGGGATGTCCCGATACCACTTTTTTATGTCCGATACCGATATTGTAAATTTGGATATCTGCCGATACGATACAAAT
>JBBPDH010000124.1:21216878-21227327 GCA_037974565.1 Clupeocharax schoutedeni
CTGCCCCTGGTCTGTCTGTAATCACCGCCTGTTTCCCCATTGGGTCCCGTCATCCCTGGTCCAGCTGTCTGTGCTTTGGTTTAATCTGTGTCTGTGTATTTAAAGCCTGTGTCTGTTCAGTTCCAGTATCCGTCCATCGCTTTAGAGCGCCTGTGTTTATCTGTAGTGATTCTCGGTCTGGTTTGGTTTTGGCCCACGTGCCTATGTTTGTTTTGTTTTGATAATAAAAACCCTCTGTTCATGGATTCCTGGTCTGGGGTTTTTCCAGGTAGCTCTGGGGCACAGCGTAACAGCGTGCCCCGTGACAGTAGCGAGTCACACAGCACCACATTCTCCTCAGCTGTTCAAATTGTTTGTATTTGGTGCGTGTGAGAACTCTGAGGCTCCATAAAAGTAATATAATAATATGGCAGAGGCTTTTACCTTGGGTGACCCCAAGCTAACAGTGTCCTCTTGAGTGAATTGTAATGGTGTTTCTGTCTTGAAAACGAGTCTTAAGAACTGCTAAGAACAAGCTGCAAGAGGATTACATCCTAATTAACCACAGTCCACAGCTATTTTCTCCTTGTGTTCTTTGGCATATGGTTTGTGGTATTTATAGGTTGCCAAATGTTGGGGGTAACTCACATTTCCTTCTTCTGGTCCCAGGGTAGCATGCCAACAGCGGGCATCCCCCAGAGCCTATTTACCTCTGATCTAATACTTGACCACACAACCAATGTGTTTACCTGCTATGCTTGCTTGTTTTTTAGTATTTCTACTTTCAGTCGCAGACAGTGGTCCATTTGGCTTGGACCCTGAATATCTTTTTATCTGATTCAAAATCTGATTAAGTCACGTGCAAAATGATCAGTGGAATAATCTTTGGTGGAATAATCTTGGATCGCTAAGCTATGTTTGCAAACATAGCTTGCTGGGAATGAACTACATTATATGGCAAAAAATCCTTTCAATTGATTTATTATTAATAATGAATAGATGCATCATATTGCATTTTGTAATGAGCCACCTGAGCAGAGTTGTGCAGAATTTTTAACAGCTGATGAAGTTAAAGGGGTTTGGTTGTTTTTAATTTTCATAGCTATGCTGATGATTCATGATACATGTCTTGTTCAATACTCTGTTGATATATTTACTTCCTATAAAGAAAAGAACTGAAATGCTGATTTTCGGTACTAACTCACTTTGTGAGAAGCTAGGCCCCATTGCTTCATATAACAGTTTTACACTTGGGCATAGTGTCTTAGGTGTAGACTCTGAGCTTTGTTTTGTTCCAGCACATAAAGACAGTCCTTTGCTATTATTTGACTCATTTTGCTAGTTAGATCTTTTTCTTGCTCCAGAGTGATGCAAGAAACTTGTAACTTGTACATGCAAGCAGAACTGATTACTCTAATGAACTCTTCATTGTGTTTCCTAAGAAAACAGTGCATGAAAATCAGGTATGAAATGCAGCAGCAAGGATCCTAAAAAACACAGTAGAGAGATCACTTAACCCCTGTTTTGAAAAAATGTCACTGGTTACATGTCTCTTTAGGGATAGTGTTAAAAGTTGTTTTACATGTTTTAAGCTCTACATGGCCTTAAAGCATCTGCATACTTCATTGAATGCCTGTCTGTTTATGTTCCAACGTGTGATATTAGATCTGCAGGTATGGCCTCCTGCCAAATACTGTCTGTAAATTACATAAAAGAGGAGAGGCCTCTCACTGTTATTACACTGCTAACCTGCAGAGCTCAGTTCCAGCTAAACAAATTTACTACATACTTTCTAGAAATATGCGAAAATGTAATTCTTTACTCTATTACTTTTGAGCCTTTGAAAAAGGGAAAAATGTAATTTCTGCTTAAATCCTTTAAATGAAAGCTGAAAGTCGAATGATTAAATGTATCTATAACCTTTGCGCGAGGCACCATTTTTCACACAACAATACATTTCATTTGTCAGGGGGGCCAGAATGTTTGCAGACTGTGTGTTGTGGGAATTTGTGTTGAATTATTGTGAAGGTCACATCCTCCACAAGACTAAACTAACTGGGTTTTAGTTTATTCGTTTTATACCCATCACATGATGGCTGGGAGATCAAATCCATCCTAATAGCACTTGTTTGCGTTCCTCAGTGAACACAGATCAGATCATTTGGATGCAGGCATTTATAAAAACATGTTTATTCAGAGAAGTCCTTGCGGTAACAGGAGGGGGGTGGCATTGTGTTTAAGTGGTCGGCCGATTCACTCACAACACTCCTTCAAGTATCAGAGAGAAAATGGATCAGATTTAGCCAAACTAGAAAAAAACAGATTTGCAATGAACGAGCAAACGGTGGAAAATAAGCAAAACACATGTAGGGACACCAGGTGATAAAGAGTGTATCAGTTGGCAAAAACACGTTACTTCACTAAACAAGACACATTCAACACACACCCAAGTCTTTTTCTTACTAAAATAGAGATCTGTTGGGTTTTTTTTTGTTTGGTTGGTTTTTTTTTTTTTTGGTCACAGTTTGCTCAGTTTTGACATACCCAGAGAGGAAATGATGTCTGGTCCTTGAATACAATATTTTTGGCACATTTTCTCCTTTTCAAAAGCTGGAAGTATTCAGTATCAGCAAAAAAGTGTACTTGTCCTTGGGCTTCAGCATTCTGCAGCGTTTGGAGTTCCATGGTCAGGATGGTCAAAGTTGTTTAAAGCAGCAAGAATTGTATACAGTGTGCACAACAACAGCAGGGCCTTTAACACACAATACCAAAAAAATAAACATGTGGGAATGTTTTATTGAATAAATCATAATCCAAACATGAGCAAAAGTCAAGGGCGCGTAGGATTTGCCAGACTCCAGTGTTAGATGTGGTTTTCCGGGAAAAGGCAATGTGTAGGCTCATTCTCAAGAGCATCCAAAGAAATAGATAGTAAAATGAGTTCTTCTGTTGTGTGTGTGTGCATTTGTCTCCTCCTTTAGCTCAGATGGATATGGAGGAGGTATCCCTGTGGAGTATCAAGTGAAACACAGGCGGAATGTATCTGTACGATGGTCCAGAGAGCTGTTCTAAATTTTGGTTGAACTCTTTTCTGTCCCCATGCTCCCCAAAGCACACAGAATCTATCAGTCATGAGATCCTAGTTTCAAACCATTGAATGAACCTATTTGAGCACTGATTTATGCACCCTCCGTAGCTTAAGATGCACCAATATGTCTCAGACAAGACATTAAAGCACAAGATGAATCATTTATATCCTTGTATAATTTGATACAACTTTGGATAATAAAGCTTTACACTCCAAATGACCTTTAGAGGGAAGCGGCATCCTGTCTCGGTTCTCTCCCTGATGTATCAATCTTTAATTATTTTATTGACCTTATCAAAGCACATCCAAAGAGCTTCCTATTCTAATGTCCTCCCCATTTCACTTCTCTTGGAAGCAATGGATTAATGGATACAGTTTGACTGGAACATGTTTATGCATCACAGTTTTAAAAAAGACAAGAGGATGAGAGAACATGATGGCAGTGTCAGGATTTGCTGGAGTGGGCATTTTTCTTTGTGGGTCTTATTAGAAAAAGATTCTGTACAGGGATGCGTTAGAATAATCTCTGGATTCCAAAAGACCCTTTCAGTAGATGATTCATTGAAGAACGTTTTTAATAAATGAACGCGCCTTTATTTAATGTTTAAAGAACCTCCACATAACGTAAACGTTTCTAGAACCATATGTCCAATATAACGAAGTCCTCATATGCCTGCCTGTCTGATAAATGCCATAAAAGTTTTTCCTTTACTGTATGGAATTGTCCATACTTGGCTGGTGTTTCTGTCTAGTGTTCTTTCTATAATATTAAAAAGTTTCTGTTGTATATAATATGGATACACACAACAGTATTTTTTTTTCTTTTGTTGCATAAATACATGAAAAGGAGGTGGGTATTAAAAAGGGTTTGCCAGTGCAAAACTAGTGGACCATACATTTCTGAATGGGCTGCTCATTAGGAGGTTTCACCACAAACCCAGGAACCATGTTACACAGACCTTTTTTGGAAATGAATCACGCTAAACAAAGCAAAATCTCATTTAGGTCAAGTGAATAAATAGGGCCTATGTATAAAGGTCTATAAGTGTAATTCTACTATGGCCCATCATCGTAAAGCTTGGGCTGGACTTTCTGCTGACAGACCAGCAATGAGATCCACCAGTCATATACCACCCTGCTCAGTTCACAAGTAAAATCTTTCAATATCTAAAATATACAAAGACTACCTGCAGTAGGACAAAGCCTAATGCACATCAATCACAGTCAATTTATGTGTGCCATCTATTGAAAGGAGGGGTCCTTGTATAAACCTAAAGTGTATACTGTATACTGCACTATAATAACTTAAAGACTACTGCTGCTGCACTGTGTTGTCTCATGTCTTTCATGTCTTTATGTTCTATCTGTGAACAGAGTGTTCAAGTAAGAATTGCATTGTGCTCTGTACACTGTACTTTGTACAAATGACAATAAACCTCAACTTCAACTTCAACTTCAACTTCAGTGTATAAAAAAGACAGGCCTTTCTATAGTCCTATCTTGAGAGCCGCAGCGAAATGGTTATCTCCAAAGATGAGTCTGGCAAGAGGAAAACCCTCTTAATGGGGAGATTATGTGCTCAAATCCCAGGTCTGGACATATGTACATCGTCTTAAGGCAGCTTTATACTCTTCTGTAAGACAGCAATGTCATTAATAATGGCACGCTTTAGTGTCCATTTGCTTGCCTGCTACTCTTGACTGGGGTGGGCTTACAGATGGGATGGTGCTGTTTGATAAAAAAGCAAGGTGGGATAGGAGGCTTGGACTCGGGAGAATGGGGTGGGACCAATGAGAAACATCAGGCTTTTTTGGTTTATTCTCTAGCAAAAGTCAGTTCCCACCTTTGACTCTTTCAATCTCTCAAATTACTTTAGAACTGCTAAGCCAGGACTCATTCTGGTCCTGGGGAGTTGGTTTCCAGCACAAGTTGATACTTTCCTTAACTCCAACCCTGTAATTGTATAGATCAAATGTGTTTGAAAGGGAAATCCCTTGACCTCCATGACTGAAACTGAAGGACCATGAATTGTTGATGCCATTATTTCAATTATTGTGACTGGACCACATCTGGATATACTGTTTGACACAAGGATAAATAGTCTGTACATCAAATACTCCTCATTTGAAAGAGCCCTTTGAAGATCCCAAACTTGAATCAATCCAGAGCTGTGAAAAATATCTCTCACCCACTTGTTGTGTTAGAATCGCAACTGATCTCCAGTGCTAAAACATTTCCTGTTATTTGCCATTTACTTGTGTTGCTGTACACTGCATTAGTCAGTATGGCCTGTATAGCTACATGCATCGTGTTCTCATTGTGCACAAGTAGATGAGTGATATAAAAATATATATATTTTGTCATTCCATGCATTTCTGTGATATATATATATATATGTCTTTATACTTCTTCAAAGCAAAGGAAAACATATCAATTATCAATTTTTCCCCCAGACATGATGTGTGTTTTGGATCAATACTGTAGTAATGAGGATTGAATTGATACAGTTTTACCTTTTTAGGTGTACTTAATTGTACTAAACTGCAACTGATTCCAGGGTCCAGATCTAAAGAAGTGATGTCCATTGTGTGTAAAGATGTTTGAGGAAGGCACATCGTTTTACCATGTAATGCTCCTGTAGCTTAATGGCATTGCATGTTTCACAAGTTCATATGTGTCTCTGTTGTTTGTTTTTTTTTGTATTTTGCTTTGATAACAAGTTCAATAAATAACACAAATATCTTTATACATCATATAGACATGTATAGACTACATGCATTTTTATATAACTTAAATAATAATTTATATTTATATATGTACATCCCCCAAGATAAAATATAAAGACATAAGGAGTACTGAGTCGCTATGCAGTACAGGATTTTGCGCACTTTCTATTATGTCCTGCGGCGCTTCCGCGAAAGCGCGCAGACGCACGCGGTGTTTATCCGTATCCAGCTCCATTTCAGCATGTTGTTGTACTTTGTGAGAGCACGCACATATGTCTGTGACGTTTTGCACTGTGAGTTCCAGTGCTTGTTGTCGATGCCCTGGCAGCCGCTATTGCGGAGTCTGCTGTTCCTGCAGCTTGACTCATAAAAGTATTGCTTCACTTTGGGCAAGGGAGTGCTGATCTCAGTCAACACTACAACGTTTTTGCCATGGATGTCCACTGCCTCGGTCTTGTTCGTTACCCAGCGGCTCTCACTGTCACACACTGAGTATTCCCCGCGGTAACTCTTGTGAACTGCGTTGCGCTTCTGACGTGTTCTGTTGATGGTATCCTGGGTGCCCACAAAGTCATCAGTGAGGTAAAGTGGTGGGGGCTGCAGGGGTGGCCGCTCGCTCAACAGCACACGGGGTGAGTTGTAACGCTTATGCTGCCTAAGGAGATCATCAACAAAAGCCTTCTTGGCTGTGGTTCGCTGTGGGTACTCCATCTCCGAGAGGGAAGCGGGCAGGGTTACCTCCTGAGCCCCCTCATCTTGACGCTGCCGACCATGACCAATATCGGTCTCCAGGAGCTTCACTATAAGCGTGTTGATGGGGTCCTGCGTGGGCCGCTGGCTGTTGCTGGTGACTGAGATGCCATAGAGGTACGCGAGGAACATCACGTACAGCAGGATGGACATTACTAGATTCACCTGTAAGATCTGCAGAGAGAAAATAAAGAAAGGGTCACTGTAAGGACATGGTTTACCAAGCACTTTTCACTTCAGTGGAAGTAATGAAAGTGAAAGGAATGCAATGAAAGCTGATATAAAAGCTCTATCAAATGGTAACTTGGAGAAAGCAGTTTTACCCACCATGTTAGCTTAGCAAAAAAAAAATCTAATTTAAAGTTCCACTTGCTCATGTATATTACAAAAGTAACTTGGGACTGCTATGAGTTAAATGTTTGTGTAAGGTCTGGAACAGGATATGAAGTGGAGTCTCGAGTGGAACCTAATGAACAGTCCAGAACACGACTCCAGATTTTCACTCTCCCCTCACCCTCCTTCTGTCATTTCTTCAGTGTTACGTATATTATGCCCTGCTTAGTTATCAAGCCTTTCCTATTGTGTTTCACGCTCATGTTATCGACCTGTTTCTGTTCCTTGGATTTTTCCTTTTGATCACGGACTCACTCACTGGTTTTGTGTGTGGAACCAACATTGCATTTTTTTCTTACTCTGCATTTGGATCCTTTTCTGCAATCATCACAGAATGCTGTGAGACTACATGTTTGTTTATGAGACTACATTGTGAGACTACATTAACTCTGCTGGCAGTAGTTAACCTTATGAAGCAAAAGTCACTGGAACAATTTTTTTTTTAATTCTCTGTGTCCTCACAGGACCCAACACCATATTTCCCCATAGCCACTGAGCCCCCACTTTGTTTACAAGCATGGTTTTGTTGTTGGAGCACACTAATAAACACCAGCAATCCAGGAAGCAGTGTGTGGGGCCAGTACCTTGCTCAAGGATGTCTCAGTGGTGCCACTGGCATTCTAACCCGTGACCTTCTGATCGCAGGCGAAACTCTCCAAACCACCAGGACACCGGCTAGTCAGCATGTCCTTCACTTACTGTCAAAGCAAGAAGCTCCATGCTGAGCGATGAAGCCAAAATTCTTCAGGGTGGGGCGTTAGATGTCCCCATTGTTGACATGTGTAACTAGCTGCCCGTTTACACTGTCATCATGTCAATAAAGCAATGGCGTACTTTACCCCAGGATCAATTTTCATTACTGGTCATTTTCATTCCAGCAAATGCTATTTTGACATATTAAATACAGATACTGTACTTGAACTTGCAAGCCATGCCAACCAGTACTGGTAATGATGCAATGGTTTCTATGCCCATGGAGACATGTTGGGCATCTTAAGTTTGCTTAGAAAGCTCCGAAGCTATTAGTATTATTATGCAGTGATGGAAGTAGTAATGGAAGCTCAGCTCCAGTTGACAGAATGAGAGCTACATACCTAAATCACCACACACTTGCCTCAAACTGTCATTAAATCATCTTGCTTGAGCTGGTTTATGTGGTTTTGAGACACTGACACCCTGTTATCTTTTTAAAAAGGAGTAGCATTCATTTTGTCCATCCTTATAGCTAACAGTTTTATACAAACCTGTGTGAGATTACCT
The DNA here is from genome assembly GCA_037974565.1 of Clupeocharax schoutedeni. Taxonomy (NCBI): domain Eukaryota; kingdom Metazoa; phylum Chordata; class Actinopteri; order Characiformes; family Alestidae; genus Clupeocharax; species Clupeocharax schoutedeni. The sequence goes on from JBBPDH010000124.1 coordinate 21,225,075, forward strand.
GATTTTAGATCAGGTAATAGATCAGAATCAGAAAACTTTATTGCCTTGTAGCTACAGTGCAAAGCTATGGAAACAAACTACAGACATCAAACATGGGCAGCTGGTGTCCTGGTGGTTAAGGAGTTGCCCCTGTGATCAGAAGGTTGTGAGTTCAAATCTCAGGACTGCCAGTGGCACCTCTAAGGCACCGCCACCACACACAGCCCCCCGGGCACTGTGTTGCTGGCTTGTGAGTTATTAGGGTGAATGGGCTAAATGCAGTGAAGACGTTCACACTGTTTGCATATGACAAAAATGGTCTCATAACACATGCCTAAAGAGGGCAACTGCATGACCTAGTGTTTAGGGCATTGGCCCTTCAATCAAATCCCAACCTCTAGTGTCCTTGCTGAGGTACCCTTGAGGTCCCCACACACTGCTCCCCTGCAGCCCACTGCTTCACTTGGTGAATGGGTTAAATGCAGAGAAAGAATTTCACGGTGTGTTGTACTTGTATGACCATGCATGTGGCAAATAAAGAATCTAAACAAACGTTGTCATAAGTAAATTGTGAAAATATATCTTGTTCCTTAATATTGGTAAATGTAACACAAATACGTGAATAAATAAATAATTAATGTTAATTATTTTTGGATTTCAGTGTTTACTAATGGTGTAATACAAATAAAGTAGACAACAATAAAAAAAAAATCATAACTATTTTTAAATCTTCATTAAAACATTCAAAGAATCATCTGATTCCATGCAATCCAAACCAAACTTAGTTTACATTCACATAGATCCTAACAAACACTACTGAGCAAGTCTTCTGTGGAACAGAGAACAGAAATCACCACAGAAGAATCTGTCTGAGCAAGTTTCAACTGAGGAGCTAACTTTAAAGACTTCATACCAAAATCAGCCTTAAATCTCTCAGGTCATTCCATGTCAAATTACATATTCAGCACATTGGAAAATTACACTTCACACTTCTTGTGCTTGTGGTGCTTGTCTTGTGCAAAAGTGTCAGCGGAGAGACATATAGCAAAGCGGCATGTGCTAACATGCACCAACATACCATTAAGAAATGTGCATTATTGGAATGGATGGCACATTCATTTAGCTCTGTGTTTGTTTTTTGCATGCATTTGGTCCTGTGCACATTCTACTCATCCCAGCAATAAATCATAAGCCTTCTCAAATGGAAAGATCACAAACTCCACAATGAAATGAACCATTTGATAAGGATGTCTACATTACTGAAACATCCCCAGGCTAAACACTTTCACTGGCAAACATACATTGCTTTAAATGTCTTGTAGTCCATCAACGTGTAGCAGAATTTGTTCTGCCTGGTGATTTTGGCTGTAACATTCCACATGCATATGGATAGTGGAGAACAATTTTAAACAGTGTAAAATGGATATGAACATTTTTAAACTGTGGGAAAGGGAAGAACATTTTGGAACAGTGTAAATAGGGGAAAATGCTCCCAACAAACACACACAGATGTGGCACACCAACCCAACATTTGAGTTTGTTGCCGTTGCAGGGTGCTGCTTGGCTCAGAGTGCTCTATTGTTACTTAGCAAACAGAATATATAGCCATTCAAGTGTTAGTATATTTGTCAGTAATATTTTTTCACTGCAGTATTCCATTGACCTTTGGTTGATAAGCAACAACAATAATAATTACTAGTAAGCTGTTCCATCAATCAGATTGGAACTAGCTGTTGCGTAACTGCACACGTAAGCTGTTAAGATAAGTGAAAACAGACTGCTGCAGCGAACATCTTTAGCATGAGGGTCACAGTGCTGGGTATCATCAACACGACCCACTCAGACATGGAGCAAGACATGGTCAGCTGCTCATTTGTCCCGCGTCCGCTTTTCATGGTGAATTCGTTCAAGGCTTTCAGCTGCTTCAGCTGTTGCTGATGCTAATGATTTGTTTCCAGTATGAATGACTCAGAGAGAGGGCACCACTGCGGGTTCTGTCCCAGATAATGAAAGATAAAAAGTGGAAAATTAGTGGGAGAATTGAAGCACTGTGACAAGAACAAAATCTCTTTGAATACATTGAACTTATCCTGATAAGTGGAGAATGACACTAAACTCAAATCCTGAGTTCAAAAGGTGTGAGCCTGACTAATGATGATGGTGATGCATTGAGACAGAGGTGTTGGAGACAGTTGGGGCTGCAGATGGTACATCAAAGTGTTGCTAGGCCTGAACCAGGCCTCAGCATACTGTAGGCCACACAGCTGACTAATG
>JBBPDH010000124.1:21227427-21243377 GCA_037974565.1 Clupeocharax schoutedeni
TAAACTCAAATCCTGAGTTCAAAAGGTGTGAGCCTGACTAATGATGATGGTGATGCATTGAGACAGAGGTGTTGGAGCTGCAGATGGTACATCAAAGTGTTGCTAGGCCTGAACCAGGCCTCAGCATACTGTAGGCCACACAGCTGACTAATGAAACTGAATGCACATTGCTCTCTCAGGCCTCAGGTCTACTGGTAAGAGGCAAAGCTGAGGCTTAAATACACCTTTGAGTACATGTTTTTCTTAACTTTAGGGAAAAAGCAGTAGCTAGTGTCTTGGTGGTTATGGATTTGCCCCTGTGATCAGAAGACCTTGAGTTTGAATCCCAGGACTGCCAGTGGCACCACTGAGGTACCCCTGAGCAAAATTCCACTCCACACACTGGTCTCCAGATGCTGCAGCATTGGCTGCCCTCTTGGGTGAATGAGTTAAATGCTCATTTAAGTGAGATCAGAAAAAGCAAATCATTTTTACCCCTAAAACCTTAGTTAGCCACTAAACTTGCTTACATAAAGTAGGATGTTCATATTTGATGACATTGTTAGTCCTCACAAGAGTCACAATGAGTGGCCAGACTGTGTATGCGTGTGTGTGTGTGTGTGTGTGTTTGCACCTAACCGCCTGGTGACCAGTTAATCACACACTCTGACCCCTTTAGCAGTCAATAAGCATGGCTAATTTTGCTTTCTGGCTGCCTCGTTACAATCATTGGCCCGACGCTGCAGCGAGAGGATCTTCACACTCATTGTCAAAGTCACCTTACAGGCAGCAGATTAGGAAAGAAATCAGGAGCAGTGGCAGCTCTTTAGTTTTAACACATTGTCGACAGACTTTGCATCTCAAGTATAAGCCTATTGGGACATTATCGACCTTATCAACCTGCAGCTGAATTTTTCTTTTATAGTTTGTGTACAAAGAGGATAGAGTTACAATTCAAATATGCTTTCAGCATCCATCCACACATCCGTCTGAGCAATTTAAGCTATCGAAGTGGTGCTGGTGGGGATCTGGACTCTATTCCGTGCTCTTCTGTGCTATTCCAGGGCATAGGAGAAAAACAGAGAAACATGTCTCCAGTCCATTACAGGACAGACACACTCACACACACAGTCACACTTACAGACATGCTGATGCTGACTGTGAAAAAAAACCTGGTCACCCTGGCCAAGAATCAAACCTTACTTTCAGCATTGATTAAATGTGAATCATAATTCCACATGTATATGTTTATTTATTTATTAATTATCATACACAAAATGTCATACAATGTGCTATTCAGTCAAATCTTGACTCTGCAAGTGAGTGTGCAAGTGAGATCTTTTATAGAAACGTTTTTTGGTAAAGGCCAGAGCTGAACTGCTCTAGAGTGATGTTGCATATCATTGAATTGACTGAAATTTTCCCGGTTCCCAGGTAAAAACTTGAACTTGAAAACTTGAAAAGCTTGAAAACTTGAACTTGAAAAGCTCCCTGAACTTGAAAAGCTCCCTGAAGACCAGCCCTCAATTACCAGCCCTGACCTCAAATTCCAAGATGGCCACTACATGCATCAAACAGTATTGTCAAGCATTGGTGGACATGTTGCCATGGTGCTTCTATACTCTCAGCATAATGTATTTGTTTCAGTTGGTATTGCTAACAATGCCTAATGTGGCTAGATCCTGATTTTTCAACTTGAACTGGAAGTGTACAAATGTCAATAAGTTCTTTCTCGTGACATCATAGAAACAATACATTAAAAATCTGCTTTCGCAACAATGGGGACCAGAACAGTATGTATTAAATTTTTACAAAAGTAAGAGCTTTTAATTTGGGTGACATGTCTTCTAGTTTGCCATTGTAACAGCTAAACTACTGAAGTCTTTATAAAGTTTAAAAGAAGTGTCCTGTCCACCAGTGTAATAGGTTTTTCTTTGATGAGAACTTTGTTATTTAAAGTCATATTAAACCTGACAACTGTGGAAAGACATTATAGCTATGCCTTCACATGACCACAGCAAAACAGACAGCCAATTAAATCAGTTTCAATTGCATTTTTTCCCAGGTTGAACATTTATGAACGATTCAACAAAAAGTGAATGCTGAGATGAATTAAAGTCATTTAATATGTGGCTCAGGTGCTCATACCTGCTCTCTACACTACTCCAAATAATTAAACCATCCATATCACCCTACTCTGGCAGACAGAGCTGAGGCCTTGAAAGTGCATTTTCAGCTTAAGTAATTTCAGCTTAAGTGTAGCAGACATAAAATTATATACACTTTAGCTTGCCCTTTATAAAACACTATAAAACCCAGAAAGGAGTGGAACTGGAAGGAAATGCACCATTTGGCATTCCTGTGGAACCTCTTAATGTAGTTGTGTTTGGAATATAAAGCTATAAAAGATTTGCCACACAGTTTTAGATGTGAAACAAGAAGCATTACTATTCAAAGCCGTTAAATGCAAACTCACTTGATTTTAGGTTTGGCCTCTAAATTGGCATAGAGGTTTGCAAAGCACAGTTGCACCTACATTCATGCATATGGTTTATTCAGCTGGAAAAAATGGCTACTTTTTATAGTCAGTTTCTTGTAATGCCACATTAATCTAATGAATGGATTTAGTGTTCTCTACACTGATAGAAGACAAATCTGTATGGGTCAAATGAATGAGCATGGACATTTGCGTAAAACCAATCCCCTTCCAGTTTAATGCACTATAAATTCTTCATAGTCTTCTATCTCCTTCTCATTCAGTCAGGCAGTCTCATCTTATACTAAAACCATTAAAGGGAGGGCCTTAAAAATACAAATTCACTGCATTAGACCCCAAACAAATTATTAAATCAGGTTCTCAGCTTTGTTTGTTTCTAATGAACAACATACATAAACATAATAATAAACAATAAATAAATTGTGCATTAATGTAAACCTGGCTCCTAGGCATGGTGATTCTGATAGTCTAGCACAGGGTTCTTCAACCTTTTTGAAACTAAGAGCTACTTCACGGGTGTATGTATAATAAACATTCTTAAAATGGTTTTTTTTTAGATATTGTCATTTTAAAATCGATATAAATGCAAATATGATTAAAGAAGAATAGCAACAGGATCAAATGTTAGACGCTGCTCACTGGTGAGTTGTGCTACTTATAGAACAGGTCCGAGGGTTACTCATGTGGTCCTTGGGGGCACCATATTGGTGACACCTGGTCTAGCATATATGAATGCACTTGAACCCCTTTAACCCATCTTTGAAATAGTAATCACTGGTATTCATTTATCTTCTCTTATAGCAAGATACTTAAAAGACCCACACATGGCCCTCAAGAGGAGTCTTATAAAGAGCTTTCTGGACACAGCTCCTTTTCTGGTCCTTTCTGTAAATGATACACATTTTTAACTGTACTTGTACATGGCCATTAGATTAGCTTGCTCTAAAATAATGTGCTATCATGCAATGCATGATAATGCTGTATTTCCACGTCACCTGTCGTCACATTACATAAGCCGGGGAAATGTAGCTCCCATACAGCACAGATGTGGAGATGGAGTGGTTTTGGCTGAGCGAAAGACAACCAGATTACAAATTTGTCCTGAAACAGGTGCCAAGTAGGAGGCCCAGGAGGGAAATTAAGGCGAGGGAGAAAGGTTTGTTTTATCTCCAAACACCAATAATAAGCAGGACTGACCCTGAGACAGCTTCCTGCTCGTTCAGATAAACCCATTTCAAACAAATTCATACGTGTGTGTGTGTGTGTGTGTGTGTGTGTGTGTGTGTGTGTGTGTTGCTAAATTAACATGTAACTGGCTTGTAACTGTAAGATATTAATGACTGTAAACACAACTTTATTTCATTGTTTACACCAAACAATAGCTTCATTTGACATTTGATGTAACGATGAATACACCTATAAAATTAAAATAAGCCAACATTCGGTTCTAAAAGCTCTGCAACAAACCGTTCTTCTATTTGTAATACAGTCAAAAGTACTTATGCTACGGCAGTTTTAGTACATCTGTGGCCATTAAGTGAGTATAGGCTGTGCAGCAGCCCAACCAAAAACCTGGCCAGCTTCTGGTGTAAATCACTCACTTCAGTGCACCCTGACTGCCTGCTATTGTTAATCATTCTACCCAAACCGAGTAAGGCGCAAGCAAGCTTTGGATGCTTTTAACTGCTGAATGACAGACCATTACCCCTGGCAGTGCACTCCTGTTATCTATCGGCCAAACCGACTATTTTAAGGGCCTGGAATTAGTCTCCTCATAGGTACATGTGACCAGCCAGCCAATGGGCTCCAGGTTAGTTTATCCTGAAGTGCTAAATACACTGTGATCTTAAACTTATTGAAAACTGTACTAGTTTAGCAGAAAGATATTCTTTATGTGTCTGCTCACTTTCATCGGAGAAACACATGCTGACAAACAATTTGTTGCATTATTTGTAGCCATAGACATGGGCAGAAACTACACACATTTACTTCTTAGTCCATGATCTTCTTAGTCCATAACCTTTCAGTATTTTTTCTGTATTATGACCAGCAGGCAGCAAACGTGGCATGTTTTTTTGTTTTTAACTGCTGTTCTTCTCCAGAGGGTTGAGAGAGTTTTGCTTTCAGTGGCTAGCAGCTACTGAGAAACGAGAAACTCACAATGCACTTACATTTAGCTCCATTCTTACTAGAGACATTTGTGGGAGATTGTAGTTGTCTCAACACTAAAAGAAACATGAGCTAAAAAAAAGTGCCATTAAATGCAAATAGAGATCAGTTTTGTTCACAGCCTCGTACTTCTCTAACCTTCACAAAACCTTTTCATTTATGCATACACTCTTATTCAACACAACTTACAATTGGATCATGTTACAGCTGTAGGTGAATGTAACGTTTTGCCCAAGGACTTTTACTGATATAGTGTTACATGTGGGGAATCAAACACCAAACAGTTTATTAGCATTCATCTCACAACTTTTGCCAAATCCCATATTTCAGCCCCCTCATGTTTTGCTGTTTAATTTGCCTCAGTGAGTGCGTACCAAACTTTTGTAGTTTTGCTACAGCATCCGGATGCACTGCATTCAAAGTAACTAAACCTCAAAATGAATGAATTAGACTGAACTGGCTTTGTAAAACTTGTCCCAATTTGCAGCATTTCCTACGAAAAACATTTGTGAGGATTACATGGATGGGACAGTGCAGGAACAGTTGCATAGATAGGTCAATGTGGATGGGAGACATGTACATTGTGTAATTAGCAGCATAGTGGCTAATTCATGCTGGGATTTAAGTCTTCATCATACCAGCAGACAGAAAGACTTCTTGACTTTCATCTCTTGTTTGACCTTTTTCATTTTTACATTTTGTGAGTCCTTAGGCCTTCAAACACTGTCTAAAATGCCTTTGATGACAAGGAGCACTTGGAATTATGCAACAAACAACACATACAAAACATAGACAGTGCATCCTTGCAGTCACATGTGTGTGCAGTTCAGGGCAGGCAGGATAGCTGCGGGAGTGGACTGATCATCAGCGGATCAGAGAGATGTTGTTCTTAAAACACCCTGGCTCCTGTTTGTTCATCCATTGCGCCTCCTTGCCTCACATAGGCCATCTCGGAGCTGCAGAGAAAGAGAATGCAACAACAGACCAGCCAAATGCTTTGTGGTTCTTAGGCACAAGGGAACTTTTGTTAAATGCCTCTCAGGCACATTGCCCACAGCCAGCAAATAGCTAAGCACCTCAGGAGCTGCCATTGGTTGCGAGGCATCAAGAAATTCTTTCATTTGCACACAATTGGCTCTCACAGAGCTTCCTTAACAGTCAGTTTCATTTAAGCAAAGAGGAACTGCAAATAAAGTTAACTTTTTATATAACCTGAGTCTTGTGATATTTGGACATGTCTTCTACACTGGCAACCCCCCCTCCACCCCACGGTTTAAATAATAAGCCCTCCTAGCAAATGTATACCACAGTTTAATAATGGTATGGTGTTAAACCATGTTAAAGGAGCGTTTGCGGTCAAGCCTTTTTATTCCAGGACACAGGCGCATTAGGCGTTAAAATCTGCTGCCTGATCTCCTTTAACTGGTTTAAAGCACTCAGCATACAGTCCTCTACCAGGCTTGGGCTTAATCTACAAAACACACAAAAAAACTTCTACTTTTGGCCAAAAATCATTTGTGGTGTGAAGGGAAATGTGTCTGTCTGACCTGAATCCTGTCTCCTATTTACCTTTGTCTTTAACCTTGTCCTTAAAAAAATAACAAAAACCAGTCTTAAGGTCACGATCACATTTACATCATAAAGGAGCTCCATCTTTATGGAATACCTGATCAGATATCTGTGTGCCGTGTTTGTTTGCCTGACAAGACTTGTTCTTTGGGCAGCAGGTGTTAAGCTGTCTCCGTGCTGTGGCTGTGGCCTCAGGCCTGGGGTTCTTTACCACCTACGCAGATCCCCTAAGACTGGCCAAGGAGGCTTACAGCTCCCTGAGCTTTTAACTCCCAGAGGATTGCCCTGGGATTAGCCACGGCCTCTACGCCGCCCAGCATTTTCTGAGTCCTAAATCTTGGCGTATGCAGCCGCTGTGCACTTCAGCAGAAGTACAGATGCTACACTCTCTGGAGCAGGTTACATGTTGATCTGAGTTTACAAATTCAATTGCATGAGTATATTGATTTTGATGTCATCACAAGTCAGTTATGAATTACAAATACAGAAAAAATAGCCTCAATGCATGTAGCGTCAGTGCACTACAGTGTGCAATAAAAAAGTTTTCTAATTTCTTGCACATATGCTAATAATATATAAATACCAAATTCCGGGAATCAGGAGAGAATCTCCTTTAGACATGTTTCTTTAACGAGGAAAATAGATGAGTTGATAAGCTCCAACATTCTTGGTGATCGTATTTATAGTCTAGTCTGGGCTTCTGATTGAATAATTAGGACTTGAGCATTTATAAGAAGCACATGTGTGGTTTTAAAAGGCATCTAGTCTGGGTATGTAGATGGCCACATCACTGGTGCTGCAGCGCTTTGGCATAAAAATTACTTTAATGACCTCACAATCATTGATATCAGAAATTAAAACAGGAATTTATTTGTTGGATCTCTTGCAAAAAAGGCCTTGATGAAGACTATATCTGCTAAAACCACCTCTAGCCATGAAGTATCACCATTTTTCATATATCGTTAACGCGATTACTTTTGCAATAAATGTACAATGGCAGAATACCCTTGACCTTTTGGAGAGCAATTTCTTCAGTAGAGAATGTTGTTTGTACAGATTTCTTGACAATAATTGTATTGATACAATATGTATATGGATATGTTTGAATCACATATATTCAACACATCATTAATTGGGTGTTGGTTACGTAAGAACATTTGATTGGAGACATCATGCCTTGAGTTATGATCCTCAGGTGAGGTTTTTCACCTCAGCACATACAGTAATCTTAAATGTTGCTGATGTCACACCACATCTCAACACGTTTTGTCTCTGTCTGTGCACTGCTACCTAAGTTGATGGTCTTAGGGTTCTAAGAATGGCTTAGAAGGCATCACGCCAGCCAAAGAAATCCACCCAGGATTTTCAAAGAAGAGCGTCTAAACCTTAATGCACACCAATTGCCTCCAGATGTTCCATAAAGTGAGGCTTTCAGGACCCCCCAGCTCTAGATCTATGATCGGCACAATGCATTAAATTCCATCTGGAAGAAAGTGGAGGAGGATAAAGAATGCTTGGTTTACACTGAGACACATGTCTTGGTTTACACTGAGAGACCTAGAGAATGGTTTCAGACTTGACTCTCTGTGTTTAAAATCTCATCAAGGCCAAGCAGAGGCCTATATTCGAAGAAGAAAAAAATATATATACCTATTCTGCACAGTGTGGTCAACAAGGGCAAGAAGAACTGTGGGATGGAAAAAAGCCCAGAAATGACCACATTGTTAGGTTACTGCTACACAACATGTAAAGCTTATTTGAAGGTTCTTCAGACGTTTTTCAAGTGGAGACCCACTCTAACCATACCAAATCCATACCACCATATCAAGTTCATGGCTTATATGAATATATGAACAGCAGCTTTAAATATCAAAAATAATGAACATAGGGTTTCCTGTTGCATCAATCCAACCAACTTTTTGTAAAGCAGTCACAGGAGAGCAGATGTTTTTTACTACACCAACAGATTTGGAGAGATTTCTCTCTTACTGCTTTGGGACTTTAGTTGTTATTGGAATTGTCCACAAAAACATCTGGATCCTGAACATTTTCACCATGGGGGTGAGAGGAGACCTATAAGGTTGCTTCTGGCCTTGTCTGTGGTTTCTGTGTGGATCACACTGCAAGCACCTGGCCCTGGCAAGCACCTCCCATCGACACTCATTTACATTTGCGGCATTTATCAGACGCTTTTATCCAAAGCGACTTCCATTCCCTACAGGGCACAGTGTCCCTGGAGCAACTTAGGGTTAAGGGTCTTGTTCAGGGACCCAGTGGTGGTTTGCTGAAACCATGACCTTTTGGTCTGGAGGCAAGTATCATACCCACTGAGCCACCTCCACTCTGCATGTGTGGCCTGAACGTTCTGACTCTTTGCCAGTGCCTGAAGTGGTACGTTTGCTAATGGTTTTGGATTGTATATTCTGAGTCAAAGCTTGACTGCCAGTGCTTTCCTAACCATAACAGGTTCTAGAGGATTTTATTGTGAATGTTGTCCAAACAATGTATTCACTAAGAAAAAACAGTACGCATCATTTCTACGGGAATGAAATTGATAGCACCAACAAGCTATTGCCAGTTGAAAGACAAAATTGTATTAATGTAATACATTTTATTCTCATGGAAAACATTTGTTTGCGAAATGTATTCAGTGGATCACCACAAATGCAGTTGTATGCTAAAACATATAGTGCATTAACATGTGCAGAAGTGTGTTCTCTGAAAAGGAAGTGTACTTATTTTCACTGAGAAAATCAACAGAACATAATTGAACAAGATGTGTCCAAACATTTGAACATGAATGTCAGTTAGAAAGTAGCTCCGTTGTTCTCATGCATTTTTTTATTTATGGATTATTTATGATATATCTCCTTAATGCCATGCATTTTATAACCTACATGGTTTCCTACATACCTTGCACATCTACAAAGAATGAAAAGCACATACGTTTTTTTTAGATTGACTCCTTGGAAAAAACACATTCCATCCGGGTGCCAGACGGTGAACGCTTGCTCTGGGAATGATTAGTGTTCTGATCTGCCTAGGATACCTTTTAAAGGCAAATAAAGGCTGATCCTAAATTTTGTGGTACCCTTTTTTCTACAGCGTTGATACTAATTTGCCAACTGCAACAAAATAAATATTCAGTAAAAGAGGAGCGACTACAGGAATATGTGCTGTAAATGGGAGGAAGAATTATACCTATATAAGGCAATAAGAGTTATAATCTGTCAGTTACACTGACATGAGTCATCTCTGTGGTGCTGATACAGTCTAACCATGCTTAATGTGAAACACTTCATGCTACTTCATGCATGACACTTTGTGAAAGATGAGAACTCTGATAGTGGAAATCTGTGAAGATGAATTACGTGAAGCCTCTTCAGACACTCTTCAAGTGTCTAGTCAGATGTGCCACTTGCTCTAAACATCTAATAAAATGTCTACATTTCAGGGTTTTTTCCATTATAAAGGAGTACCAAAATTAGCAATTTATTTGAGTTAAATTTTGCATTACAGACAAAAGTCTAGCACTGAGTGTTCCACTGATTATATTGAGCTAATTGAGACTGCAGACAGGTACTCCTAATAGAAAATACTCTGCAAACTACAGCTTTAGTAACAATTTAATTGTTATTCTAAAACAAAACAGCAAAATAACACAGTAGCTGTTTAGCTACTTAGCCAGCCAGATAATTGTTTCCTCGGGTTGGTAGTTTTTTCCAACAATTATTAAAACCCCAATGTCCCCAATGTTCAATTTAGCTGTTTTAATAATTGTTGGAAAAAACAATTGTTGGAAAGTTGTGACACTTTTCGACTTAGTACCTCGATGGTTGTTGATGCTATAAAAATGTTTATATAAAATACTCATATCCACTGCTAGTGTAGATATCCACTGCTTATAATATGAGCCGCTTTGTGTCAAACATACGTTGCTACGAACTACACTACTGCAGGGATAACAAGAAGCTGTAAGCGGAGTGTAAAATAATATCTGGATTATTTCTCTTTTTTATTAATGTCTATTTTGCCTTTGCATTTAAAAAAATCAACGCAGGAAATAAACATGAAAAACTGCTGATGTTTAAACTCAAGAATTTGTCAAATGGTTAAAAAATGCAGCAATGTATGTGTCATAGTGTTTGAAAGAAGGAAGCTTCTGATAACGCAGAAGGAAGTAAATGTTTCATTGACAGTTTAAAGTTTATCTTGGCTGAGTGGATTCACATAAGAAATTGAAGTAGTAGGCCTGTTGTTTGTTCTCCCTAAATTACGTTATGTATTACACTCCCTGATCAACCACCCCAGCCCTCTTCCTGGTCATTCATGATGCTGCTAAATTTCTGAAGCATGTAGAATTTGAACTAGCATACCATTTCCATGTCAAATTCAACTACACAACTTAAATTTGAATTAAAATGTCATTAATTAGTTTATTTAGTAAGTCCTTAAACTCCTGATGCCAGCTCGTAATAGTGATGGGTGTGTATAACATTTGTAGCTTATTTCTGACAGGTGAAACTGGAGATGTAACCAGATGTTACAACCATCCCCAGTTTCTCTTGCTTTACAAATAAAATTATCTTTCGAATGACGTGTAAAGGTAAAAGAGATGAGATTTCACATATAAGTTAATTACAAACCGGTACTTTATACTTGTATAGCAACCAACAGAGAGATTTAATATTTTAACTCACAGGTTTTAGAAGCTATTAGTTGCTTTTAGTATAGTCTATAGAAACATCTGGATCTTGTGTAGCATCTCTATAAAGCTGAGGAAAGTGAACTGGACAGATGTTCATCATGAAAACGTTTCAGGTACAGCTGTAAGCCTTACTTCAATGCTCACTTAGGGGTATTTGAAGCCTGCTCCCTTTACTAGACTGAAAGTCAAGCAACATGTAGGAAGTAACTCAATAGTCTGTGAAGCTGTTTGGATAGAGTTGCGACAGAGATAGCAAGCCAAGTACAGCACTGTTGTCTCTGTTATTTTTTAAAAATATAGCCAGTGTTCATTATACTGCTTTCTGGAGCTATGTTGTTCATTTATATAGATATTGATTTGTACTAAAGTATCACAAAACACACAAGCAACCATGTTTTAGGATCTAAGTGTGATCTGCAGTGTGAATGTGTAAAAGTTCTGAGCATGTAGTCCCCTGGTATAAACTTCCATTACTGACAATAATCTCATCGCTCTAGAGCAAAAACTCAGAGAATCTTGTCACCATGGACACCAAATGTGTATTGGCTGATTGATTATATCTGGAGTAAGTGGGAAACTGTGTAAATTACATTTTCTTGCCAAATTATCACTTTAACTGTTCATTTTTTACATGAGCGGACTCAGGCGAGTCGCTAAATCTGCAATCATGGTACACTGATGGGCCAAGCCTTTCGTGCTAAGTGCTGTGTAAACACTAAAGCTTGGAACCATGTCACTGGCAAAAGCCATTAAGTACTGGCAGCATGTGGAAATGTAATGACTAGCCCAGTCTGGGAGGAAAGCGGTTTGTAATAGAAGCCATTTATGCAAGTACCATTCAAGCATTCAGCATAATGACTGGTATTGCTGGTTATTTTTTTCTCTGTAGCATAAATAACTGTTTGCATTGTGGGCACAGATCTTATTTATGATGGTGGTTTAGGACTGCAAGAAGCATGTTGTAGATGTTGTTGTGGATGTTACTAATTTGCATTATGGCATTCCACTGTTACATTGTAATGGAATTTTATGTTGAAAGGACTTAAAATATAATCTGTCCTATATTTAGAGCTGAAAAGCACCACCTAGCAATTGACTTAAACTCAAGAGAATTAAAGTTCACAAAGATTTTCATATCTATGTGAGCATGTAGTGAAAGAGAGAGAAAGGCTATGGCTGAAAGTTCAAAGAAGAAGCTTTTCTTAAAATGAAGGAAAAAGTAGTCACATGCAACAGGAAACCTTCTCATCAGAGCAATCAGTAAAATCTGGCGAACTGAGCCATAGCTTCACTCTGAGGACACACAGTTCACACTTTGAGAGCATGAGCTAAAACCACCTTTGCCAAAAGCATTGACAATCTCAATACATTACCAATGGAATAATCCAAGCCATTTCAGCTTCAGCAGTAGGATTTGGATTTTACTGATACAGCATATCGATACAGGATCTTTTATTTATGCTACTTTATATAATCTGGTACAAAACGAAAGTCATCACATGAAAAGGTGTAAATAGTTACTTTATTTTTTTGAGAAAAAGCAAGCATTCCTGCATCTTTAATGATCCAAGTTGCTACAAATGTCTGGTCACCAAATGCATTAATGCTGCATACTCATTTGAACAAAAACTCAGTACTGAAAAAATATGTCAGTATTGATCAGTCGGCACTCTGAAATTTACTTATAAAACTATTGATTATTCAGTTGCTGCAATATAAACAGTTCAGGTACAGTTTCTTTAATAAACAGTTCACTTAAATTAATTGCATCAGTTTGTCCAGGAGCTCATCAAGTAAAATACCATCAGAGCAGGAGGTTAAACCAGTTAAACCAGGAGGTTAAACCAGTTAATTAAAGTAGCAGTCTAAAGTCTTTTAGCTGTTGCTTATCACTCAGAGTGTGGATGGAACTGTGGACAGGCATAAGACACATGCATGAAACACTTTGTAACTTAAAACACAATTCACTGGGTTGAATGAGGAGAGCATCACCGTTTGAGGAAATTATGCCAATGTAGGATAGAGCTTCAGAAAAAGCAGCCGAACCACTTAGTCCGCATTTATAACTGATGCTGTGCCTCAAAGCTGTCGCAAGATGTAAAATTCGTTATGAAGACACAAGGAAACACACAGACAAAAGCACACATTCTAAACAAACTTCCTCCTTCATTTCAAATGGAGAACAACAGACTACTGGGTTTAATATCACTGGACTGTTAGGATCAATTTCACATTAAGGCATGGTTGCCTGGGTTCAGAGATACCAGCTCTGGTCCTGGAGAGCCGGTGTCTAGCACAGTTTGATAATTCCCTTCCACAGACACAGTCTCTAAATCTGGCAATTAACATGCAAGGTATGTTTGAGTTGAGAAATCAGTATTCTGTGTGGGACAGCAGCCCTCCAGGGACCGGATTTGGCCAATTGTATCTTAGTGATTACGAAGACAGGCCTGTTCATGCACTCCATTGTCAACTTGTGCCAATCTAACTTGTCATTCTCGTTATGAAAGGAAGGAGATGGTTGTTTATGAGAAAAAGCTGTTATGTAATTTATGCTCGGCACATGCATCCGCGCACAAACTTCCGGAAATTCCCAAACGAGCTTCAGCAGCAGGACACAAAAAGAGTATCTGGATGACTTCTCCTCCGATTTTCAGTGCACAGAGCATTCCATATTTGGTCTCGGTTGTGAATTTCCCACAGTTTGAATATGAAGACTAAAAAAGCCCGCTGGGTACGGCTCTTTGGATATGGCCATGTTTGAATATGATGCGATTCTCTGCAGAGCCGTATTGGTTTCAGTCCAGCTCCTCCATGCGCATTCTATAGTGACAGGCCAGCTGTGGTGGAGCACTGTCACCCTGCTCACAGATAACTGGGTCAGATCATGTCTGGGAGAACAGAGCACAACACTAGTGCAGGGCTCATATATGGACATAAGACGTCCATCAGTAAATTGCAAAGGTGGAAAGGGTGCTGGAAAACTCTGTGCACAAACAAACGTCCTGTTCCTTCAAAGGGTTTTGGACTCTTTGATGAGGTACCAAGGTGATACCGAACTGAAATGTAGGTAACAGTGTAAAATACTTGTAAAAGAAGTTAGAATAAATGAATTGATATCATACAGTGGTAGGCAAAGAGTGAAATTAGCTTGATCCTCACTGTTCACCCTACTATTTAAAGAATTGATTGTATATTGATTGTATTAAATTAATATATCCATAAGTCTCTGTATTTTGTTTCTAAGCACAATTGTTTCTGGCACTTAAGCAGAAGGTTTTTTAAATCATTTAAAAAAAAGATTTAAATTTTATTTTTCTTTAATGGCTTTTTCTTCTAGCTTAAATGCAAATAGATTTGTTTTTCATTTTTATACTGTTACAGTGTTATATCAAAGATAAGTATTTTGGTCCCATCTGATTAAGACAGAATACTGACTGTGGCTATCATCCATCCATCCATTATCTACCCCTTATTCCTGTATTCAGGGTGGGGGGCTGGAGCCTATCCCCGCTGCAATGGGCGAAGGCGGGGTACACCCTGGACAGTCGCAAGCATGTCGCAGGGCCACATATAGGAACAGACAAACATTCACGCTCACATTCACACCTACGGGCAATTTAGGGTGCTCAATTCACCCATTCCCCAAAGCACGCATGTTTTTGGTGGTGGGAGGAAACTGGAGTCCCCAGAGGAAATTGACGCGGTCACGGGGAGAACATGCAAACTCCACACAGAAAGACCCGGTGCCCAACCCGGGAGTCAATCCCAGGGCCTTCTCGCTGTGAGGCAACAACGCTAACTCCTGCGCCACCATTCCGCCCCTGTCTATCAAACTGTGGGAAATACATACAGCTATACAGCTTTTTAAAAATAGTTAAAAATCAACCACATTATGAACTGGACTATTTTATTAGAAGCCTGTCCAAAAATAACAAGACTTTCAAAATAAAAAAATTAACATTTTCTCTAAACTATAGTTATCTTAAGTGTCTTCCCGTTAATGTCTAAGAGATACACATTCACAAGGCCTTCAGCTGGCACTGAACAGCCAGCCTCCTTCATGCAGATGGTTTACAGATGCCTCATGTGAGCAGCATGCAGAAAGCCATGATGTTGAATGAGTTTGTTATTATATATTCTATCTGTGGTCAATATAGCACCCACAAAACCTCCACCAGTCCCACAAGGCCATTCTTGTAAGTGAGTGTCAGTTTTGACCACTGAGTCTAAAAACTACATTCCCCCTGTGACAGAAGTCTACAAATATTTGGTAATAACTGTAAGTTCACAGAGACTCACTTCATTCATAACAAACATTTACACTAATCTTCCAGCAACTCCATTGTAAAAATGCCAAAAAATGCCCAATTTTGTTTTTAGATCCCAGAGGAGTTGCACATATACTGTAAGAATTCAAACACACAATTATACCAAAAAAGTTCTTAGCATTAAATACAGTCCATGTATATCCACCCGAGCAAAAAGCATCAGGACTCAGTTTGAATTAAAATCAGCATCAGTCCAAATTTCAGTATATATTGTAATAATGCTCAAAACAGAACTCAATATGAATGATAACAAAGATCTGACCGAAAGTCAGTATGAATTATAATAAATATCAGACTAGAACTCAATATGAATTATAATAAACACCGGACCAGCGCAAAGTATGAATTAAAATAATAATCAGACCTGAACTCAATAGGAATTATAATAAGCAGCAAAACATCAGCACACCAAAATCAAAACCTGATCAGACAGGGGCTCTGTCATACGTGATTCCTGGCAGTCTCATTGAACCACTTCAGTTAATTCCAGAGGTTTCCCCCCTTTACAGAACTATAACATATAAGCACTTTTTATTCTTTAGAGGCCAAAAAATAGCAAGCCCATACAAGACAGAATAAAACCTATTTCCTCTCCATTTCTTCATGCATGTGTGTGTTCATGTGAGTGTGTGTGTGTGTGTGTGTGTGTGTGTGTGTGTGTGTGTGTGTGAGAGAGAGAGAGAGAGAGAGAGAGAGA
>JBBPDH010000124.1:21259693-21270240 GCA_037974565.1 Clupeocharax schoutedeni
TATAAAACATGTTTTCAGTTATTTCACCTTTTTTTGTTAAGTACATAACTCCACATGTGTGCTTTCACAGTTTTGATGCCTTCAGTGAGAATCTACAATGTAAATAGTCATGAACATAAAGACAACGCAGTGAATGAGAAGGTGTGTCCAAACTTTTGGCCTGTACTGTATGTTATGTTTACAGCATTTAGCAGACGCTCTTATCTAGAGCAATAGTCCACAGGCTAGCAGTTACACATCCTAACAAACCCTGTCAAAAAGGGAAAAAAAGGGCATGGAAACAGTAGAGGGTAAGTGTCCAAGGCTTTTTCCTTCTTTTAAATATATAGTAAGAGATGTATAAGAGATAAGTGAGAGGACTGGTTAGTCACCCAAGTGCTCTTGAAGTGGGTTTCAGATGATGCTTAAAGACAGCCTGAGACTACCCAGATCTGTAAGAGAGAGTTCATTCCACCACTGGATGTTGCTCCCACTGTTGGTGTTGCACCTCATGATCAATTCTGAGGATGTGGACAACTGTATATTCAAATATAGGATGTGCAACACAACATATTTCATATATGCATATTTTATCTCATAGTTTATCTCTTTTTCTGCCTTCTGCAGGAGAAAAACTCAAAGTACTACAACTACACGCTATCAGTCAACGGCAAAGCTCAGAGACATGGACAGAACTATAGTGAGGACTACCTTACTGATGTTCTGGTAAGTTCAACTCAATATGTGATATATATTTAAAAAATACTTAAATGTTCTTATTTAATCCTGTTCCACAATGTGACAGGCCAACATCTCGATAGACTTCCTTCAGTACAAGTCTAACTACAGGCCATTCTTCATGATGGTGTCAACGCCCGCCCCTCACTCTCCCTGGACAGCTGCTCCGCAATACGAGGGACAGTTTTCCAAAGTCAAAGCCCCAAGAGATCCCAACTTTAACATCCATGGCAAGGTACCCAGCTGCCTATAGACTGTAATTTTATCTGCATCAGATTTCATTCTTCTTCCTTACAGCTTTTTGACCACATACAATTTCTTTTTAGGACAAACACTGGCTAATTCGACAAGCCAAAACTCCAATGACAAACTCCTCTATGGAGTTTCTAGACAACGCTTACCGGAAAAGGTAATTTACATAATAACATTATGAATCTGACATTTAAAAAATTATAATTTTATTGTAATGCATCACAATCTGTAGCAGGATTTCATTCATTAATATTACAATGACTAGAAGTATTAAATGTATACACACTGTAGGGACCATTTACACAGTATTGAAGTACAGACACTTGTACTTCAACTGTACACATTTTGTGGGGTTGAGTTTTATATTTGTAGATAGCCTGAGAATTTGATTTTCATATTATTTTGTTGTTAAATTCTTATATGAACTATAATTTTACACTGATGTTACAAAATCAGTGAAGTAAAAGCAGCAGGAAGATCAGTGCAGCACTGCATTTTACACCACCTGTAGAAGCTTCTTGTGTCATGAGTAACACAGACATGTTGGCTGAACATGAATTCTTTGTTTCCCTAGGTGGCGCACTCTCCTGTCTGTAGATGACCTGGTAGAGAAGGTGGTGAAGAAACTGGAGGTTCGGGGAGAGCTGGAGAACACCTACATCATTTTCACTTCTGACAATGGCTACCATACAGGTACATTCAGATGGAATATCAAGTCTCATCAGTGTAACTGACTCCATTTTCTGTTTGTTTAGTGATGTTTTCTCCTGTTCCCCTCAGGCCAGTTCTCTCTCCCCATGGACAAGAGGCAGCTGTATGAGTTTGATATCAGGGTTCCACTGCTGGTACGAGGGCCCAGCATCAAGCCCAACCAGACCAGTCCGGTAATGCACATGAACTTTCAGAAATCCCATAAATAGCATTGTTTGTTGATTGATTATTAATGATTGTTTTGTACTCCTGTACTGGCCTTGTTGATTTCCTTCACCAGTTACTTGTAGCTAACATAGATTTGGGTCCAACTATTCTGGATATGGCAGGCTATGACGCCAATAAGACCCAGATGGATGGGATGTCCTTTCTGCCCATTTTGGTATGTAGCAGTGGACCTCCACGACACGTTAATGCCATTAATCTGTAATACTGATGGCTTTGTTTTACTTCCCATGCCCTTTAAGGGTAAATGAAATGATGGGAAGCAGTAAACAGATGCACGCATGTAATCCATCTCTGTATGTGTGTGTGTGCATGCGTCTATGTGTTACAGAATGGAAAGGCAAACAGCAGCACATGGAGAACGGATTTTCTAGTGGAGTACGAGGGAGAAGGACACAACGTTTCAGACCCAGCCTGTCCCATCCTGGGCCCGGGAGTCTCGGTAAGGAACTCTTACTGTGTGTGTGTTTTAGGAATGGCAAGGTTATTTAAATAACCTCAGCTCATTTTACTGTTTGTATACATAACTGGATGTTCAGAAAAGATGATAGATATTCAGAAATGTATCTTAAATTTATGTTTTAACATAACAGTTGACATCCAGAATTATATTTTTAATCACTTAAACTAAATTCTGTTCATGGCAACAGTATCACTTCTACTAGCCTCTGTTTAAAAAAAAAGAAAAAAAAAAAGAAAGATATTTGAACTGAAATCTGAATTATATTCTTTTAAAAATGCTGATATGTGAGTAAAAAGTTCTGGTGTGTGTGGATGTTGCACTTGATTATTAGGCTAAAGCCACCATTTAGTTATTACATCCTCTCTTCTCAGGAGTGTTTCCCTGACTGTGTGTGTGAGGACTCCTTTAACAACACCTATGCCTGTGTGCGCACAGTGTCTCAAGCTGTGAACCTACAGTACTGCGAGTTTGACGATAATGAGGTGAATATAATCACAAAACTGAATTCGGGGGTTTTGTCATCAGTCTTTGAGAAGCCTTTTGCAGCCAGTTTCTGTTTCTCACCACCTGTCCCTCCTGTAGGTGTTTGTGGAGGTCTATAATCTGACAGCAGACCCGTTCCAGCTCACTAATATTGCCAAAACCATCGACCAGGAGGTCCTGGAGAGGATGAACCATCGTCTGATGATGCTGCAGTCCTGCTCAGGACAGTCCTGCAGAACACCTGGGGTGTATGACTCACGGTTTGTGCTAAGTACTATAGCTTGTTAACCTTAAATGAACTCTCTGATCCATTTGGACACACTAATGTTTGTGTTGTCTTTTAGCACAATAATTGCCCATTTTGTTGGGCTCCCAAGTGGCAGAACTGTCTAAGCATTAGCCCCCATCAACAGCTGGCAATGGCTACATTGGGAAATTTTAAAAAAAAAAAACTGGGGAAAAAATAACATTTCAAAATGATGAAGACTAATCACTAACAATAACACATTGTTCGGTCTGTGATATGACTGTGCTTCTTATCTAATGGTCTCAAACCTTTATTCCAGGTTTAAGTTTGACCCCCGTCTGATGTTCAGCAGCCTCAATCCTCACATAAGCAGACTGCGGCAGACGCTAAAGTGAAGTGAGAAGAGGCACTAAAAGCCTGTCCTGCTGTTGCCTTTGTGTCCTGATCACTCCCTCAAGGACATGCTAGCCTGTTCACAGTCTCAAAGGATGAGGTCATGAGGTCACGAGAGTTTTGGAGGGAGTAGAACGCTACCCCACTTTAACCACTTTCCGGGTTGCCTGTTTCAGCACAAGAAGTCTTGGCCAGCTGCCTTTGCTGACACAGGATGACACTCTTTTTTTTTTTTTTGTCATCTCCCCAATGTTTTGCTAATATTGAATTTTGCATTTTAAAAAAATTAACAATCTAATCCAAATGTAGTGTGGGGTAAGCAGGAATGAGACCTTGGGGCTGTTTTAAATGATCAGTGTTTATTTTTTATTGACTTTTTTTTTAGCCAACAGTTTCCTTGTATTATCTGCATGTCAGTTTATGGTCCATCCCTGTTCTGTTTTGGGATTCAATTTCAAATATTCAATTCAAAACACATTTTGAAGAAAATTCAGTTTTAACTTTCTATTCAAGCTTTCATACAAGATCTTGTAGGCCTTAAACGTTACCATTTCGACATGTGGTTTTGCTGTAGGTGATGGAACCAAAGTTTAAATGACTGAATGTTTTACTTTAAGTACTGATGCTACACACTCTTAAAAATCAAGGTACCAAAAAGGGTTCTTTGAAGTGATTTCTTAAAAGAAGCACTTTTGATACCCTAAAGAACTTACAATGGAATTTAAAAATCTGTTTTGTAAACCTGTTTTTTTGGGGGGGGGGGGTTTGATAGCAAATTTAAAGACCACTCACATAACGTAAAGGGTTTACTAGGAACCACATATCTGAACCAAGAACCATTTAGGAACCTTTATTTTTTAAGAGTAGTGATGATGAAAGGGTTGATACTATTATTGCTGTTCTTTATGACTGAAATGAGTAGCCAGACAGACAAAATTTTCTTAGTTAAATACACTACACTACATGTTACTGCAAGATGCCCCTTTGAGCAGTAGCCACTGTTCCCTTTTACAACAGCTCTGAAGACTTCACACCTGCTAAACAGCAGGAAAACCCATGACACAAGTCCCAACACCTGGCAGAATTACATACAACCCTTTATTTCAGTTGTGGAAAACTACAATAAACCACTAGAGCATAAAATAAGCAAACATTCATTATTTAATTTTTGTCTACCTACTCGCGACTATTACGAGAAATGACTATTTTACTATGAGGGAAACGGGGTATAGGAAGCTGTACTGCTCTGCTTATTAAAGCAAGCTACAGCAGCCTCAAAATGAGGGAGAGTTTTTCACTCGACTGCTACATGTTGAAAACACTAGTGTGACTATGCTGTGATCAGCATGTTGCAGCGACTTGAAACATGAGCAATATGACTTTAGTTTTGGTTGCCTTTCGTTTGTGTAAAAGCATTAGGAATAATTTATGTTCACGCATACATACAAAAAATAACCAACAAACAAAAGTCCTTTCCTTACACTGAGGCACTTTCCAATCCGTGATGACACTTTGCAGTGTTTCATTTTGCACTTAGTTTTAGCATTTCTTTGGGTGTATATTGTCATAGTTCATGTATACATTTCTGACTTGTGTTTGAACAATAAAACCAATGTGAACCTACTTGGCATGATTTATTTGGCTTAGTAAAATATACTAAATTAGCTGTTAAGAATACACAGTATTTTAATGTGCCATGGGCATTTCTGTCTCGCTATTAGTGGCTAAAGGCCTTGTAGTGTCATAAATTTAAGAGCTCACCAAATTTGAGGTTTTTAACTTTGCAGCTCAGATACATTCACAGTGTGAAGTTGCTGTGTGTCAGTGCTTTTCTTTCTCATGTCTTTAAATGAGAACAGTGCAATGAATCACAGTAAAACTACATCAGTTACACTCCACCACAGGCACAAATATTGAAGTTTCTCAGGAGGGGGCAGCACCTTGTAAAAATACCAACTGGTCTCTAGGGTAGGGTCTCACTAGCATCTTTGCTTTCCCTGGGTCCTAAAGCCTACTACTAATGTGGCGTTGGCCTCATATTTAAACACAGGCCATCATTATTCATACAAGTGCCATTATTGCCATTATTACACATACCAGTGCGTATTCTCTAGCTGCTTGTTTGTAATTTTAGTTTATACCTCACTGACTTCCAAAATTTAAAATGGTTGGTGTGGTGACATATGTCTAGAAAAATGTCACATTTTATTTAAAAAACATAACATTCCACATTCATCAGCTCCACTGCTCCAGAACGGCCAGAAATGGGAGGTCAGTGCTGCCCAGGTAGTAGGAATCTCTCTGCTGGAAGACGTCACTAATGGCCCAGGTCAAGCTGCCCGTGGGATCGTGCAGGCTGTCCAGCAACTCTCCATCAGGCCCCAGCTCCAGCAACAGGCCATAGGAAGGCAGCAGTGTGTCATACCAGCCCAGGGGAATGATCTAACACACAAAGTTTCAGCAGACATACACACAAAAATGTAATATATTTCAATTATGCATTATGGAATATATACTATATTGCTTCATTACTGAAATGTTTTAATAGTGTAAAAAGTTTGGCTGAAAATACATGTGTACATTTACATAATGATTATGTTAGTCCTGAGCAATTTCAAACTTTAATATACTTTAAATGTTTTCTGAAGGTGAGAATGAAGGTGTAATAGAATTCATCTCCAGAAAGTCACGTTTTTAAAGGTGGTAGGTGAATAATGCAACAAAAATTACAGTAGCTTAATAATAATTCAAGAACAACATGTTTTTAAAATCTCAAATATCTAGTTATCACACACACACTTTAACTGTATATTTGTAGGTAAATTTATGTTGATAGTAGACGTATCACAGTGCACCCTTCTACACACAACATACTGAACATATTAAAGGGGCATCCTGTGATTTTTTCACTGAATGTGTCTCATCTGATGAAGAACAGTGCGACTACAGAAGCTGCACATACAGAATATAAACAGATAGGCAATGGTGTCATACTAATGAACTTGTAAACGGATCACTTAAGCAGAAAATTGTGACAAATTTCAAGTGAATACTGAATTGTTTATGTAAAGCTTTGTTCGAATATGTAGCCTGACATATTCTACTCTGCATCAGAAAACAATATTTTAAGATTATACAGCGTATTTCAAAAGCCTCAAATATGTCTGAGCATGTGCTGAGTGCTTGTCTCAGTCAGCCACAAAAAAAGTCTTTATCTGCAGAGAATCCTTAATGTGACAACAATGTAAATGTACCTTAAATAATGGCAGTCAAATAATAACTGCACCCGAACATGGCAGGATTGTGTTCTCTAAGAAAATGTACTGAAGATACAACCCACTTTTGTACCCTACAATGAAGAATTTGAGTAAATTAGATGTCAGAAGTGATTTATATTCCATATTCTAGCATTTTGTGAATAATAAGTTGTTTTTATCTTTTGTAGCTATTTTCTGTAAAGTATCTGCACTGTGATTTAATGAGCGCATGACCAACATCATTCTGGGGGTTAATTCTATTATTAGATCAATTCATACTCAATGTTATATAAATGTCTACCTTATATAAAAATTACTTTTATAGCTGTAGCTCTGTTCATCCTTCTGGATGCATCAATGTTTTACATTTTTACAAATTCCACTAAATAATTTGAAATCTCTTAAATACAAGCAAATATCTCTATTTACCTTAAGCATAATATTTATTTTTGATAATAATGTGGTATATTATCAACATTTTCTGAACAATATTTTTTCACAAAACAGTATATTTTCACAAAAGAACAAATTGTCCCCTTGCTGACCTTGACCACAAAGCGCTTGAGTGCAGGGTATGGTCCCAGCAGATCCAGGATAGGTGGTAAAAGTCGGCCGCGGAAGCGGACAGTGTTGATACCCACCAAGAATGTGCCGCGGTCACTGACCCGGATGTTGTCTGGATAGCCGACCATGTTGTTCAGCACTGTCTCCTTTGTTCCAGCTTTGGGTCCTTTCAGCCAGAACCTTAGAGAGAAGAGTAAATGATCAGCTAACAATCACAATCAGTGGTGGTGAACACTGATTAAAACATCTTAAAAACAATGCTAAAAAACATATACATGGATCAATCAGCTTTAACAATAAAGCTGCAGAGTCAGCTATAATTATTTTTGTCCTTCTCTATGTACCCATCATTACCTGCTGATGCGGCCGATGCTTGTCTCAGCCAGCAGCAAAAAGTCCTCCTCAGCAGAGAAGGCAAACCCGTTGGGCATATAGAGAGAGTCCAGCAGGGTCTGAACACATCCTGAGTCAGGATTGTAAGACAGCAGTCGGCCCAGGCGATTGGTCTCTAGCACCTACAGGAGATACTGTGCCTTTAGACTGGGTATGAATAAAGAATTTGCAATAGAAAAATGATAGAAAAGAAGGGTATTACAGAACAATATTCATAATTACAGCATTCATAATCAAAATACAGCATTCATATTTGCACAAACCATTTGATTAAAAAAAACAATTGATAAAACATTAGTATTAAAATAATGTAAAGATAGTGGATTTAAGTCAACTCGCTGAATGAGAAACAAAACTGACCACGAGGATCTTTTCCTCGCCAGTATTTGTAATCCTTATTATTAACCACAAGGTGGCACTGTTTCACAAAAAACAAGAAGTTCTTGAAAAATTGCGCGATATATAAGAACGCACTAATATAGCAAAGTCGAGAATAGCGAGATAAGTATGCAAGGTAATGAAATGAATTAAATTATGGAATTATGAAATGGAGGCTGAGCGAAAACATGTCTTTCCAAGTGTAGTGCTCCTTATTAACCACAGGGTGGTGCTGTGGCCCAAGCAATCTAAGATTGATTAGTCCGTGTCTTAGATAGCTTAGTCTTTTTCATTAGTCCAGTAAAATAGGGACTGAGCACATGTCATGCACAGCATCAAATGCAAAACTATTTCAGTCAATTTGCCTGAAGAAATATAATTATGTAATTATAAATACTGATAAATGTCATGCAGATATATGAACTCAAATCCCTTGTCCCTTTATGATATATGTCCCTTTTCCATCTCAAAATCAATCTGAATCTAAAACATATGAACCTGTCATCTTGCCATCCAGTCATATAAGATCAAAATGTTTAAGTATAACGCTACAGTTAAATATAATTAACACTAAAGACTTCGGGTGACTGATGTTTTCTTATTAAATAAATGATCAACAGCAGCTGGAAGCTAAAAGTTTGTGTAAACCATTGATTACAATGTTCTTCACCATAGGCAATTTCAAAAAGTTTTTTTAAAGGGATTAACAGGTGAAGATAAGCCATTTAGACTCTGCAAACATAAAGACTGAACATGGATTGAGAACTTTGGTTGTTGGTTAACTAACTAGAGCAAGTCACTGTAACTAGAGAGCTAAATTAATGTACAGTATACTGGAAATTGAAATCAATCATATACTCAACAGAGACTCGAAATGTTAAACAACAAATACTCAGATAGAAAATGAAACATCTTAATGTCATAACTAACACAAAAAGTCTGCTGCACAGACATAAATTCTATAGTGCTCCCACAGGGTCTCCGTGACACAGGAGACTGAAAAACTATAACGTCATTATAGCAGCATTTTGCATCTTGGAAACTTTTAGTTTTAAAGCAGTAGAGAACTGTGGAGTGCAAATCCATGAAAAGTGCAGTGTCCCCATGGTGTGGAAGTGGCCTAAATGTGTCCAGTCTCTGTCTGAGCAATAAACAGGACAAGAGTCCAACAGCTTCTATTTATGAAGCCAATATAACTGTCAAGGGAAGCCCAAGGAAGGAGACCTTGACTTTGATTTGGCCCAGAATTTGGAAAACTGGCCTGCTCTTACACTGACCTCATAACGAACATGCCGTCTGCCCCATCTGCTGCTGGAGTCCGTGAAGAACACAGTTCCGTTTTTAGAAATGTCCAGTCCATTCAGAAAGCCAAAGGGAATCCCATCAGCTCCTTGAAAAAAGGAATATGGAAAAGCTATTGCTGGGCCATCTTCATGAAACATGTCACAAATTCTGTCAAATTCAGTTTTAAAAGAGCAAAAGAACAAACCATTGTATGGACCACAGTGTATTTCACGCCGACTAAAACCTATATAAGGTCACCTTATAAAATATCATATTTGAAAATACTGGGTGCCCTTTACACTGGGCACAAATGTTACTTTAAAAAAAGCTGAAAGTTGCTTGAGAATAGTGCCTTATTCTGTAAAGTTACCTTTTTCCTGATACAAGATTTTAATCTGATAGCAACAATATGTTCTAAATATCGGAAACCTTCTTGAACAGAAAATTAGAAGAAACTCAGGCCCTGTTCACACCTGGCATTGACATGCATCTTGGGTGATCCACACACAAGAGGGCAGTTCTAAGTACGTCAGTTCACACCTGGCACACCTTCAACACCTCTCTCATGTCCCAACTGACCACTTGTGATCAGATCGATTTGCTCTATATGCAAATAAACATGTAAATAATTTCCATTTAGCAGTCTTTCAGTGCTACCAGGACACATATACGTACAAACCACTAATAGAATATGGCCATATGCGACCCAGACCACCTCTGGATGTTTTTGGAGCAACTGGATCTTTTCAGTGCATTCTCACCTGCACTTAGTGCTGTCCACTTATGATTGACTTGCCTGGTACACATGTTAATTTCAGGTGCAAACAGGGCCCTACTAAGTTATGTATCAAAGCTTAAGCACCTTCTTTGCTGGAATGAAGAAGGGTCTTCTCTCCTGTCCAGGGGTTCACCTTAAACAGGCCAAGGTAGGAGTCAGCCACTATGAGATGTCCCTTCTGATCCAGGCGCAGCCCATGCGGGCGGCCACAAACAGGCTCATAGTCCGTGCTTGTACCTGCAGAGGTTCACATACAGGGAGTGCAGAATTATTAGGCAAATGGGTATTGTGTCCACATCATCCTCCGTATGCATGTTGTCTTACCTCAAGCTGTATAGGCTCGAAAGCCTACTACCAATTAAGCATATTAGGTGATGTGCATCTCTGTAATGAGAAGGGGTG
>JBBPDH010000124.1:21294649-21304649 GCA_037974565.1 Clupeocharax schoutedeni
TATCATAACAACCAACGATTTATACAGGAAAATAATGACTATTAACAAGGTTGCCCAAACTTTTGCATCCCACTGTAGCTCTAAGTTTGTGTGCCAGGAGACTGGAGTAATTACTGCATGTCTTTGCTGATGGTGAGTTTTCCTTGATGAAAAGGAGTGCCAGGGAGGCCAGGGAGGATGCTCTGCCCCAGTATTCAGAGGCAGCGCTGCACTGACGGCAGAGCATCTGGTCTGGCGGAGGATAAAACACTCAGGGGAGCGTCTCACCTCCTGCAGTCTGTCAATGTAGAGTCGACATGTTTCTAGGTCACAGTCTCCTCTTACCACCACGATGCCAACAGGGGTAGCTACAAATACACATACACACACACACACACACACACACACACACACACACACACAATTAATATCTCCCATAACTGTCACATCCTGAAGCACCGTCATTGTTATACCTATCTGTGAAGGCAATGCCGTGCCAGGCTAGGAATTCACACAAATCTTTCTACTCCTACAATTACCACATTTCCTGTCTTATTCCTCTATACTGAAAATGACTGAAATGCACCAGTATTCACTAAAATCATTTTACTTCTGGACATTTTAACATTTCAACGTTCATCATTTTAACTCTGGACTTCTTGCATGTCTTTGTGACTCCAACCAAGAACACAAAGCAAAGCACCGCTCTTATAAATCCGTGGTAGGCGGCCACTCACAAATGTCCCGCAGTCGCTCCTTGTCACATTGCAGATTTTCGTACTCCTGCAGGCTGATACGGTTGACCCGCAGTCGCAGGCGTTCAGGAACTGCATGTGGGCTGCATAAAAAAGAGACACACACAGAGGGACACGCATTAACACACCTGTAACACTCTACCACACCTGGGTAAAGAAGGCAAATGCAATGGCAGAACATCGATTTCCCATTTTTGTCACAATTTTTTCACTCGCCTTATTCTCACGATGGAGACTTTATTGTGTCACACACAGGATGGTAACAGGGTTATTAGGCAGTCAGCAGCTATGAGAAAGTGCAGGAAAAGTTTTGAAGCCATTACATTTGGGCCAAAAAATTGCAAGGCACTTTTCCACGGCTACTGACTCTGATTACTGTTTCCAACTTAACAGAGTGTAACAGAGTGAAAAGGCCACCGTGTGAATAAGATAAACTTACCAGGCCTGAGTAGAACCCTACAATCCACACAAAGTGTGTGGAATGTGTGGTTTGCTAACTTTAAAGGTACAATAAGCAGATTTTTCCTGAAACAATATTGCATTTGAAGTGAAGGTGAAAGACAAGAGCCAGTTTAGTTAGAGCGAAAAAATAATACAACAAATATTGTTAGAATAAAATAATAATAATAATAATAATAAATAATAATAAATTATTATTATTATTATTATTGTTGTTGTTGTATTATTATTGTACCTTTAAAAATAGATTAATACCCTTAGAAGTCTAGAGCTTTACAGTGGTTCTGTTTTGCTCCTTAAATGAACATTAATGACATAATAAATCAAATTTACCTTTGATGTACATTTTAAATTAAACACTTTTTAAAGCTACTTAACTGTATATTTCCATGTTAAAAAAAAAGTTGTGTGGGTTAAGAGCTTTAAATCCACACGTTCCACAGAATTTCTTTATTTTCGACAAGGGGTAACACAAAGCTACTACACATGAAGTGGGGGAGAAGATTATGAAAAATTACACTGAAGGACAAAATGTTTATACATAAACTGGCAATGTGGGCAATGTCTGACGTTCAGATGAGCCTCTATGAGATCTAACCCTGCATCCAGATACTCTTCACCTCTGTCTGGGTCACAAGGGTCTCCTCTAACTTGGACCACGGTGTATTTCACTACCGGCTGATGGTGCAACAAAACACGTGACACTGAAGACACCAGACAAATGGGTGGAGTGGACAAACACAAGCGCACAGACAGACAGACACAAACAAAGCAGAAATAGTGTGTGCTGCACACACAGTCACACACGGGCCCTCTTTCCGCACTCACACACACATACACACGCACGTACACACACACTCGCTCGCCATGGCTGAGGAGCGTGAGGTGGGTGTGCGAGAGTGTGTGTGTGGCGAGGGTGAGAGAGATATACTTACACAGAGAAGGAGTCTGGGGGAGCAGAGAGGCGGCGCAAATCTGCTGCGCACACTTTCTGAATGCTGAACGCCAGCACAGGCAACACAGGAGCACAGGCAAGCCAGAAAGAGAGAGAGGGAGAGAAAGAGAAAGAGAGAAAGAGAGGCAGGGGTAGATGAGAGACAAACATGGATAAGGGGTTCAGTTAATTAGCATGAGGGAGGTGGAGAATCAAGGAAATAGTTCAGAGAAAAATTACATTTACACAATGTTCCTCCAAATGTACTCAATCAGGCAATGCATGTTTGGGCTCTCTTTCTTCTTTAGTTTTCTGATACAGTTAACAAGTAAACCCTCAGCTATGAGGCTAATGTAGCACATAAGAAAAGTACAGACACAATTTAAGCATCGGAAATTCGCTGTTTTAGTTACACTGTAAAAGAATCCCAAAAGTCACATTAATTTAAAATGACCTCACTTTTCTTTACTAACCCTTTCCTTCTTATTTTTGTCAGCCTAGGCAATTCATATACTGCCCACAATACTATTGTTTTAAATATATTAAGTACATTAGCTGGCCTGAAACTGCAAAACTGAGCAACAAACTTTTTACTACTTCACACACCAAACATGTTTTGCTCAACAACATTTGCGGTAAAGGAAATTGTGTAAATTGTGATTTTTTTTTGGCCAAACTACCCCTTCAAAGAAAGAAAAAGAAAATGCAAGAGAGGGAAAGAAAGGCACTGAGGCACTGCAGAGCACAACACGCAGGAGTGAAGAGGGCTACGGTGATTAGTGCTGTTCAGAGAGGGCTCTTTAGACAGGAAACAGAGATGCAGAGAGGGACTGGGAGCTTAAACAGAGAAAGACTAACAGCAGGCAGAATCAGACAGGTTAGTTACACAACCTGAAACAACCACCCAAAACTGAAAATGACATATTTCTGTGTGCTTCTGAATACATTTCATTCTCAATGTAGAATTCGTGCTGGTTTGTGGTACAGTGTGTGTGTGTGTGTGTGGCTCATAAATAGTTCACAAACTCACTAATTTAAATATTTAGGTAATTTAAAAACATGATAGACAGATAACTAACATAACTGGTAGCTAGCTACATGGTGAAAGAAACTACTGAAAAAACTAGCTAGCTAGCTAACTCCTCTATTACCTAACAGGCTTAAGGTCCTCCATGAAGGGAGGCTAAGAGAATTTAAAGCATTTTTGGATGCATTACCAAAAGGGAAGTTACTGGCACTAACCCACAGCAGCAAGATCTCATAAATGCATGTATGTAAGTGGCCTGAAACAGCCTATATGTAATCACACTACTGCTGTTGCAGTATAACAACAGTTAACTGAGCTTGCTTATGTTTACTGAGTCAGAGAAATAGTCCAGCTAGACTGTGGAGATGACCATAGACCAAAAAGGAGCATGGGCACTATAAACTTTGAATCTGTGTGTGTGCATGTGTCTCACTCATTCAGCAGCGGGACAGAGGTACGTCTCTTGCTTTTCTGCACCATGTTGGCCTGGTTGCGGAGGGAAATGCGGAGTGTGGAGGGCGCTAGACGACATGGCTCTCCGTCCACTTGCACAGGAATGGTCTTATAGGTGGTGAGAGTCACCTCTCTGCACTGGTGCAGCCTCTCCCCATGGCCTCCAACCTGCAGTGCTGCCTGGTGGCCAAGAGGAGAAAGAGAAAATCATGTGATTGTTTGCAAAACAGATTTGTCAACTTTGGAGAGACATGGCTTTTTGTGGGTTTGTAATAGTTTGAAGTTCTTAAGATCTTCGAGGACAAAAATCCCCTACATAAGACCAACACGTTGTATCGCCTTGTGATGCCAGCAGTCATCAGCACTCAAACCACTCAGCTGTTTTAACCACCTTTGGGCCAAAAGAGTTTCGAAATGTGCTTCTAACAGTGCCTTGAAAGAGGAAACTGTCAATACACTATTTAAGCAAACCATGGTCTTCATATTAGGGTGAATATGACAAACACGAAGTTCAAAATATTAATGAATAAATATAAATCACTAAACATTTATGAACAAAAGCTGTTTTATGTAAAAACAAAATTGAGGTATCTTTTCTTGCTAAACTGAAAAGTAACATTTCAAAAGAACGTAAGGTGTCTCCAAAGTTTAGATGGTAGTGTACATTCAGATGCAACATCTAATCACCTTTTCCTGTCTCAAAATATTTGCAAAAGTCAAAGTAGTCAGAGCGGAGTTACGTACCAGGGAAGCCATGGTGAAGCCAATGACCTCGATGTAACCATCATCATGTCGCTGAGGTTCAAAGTCTCTGTGGTCTCCAGTGTTGCCCCAGGGCATGGTCCCCGCACAGTACCTGTGAAGGAGGTGTGAAGAGAGCGTGAGACTAGGAAAGGAAAGATCACATGCTTTAGAAGCCACAGTATCACAGTCAATAACACTTAATATTGTTTTATATTAATTAGATTTTCATTATTCTTTGAATGCTTTGGTTTGTCTGAGTAAAAGTAATCCTTTACAAAACGGTGGGTGTCAATTTTAAAATCTTTAGGGTGCAAATTCAAACAGTGTTTTATCTAGAGTCCAGTTTCGAGTTTCTGTGGTCTGAGTTCAAGTATTAGTGTGGATTAGACTAAGTCTCAGATCTCTACAGTAAGGGTCAAATATCCAGTTTCTAGGGTAAAGTGTCCATTTATCATACGTAAACATCACCAGAGTGTGGTGACTCTGAGTCTGATTGTGAGTTGTGTTTCAAGATCATTGTTGTTATGGGCATTGAGAAACCTTCAGTCAGTCTGATAGAACTGGAGCTCTACATGCAGTAAAAGCAGTGTTTAACCGGAAGAACAGGTATGCGAACTAGCTAGCATAATAGCTAACAAAATGAACTTCAGCTAAATGAGTTCTTCTACTTTGTTCTGCTATTCTGTGAGAAGGTTCTTTTACTGAGATAGGGTTGTTATTTGTAGCCATATTGAACCCTCCATTGGCGTGAGC
Source organism: Clupeocharax schoutedeni (assembly GCA_037974565.1). Taxonomy (NCBI): domain Eukaryota; kingdom Metazoa; phylum Chordata; class Actinopteri; order Characiformes; family Alestidae; genus Clupeocharax; species Clupeocharax schoutedeni. The sequence continues at coordinate 21,299,754 of JBBPDH010000124.1, forward strand.
TACAGGAGAATGGATTTGCATGACAGTAGCAAAACATACAAAATGATGCATAAGGCTAATGCTTTTATTTTTTATGGCAGTTCTAATTAAATCTGTTTTGTTCCCTTTTTTATTCCTGTGGCTGAACTTTTGCAAGAACAGTCAAGTCATAAGTTAAGTGCGAGTCTGAGTCATCAGCCATTGTGCAACTAGAGTCTGAAGATAAGCTCTAACAAAATGATAGCAATAAGACTTTCTCTCTACAGTTAGAATGGGCTGGTGCCCAAAACAGTTGGCTCAAACACAGTATTAAACTCATCTGCTAAATGCCAGAGATGTACACTCCTGCCCTAGGCATTCATTTACAGCAATCAAAGACAGGACCAGAATCTCTTTTATTAAAGGCTCAGTGACTTGGCTGGATTGGAGAACTCTGTGTAACGATTAAAATATAAATAAAGACAAAGAAGTGAGGCAGATTTTACATAAACTGAAATAAACATGTACAAAAAGCAGACAGACCCACAACTCAGAGAGAAACAACCATCTTTAACAGCATGATGAAAGATTTTGCTGGTGAACATACCTAGGAATATTTAAGAAGACAATGCACTGGAACTTCTGTTCCTGGATCTTCGCAGTGAGATCAGTACCGTCACACTTCACAGTCCGACCAGAATGAATCAAAAAGAGAGGTAAAGAAGAAAACAAAAACAACATAAAAAGCCAAGAAACAGTGTCAGTGATGAGGAGGATTCTTGCAGGAGAAATGTCACACTTGGGTAAGATTAGCAGTGTGTTGGGGGGCTTGTGGTGCCACTCATTACCGCTAGTACTAATGGAACGGACAGGGCATGTCAAATTCAGCGCCCGCTTCCACTCAGGCCAGAAGCTTCCGGAAGGCCTGGGCGACTCACCACTACTCTGACGTGCTTGGACAGGTCCCTGGAGCTCCTCTGCAGGAAATCGGAGAAGGCAGCCTGAGGGGACAGCGAAACACACAGACAGTCAATTTTTTCTATCCTTCGACATTTTTATTCATCTAACTTTTTCTCACACAGTCTTTCTCTCTGTCTGTCTCTCTTTCTCTCTCAGTTTCACAAATACATGCAAAGGCTGGAGACATCAAGGTGAAATCTCAAACTGAACCAGACCTGTGTTCTTTTAACCAGCTCACAAAACTTACAAACAAAACTAGTCTTGATATTATTTCATGCTTTCCTGTTGGCTAGCATAGGGAGGCTCTCGGTCTGTTACTCAAGACTGGAATTCTACTCACCCCTGCATAGAACATCTTGTTGCGGAAGCGGCTGTTGAATTTCTCTGGGTTGGCCTCTGCAGAGTAACAGAAAAGCACAAACAGCTGAGCTGTAGCTGTGATCCACAATGCATGAATTCAACAGGATTTCAAAAATACAGACACAAGATCAGTAAGACTTCTCCAACATGCCTCTATCCATGTTTATTAATAACAGTATGTCTTACAGTGTCAGAAGCCACATAAACAAGAATACTTAAGATTACTCAACACTCAACACTCAATACAGCATGAGGCAGGTGTTGGATGATTTAGGAATGCTGTAATATCATTTTAAGGATGAATGGGTCTATTTTAAGAAAGTTTGGGGTAAGGGGAAAACTGATTTATTACTGAATTATCAGTGTAAAGGAAAGTGCATTATAAAGCCACTGACCTCTGGATTCATGAAACTCGAGCGTGACATGGGCATCAAAACCAAGGCTGAAGTAGTTATTGAACACATTCAGAGGAAGCTGGAGAAGAGACATGAAAAACAATCAACACTCAGTATTTGCCCCCTAGTGTTTAATAAGTGCTTAAGTGACCATTTGTCATACGTGAACAGACCACAGCACACAGTTTGAACAGCACAAAATTATTTCTTTGCATTTACCACACTCAGTGAAGCAGCGGTCAGCCCGGAGCACAGCGCCTGGGGAGCAGTGTGAGGGTACGGGCCCGTGTTCACATGTACCTCAGAGGTGCCACTAGGAACACGTGACCTTCTGATCGCAGGGGCAACTCCCTAACCACTAGTCCACCTGCTGCCTAGTACATTATGATGCGCATTGCTATGAGTGTTTATGGCCATTGGATGATCTTGTTCACCTTTTGTGTGCCCTCTTCGGGCTGGACGGGTGACCACTCCACTTGCAGATTCCAGCGGTCCAACTGGACCACTGTCCCGTCTTCTACATGGCACAAGATCTTAGACACAGGCTCATCTGTGTAACCCTGAGAGAGAGGGAGGGAGAGAGAGAGAAAAAAAGAACACGTGTTGGGTTTAATGCCTTTATAAAGCCATTACCTGCCATTACGTTGACCTACAGGGAGTTTTTTCCTCAGGGGATAAATAGAGCCCTTGAGTGCAAGAACTGAAATGATTACAGCATCCATTCTTATATACAACCAGAGAAAGACTGCAAGCAGGTTATTGCCATTACTGGGTCAATAACAGTATTTCAACTGTAGCATGAAAGCAGAGTGAGAGCGAGAGAGAGAGAGAGAAAGAGAGAGAGACTCCAGACGTGTCAAGGTCAGTGCTTGCTAGTCTTCAAACCCCTGCAGTCAGCAGCAGTGACAGTACGTGCTTAAGGATATAATAACAAAGTGGTCCACTTAGCTGGCTTCCCTCCCTTTCAAACCTACTATTACAAATCAAGCTATGCCTACAAATCCTGTACGTCAGACTAACACATAAGCTGCACGTACTATTTGTTTTCATATATTACAAACAAGCAAAAAAACAGGCAAAAAGACCAATCCTATCCCGACAGCTGCTCGACACGTCTCCGTATCCCATTAACGATATTCAGAAAGAAACAATTATTCTTTTACTCATCACTTCCCCCTGAACAGCATTAGAATGCGATTTCCACACGGATTTAACACAGCATTCATTAGCGAACATAATCATTGCTAATAACAGCCCCCCTCGCCTGTGCCTCCATGCTCCTCTCAAAAACCTCACATCCCCCTTCTTTTCTCCCCTTCCCCCACCTTTTTCCCTCCGCTTTCCATTTGCACCCTTCTGCATTTCAAGCAGCTTGCCTCTACGGAGGCTCAGGATATGCTATGTGGAGTATATTCAGCCCCATACTCATTAAAAGGCTTGCTAATTAGCATTAGCAACACACTTTCATTACACCCCAACCCAGTGTAAGTGGCACGGATTAGGGTTGAAGGTGGAGCTCGGAAAGTAAAAGGCAGACTTCTGCAATGGAGATAACGGTAGCACTGCTGTGACAACAAATAACAAAATTTGCAACTGTATGGCAAATCATATACAAATCAAAAAATATACAGGGTGACCCCTTTAAAGCACAGACCTTAACGTGATCTCTGAAAAAGAGAAGAGCAGGTGAAGTAAAAATGCTTCCCATTGCAGAAAAGTGAATCACTCATATGCACAAATCTTGAGTTTCTCATCAACAAGGCAAAATTAAGATGACTATGACTCACTCCCCCCCAGTTGAGCGTTCTGGCGAGGTCATTTCCTGTGCCAAGAGGAAGCACTGCCACTGGAGGCTGCGGGTTCATTTGCAGTTCATCTAGAGCAGACAGGATCCAGCCCACCTACAGAAACACACACGCACAAACAAACAAACACAATAACCACATCAAACATCAGCATGGAGTATTTAATTTGAAATATTTAATATTCTCAAACCCAACCTTCCTCAACAATTAAATGATCAATAATTAAATATATATACAATTATTTATTACTAAATCATTATTGTTGTTGTTGTTGTTGTTGTTCTTATTATTATTATTATTAGTAGTAGTAGTAGTAGAAGTAAGCAACTGCATGGTTAGCTTAGATCAGTGTGGATACGGAGAGTAACTATAATTGAGTGTAAATACAGGACAAGGGTTAATGTGTGACCTTCTTTCCCCGCTATTCCTCACATCTCTCACCAGGGGGAGGTGTGTTCTAAACATATTCTATACTGCAAAAGACATACTGTGTTTTGGCTTACCGTCCCGTCTCCTCCACAAGCAAGGATGCGAAGATTTGGCACCTTTCTGTACAATTCCAACCTGGGAAAAAGAGAGACCAAAATAAGTAAGGCCTGTGATTCTTACCTATCAACAGTCCACCCATGTAGCATGAAGTGCCTGTGAGGTTTAAGGACATTTGATGCAAATATGCTTTCAATACAAACACGCATGATTTACCATATTAAAAACGTTTCAATAGAAGGCTGTTCAGATCTTGCTATTTTTCTTTGCAAAAATTGTAAAGCTGACAGAACAAATGGCAAACGTGCTAAAGCCAAAAACCCACACATTATACGTGTTAGCTCTCAAACCTTGAAGCTGTTCAAAATGCTTTTAGGGCAAATGTGCTTTTATCCGTAGTTTGGAAAAGAAAACCATTAAATGATTATTTAGGTGAAGGCTGCTCTTTGTAGCAAGAAAGACATTTGCTGCTCAGATTATTAGCAAATAATAAACTTCAACTTCAACTTCAACTTCAAACTGCTCCTTTATGCTAATTTATGTGTTGGAAAGTAAAAGCAAGAAGAAGACCGTGCTGCATTTTTTTTTCTCCATCCACCAATCAGTCAGAACATTAAACCACTGACAAGAGAAGTAAATGACATGATCTTGTATCAAATTTCACTTGCAAAGGGGTGATATACATTAGAAAGAAAGTGAACTTGAAATTGATTTGGTGGAAGCAGGAAACATGACTGACTTTCACAAGATCTCCGGATCAGAACATCTCCAAAACAGCAGGTGTTGTGGGGTGTTAGTGGTCAGTTCATACCATAAATGATCCAAGTAAGGGCAAACACTGAACCAGCCACAGGATCAGAGGCACTTAAAGCATATTAATGCATGTAGGATATGAAGGCAAGTCTATCTGGCCTGATCCCACTTAAGAGCCA
>JBBPDH010000124.1:21307149-21310250 GCA_037974565.1 Clupeocharax schoutedeni
GACGCATTATACACAAAGCCACAAGCAGGTACAAACACACACACACACAGCTGCTGTAAGCCGTTTTAACAGATGTCACAGAGTAGGAGTTAGGGGAAGGGAGACTTAAAAAGAGGGTGTCTGGGGAATTTGACAGGAACTAATCGCCTCAGCATTTTAAGCCCCACCTCCACTTTGAGTGGCCTGATGTGTCTCAAATCGAGTATTTATACTTGTACTTGCCAAATCATAAGTACTGTGTTTACAGCGAAAATCATATACAATAAAGTTTAGTTGTGGAAAGTGGAGATTTCCTCAGGCTTCAGGAGGCCGTACTGGTGATACAGGGGTATGAATTAGTCTGGAATTCCTGGTGAACTAATAGTACATCAGTCTTCCAAACAATCCAGAACCACATCCATTAATACAAATGATTTAACCCTACATACTATTTTAGTAACTGCAGTAACCAGCACATTTGCTTGCATATCGATCTCCAACTAATGAGGTAAATCCAGCTCATTAGATTAATGTTAATACGATGATCAGCTTTAGGTTACTTAGGGGGGAAAAGTAACAAATTTCATTTGCTCTTGTTACAGTACCTAAGTTTTAAAAAAATGATTTCATTATATTTCCATTTAAATTTATATAACCATTAGAGTATAAAAGCAAATGTGTATTTTAGCATATAAATTTGAGGAAAACTTGGTTAAATTTAAAATGATCGGCTCTGAAAGCCAATCAAAGCGCAGCAGGGTCTGGCTCTAAAGCTAAGAACACTACAGTTCAGCCCTGATGTGTTTAGATCCTAAGTTTAGCAGAGAAAGAAAGATGAGAAAAATTCCAGAATATAAGCAACAAACTTTGTCCACTTTGTCTCTATCATTTGTCTTCATTTAAAAGGATTATTATTAACTGCCAAATGTGCCTCCTGAGGGAATATAGTAAATAGCGCCTGAATCGAGCCACAGGGGCTATTCTGGGGGTTCATGTATTGCTCAGGAAATTTTGTATTGTGCAGATATTGTGTCCCCATTGGTCGTAGACAGAGCCCTCAGAGGACAAGAGACGCAGTGGCTACTCACGTCTGTGCCCTTTTTGCTGGTTCTCCGTTTGAATGAAGTCCGTTTTTTCCTCCGAGTGGAGTTTTTAAACGAGCTCTGAGAGACAGGAAAGAGACAGATGGCAGCTCGACTTCAGCTAAACCTAAAACCAACATAACTGAGAGAGGACTTCACACAAGTGACCTCTGGTCCAGGGCTGTTTTGCAGCTTAAAAAAAAACAATCAAATTCATTGGTTTTTTGCTAGGAAGACAATGGCTCTTTTTGCTAGGAAGACAATGGCCTATAAACCATGTCCCAACATATCTATGGGTAAACCTAGAGCCAGGTGCTCTATCAGTCTTTACCGTTCATGCATCAAAAAAGAGATTATTTATACATGAGTTATGCTTTAGTGTAGTATAGGACTGTGTGGTATAGTACAGGATTGTGTGGTATAGTATAGGATTGTGTGGTATAGTATAGTGTGCTACATTACATAAAGTTGAATTGTTTGTCTGGGTGTAAGAGACTTCCCTTCTATTAACCCCTGAATTGAAAGTGACAGTGGTATGTCACTCTTCAAAAACACTGCCTCACTCCCTCAGGCATCCTGCAATCACAACTCAGACTCTTGGAGGTGAACAGCCTGTGGATTTTAGGCCTAAATCCACAAACCCACCAGAGGAGCTGAAAGGAGGATGTCAAAATGAGGATGTGGTTCAGTTTTTGATCAATTCTATTGTCTTCAATGAAACAGATAAAAAGTGAGGCCAAAAGCAACAAGCCTTTCTGAACAGGTGGACAACAGCATGTAATGGTAAAGACTGTGGTAAAGATCCATCCTGATGATTATGCTGAATTAAACAGCAGCACATTGAGGCCAGAGGGGCAGAAGATGGTAGGCAAGACCATGCAGCCCAGCTCCAGACACAGAGCAGTGTCACTTGTCATTAGAGTCCGTTACATGGCATGTACACATAAACAAACACACACACACACACACACACAGGCCTCAACCTCTGCATACAGTAACATTTAAATACATAGTTATATACGACGACTGCTGTAAATACGACGCCTGACACATTATTTACTTAATGCCGGCAATTTATTATTTTTGCAGGTTTTTTAACGTTTTGAAAGTGCTTTTCTGTGCTTGTGTTTGCGCAGCTCTATGTATCGTCTGTTTCCATGGAGTTTGGTGTGTGTGTGTGTGTGTGTGTGTGTGTGTGTGTGCACAGCGTTTTACATTTTGGAGGTACATCGACTTTCATCTGGAGTTGGTCCCCCTCCGCAGCTGCTATAATGGTTCTGCCCCCCCATGCTCTGGACTCTGAGGGGAACATGTTTTTCTATAACAAACTAGGTAAAACGAGAATGCCCTGACAGGGGCAAATAGCTTTGGTTTTATATTTGATTTGATTACATTAATGTTTGACTTGAGATTTACAGGAAATATCTGAACTGCAGCTGTGTAACTGTGTTAAAGGTTCCTTATTTGTTTAAAATGTTTGGAAACCAAATGTAATTGTACTTTTTTTGTATAGCCGTAATTTTAAAAATAAAAGTGCACAAGAGACCTCTTTTAAATTCTCCGTTTAATTTTATGTATAACGGTGCGATTAACCGCGATGAATTGCAGAAAACAATGCGATTAATTGGGATTAAAAATTGTCATTGTTGCCCAGCATTAGTAAACACATTAATTGTTAATCATAGTAATTGCTTATTTTTACTTTATTTAGAAGATCCATTTAGAAGGCTTTTATTTTATTTTATTTTATTTTATTTTTGCTACGTATGATATTTGTGCAGTTCTAAGCATCGAAAACATTCCTAATTCATTTACGCAACATTTTTCAGCCACATCATACTTTACAATTAAACGTGCTGTTTTTTTTAAACTGTGCCTGTACGACTGATATATCATATTATTATGCACCACCCAGATAATAGCCGTTCACTGGTGGTCCTGTGATGGTCCTGACCATTGACAAACATTTACATTTACATTTATGGCATTTATCAGACGCTTTTATCCAAAGCGACTTCCATTCCCTACCTACAGGGGGCA
>JBBPDH010000124.1:21310350-21321481 GCA_037974565.1 Clupeocharax schoutedeni
AACTTGGGGTTAAGGGTCTTGCTCAGGGACCCAGTGGTGGTGCTGAAGGTAGGATTTGAACCTGTGACCTCTTGGTCAGGAGGCAAGTATCCTACCCACTGAGCTGTCTCCACCCCAACAAAGTTGATGATGAGTTGCCCTGTATCGTGTCTAATTAAAAGCACTTCAGCTTAACACATTCCTTATCAATTCACTTGCACTTGGTGTGGCTAAACTGCTATAGGCTCCACAGATGGACAAAAATGTTTTTGTGATATCCCAGCAGCAATCAAAACTTAAAAATTCAAAACTATTACTGAAGCTCCATTTCCAAACAAGGCTTGAATTTTCTGAGGAGCAAGAATATTGAGGATACATGCTACACATACTGAACTCTTTTACTCCAAAAAAATGAAGAACATTTGTGGATCAAAGGAGGCACAATCAAAAGAGAGACTGGAAGCAGAAACTGGCTGCATTCCGCAATGAGCTGATAAGACAAAAAGTCTCTGACAATGTAGCAAAGCGAAACCAAGCAGCAAATCTAGCTTTGCTTATGTATTTTCATGTATTGGCGGTTGTGCATATTTAAGCGTGTTACATTCCAGACACAGCAACTCCACAAGCCTCATAGGAACTAAACTCTGGTCTTCTGGCTGACGATCTGATTAATATAGCATAACACTTTTTTAGTTCTGGCAAGTGACACTCGAATGGCTTGGCTCCTTTCTAACAAGCGGCTTCTATCCGTTTTCTTGTCTGCGTACAATGTACACTGGATGACAAATTTTTATGTAATCAGGGTGGCACCCACCGCTGACATCTCTTTCTCTGAAAGAAGTTAATACATATGAATTATAGATGTTGTGGCCTAATTCTATTGGGTAATGTATTATGTTGCTTTTCCTTATCCATATATCAGTATATCAGGTTGACACCTTTGTACATATATTATATATATTAAATGTACATACATACATTTGTTACAGTTTTACTTTTAGAAGACAAAAACACAGCCAGCTAAAGAAATGTTAAATAAAAATGGACAAAAGCGCACCCAAATATCAGCCTGGTAGTTCTGTTTTAGCAATGAGATTTACATTTCCCCATTTCATTTAGTTTCAGAAAATCAAGCATTTTACCCACTCAGAAACAATCACACAAGAAAACATCATAAACAACCAAACTACAAAATACATGTATATCCAATGATCACTTCTAGCATTAAAAGCACCTAATACCGTGCATGTCCTCCTCATGCTGCCAAACAGCTCTGACTCCTCAAGACATACACTCTATTAAAAACCCTGAAGGTGGGGAATCTGGAGGCAGAGTCAACACTGAGTTTTTTGTCATGTTTTTCAAATCATTCCTGAACTGTTTTTGCCGAGTGGCCGAGCACATTATCCTAAACTATCCTAAACTCCATTGGTGGAGAAGCGCACCCCCTCATACACAAAGGGCAACTTGTTTTACTTGTTCTATTTGTTGTTATTTGTCATTTGTAATGTGTTTTACTTGCATTCAGTCTGAAATTCTACTGTTTTGTTTTGTAAGGCATGTTTCTTTTGTTCTCTTTTATATTTATTTAATTGTTGTACGGTGTCCTTGGGTGACTTGAAAGGCGCCTTATAAATTAAATTTATTATTATTATTATCATTATTATCATTATTATCATTATCATTATCATTATTTTCATTATTATCATTATTATTATTATATTATCATTATTATTATTATTATATTATCATTATTATCATTATTATTATTATTATTATTATTATCATTATTATCATTATTATTATCATTATTATTATTATTTTTTTTTTTTTTTTAATTATTATTATTATCCTGCTGAAAAAGGGTACAGCCCTCATGAAACACTGCTGTCATGAAGAGGTATACTTGATCAGCAGCATTGTTTAGAAAGGCAGTATGTGTCAAAGTAATATCCACAGGAGCGCCTGGACCCAAGGTTTTCCAGCAGGACATTGCCTCTGTACACTTGCTTTCTTCCCAAAGTGCATCCTGGTACCTCTATATCCCCAGGTAAACGATGCACATCCTACTGTCCACATGATGTAGAAGAAAACACAATCAGATCAGACCACCTTCTTCCATTTCTGATGCTCACATGTCCATTGTAGGCACTTTCAGTGGCAGACAGGGGTCAGCATGGGAACCCTAACTGGTCTGTGGCTCCAAAACCCCAAACACAGCAAGCTGTGATGCACTGTGTATTCTGACACCTTTCAATTATAGTCAGCATGATTTTTTTCAACAGTTTGTGTTACAGTATCTCTTCTGTGGGGTCAGAGCAAACAGGCTAGATGTCACTCCCCACATGCATCACCTTGGGTCACCCTGTCACTGTTGTTCTTCTTGGACCATTTTTGGCAGGTACTGACCACTGCACAGCAGTAACACCCCACAAGAACTTTCTTTTTGCAGATGCTCTGACCCATCATCTAACCATGCCAATCTCTCCACTGTCAAAGACACTCAGAACCTTATGCTTGCCCATTTTTCCTGCTTCCAACACATTAATTTCAAGAACTGACTGCCTTGCTGCCTTATATATCCAGCCCTTTAGACCGGTGCCACTAAAACAACATAATCTATATTATTCACGTCACCTTTGTTGTTGTTCAATGTTTTGACTAATTAGGGTGTATACATGCATAAATATAGCACAGAGAACCTGCACTCAAATCTCATGTGCGCACGCACACACACACACACACACACACAACATAGTATGCTGACAGACCTAGTGCCTGGTGTGTACCTGTGGTTTCCTGACTTTGATGATCCATGAGGGGGGCACAATGACCCCTGCGTGAGCCCCCAGTGAACACGGCTCCTCGATTTGATGTAGCATGAAGCATGTCACCTTGTTGTGGAACTGAAAGCAAGACAGACAGCAGAATCAGCGAACAGGCCATACTGAGCAACACTGACACTGTTCACCTGAAATAATACTCACAGCCTGCTTACACCAGGAGCAGCTAATGGCAATGATCTCCTTACTGTGGAAGAACTTCTGCTGGAAACTCTGTGTGGGAAAGTAACAAATGTTCATCACGTATCATTCTGCAAGTCAGTAACGGCTGACAGTGTTAACGTCTGCTAAGTGTCAGGGAGTGTTGACAGAGTTAATGGCGTTTCTTTTGATGGTGTTCATGAAACTGAGGTCATGATGTTGAGCCGGTTAGTGGAGTTGATTTTGGGATTGTAGATGGTGTTGGTGGAGCTGAGATAGTTATTGGAACTGATGATGGGGGCTTTAGTGGAGCTGAGGAGATTGCTGACAGTATTGGTGGAATGGCTACAGTTGAGGATGTTAATACATGAGGGTAATACATAGTGCAACTGATGATTATGTTTAGAGTGCTAAAGCTGATGGTGGTGATGTTGAGGGTGCGAGTTGAGATTAAGTGTCAGTAGAATTAATGTATGATGTGTTGATAATGTTGGAGATGTAAGTGGAGTTGGTGATGTTGTGTTTACAAAGTAAATGATGTTAAATGTGTTAGTCAAGCTAATGCCATTGAGGATAGTGAGTAGCAGAGAGTGTTTTAGAGCTGCGGAAAGTGGTGGTAGAATTGATGATGAGGGACTTAGGAGTTGCAGTTTAGGGTGTAAGTAGAATTAATATTGACCATGGTGTTGATTAACCATGCCGCTGGTTAAACTGAAGATGTTGTCGTGGCTGATGGTATTGGGGTGCTGGCTGAGATTGATTAAGGTTGTTAAGGTTGTTGATGGTGTTTCTAGAATTGAAGTTACTAAAAGAGCTGAAGCTGATGATACTAGCAATGTTGGCGAGCTCCTAATGTTGTCCGAGATGATGACCTACCTTGCCACACTGACGACACTTCCCTTCTTGCCGCCGTCGGTGGACCCAGTGATGCCTTAATACATTCTGTTGGCCCGAACACACAGAGACAGTGGATCACATCCTATCATGGTAACCACTATCACAAGCCCTGATTCTGTCAATGTACAGTTCAGCAAAAAGTGTATGTACTGTTTTCCCAATGAGACGTTACACTCACATCACGAAGACATCGTGAGCTGCCCTCTCGAAAAGTTGGTTTACAACGGAAGTTGATCTGCAGGCAAGACAAAAAAAGGTGAGGGGTTAAGAATCTCTTAAGTTTAAGACTTTACAGTTTTATATACTCCTAAAATAAATATCTCCCTTTGGCCTTTTCAGCATTGACATACAGGGAAAACCTTCTTATGACTTCCCTATGAAACAGTGTGTTGGTATATATGTCAGTAATTACCTTGTCCAGCTGCTCGATGCAGGCCATGTGGACAACAATCTTACAACCTGCACATTTCCTCCGGGGAGCCGACTTCTTAAAAGGAACCAAACAGCACAGGATGCAGGATAGCAAAAACAGAAAAAACACATACTTTACTTACAATAGAGCAAAACCCGTCTCAACCACCGCTTGCTTCCCTGTACTTGTACCTTCGTACATAGTATCCATTGTACTACAAACACTGTCTTTTCCCACCCGCTGCCTGCTTTAACAAAGCTTGCTACTTCCCAGGCAGAAGATTTGCCAACTTGCCTGGAGTGGTAATAAAAGGCTTCTTTAACACATCAGAGTGGCGCGTTCGGATACAACAAAAGCCTGCCGGAGAGCGAGCCAGCATTAAGGCCCCTTTCACCTGCCTGCCTTTATGCCTTTATCCTCTCCAGACTAATAGCAATCTCCAGCTTTCAGCACGCACCGGGCCACATATTACCTCATGAAAGGCAGTCTCATTGCAAAACCACTGTAATGACACTCCTGTGTGACTTTTGCTCATCCCTAGCCTCAGACCTGATGCCTCACTAATGGCTGTAACTACTATCTCCTAGATATTTTAGGCACATTGTGATGCATCAGACTGAACATGGTAATTGAACCGTGTAATTTTGTAATTACTTGCTACATTATATTATACCAAAATAAATACTCAATAATGTGCTCATTTAAAAAAAAAAAGAATTTAATTTTAAAGCAGCAAACTCATAATGATTCTGATGTTATTCTTCTCCTATTACTTCACTAAATAGATACACCAGTGTATTTAGTATATATATTTTTAGTCCACCATCTAAAATTAAGCATCTAAAAGATTAAACAGGATCATAAACTGTGAGATTTTTTCTGCGCTAGACTGGAGTTATTTTAAGAATCTGCCCTCTGTGAACAACTTACTTATTTCAAAACATGTTGGCCATGCAGGACACTTGTGTAATTTTCTCATATCAGAAATTATAGGTTATCTGTCTATGCGTAATTGGTTTTGCTATTTGCTGCCAAACAGGGCAATTATCTTGCATCTTGCATCAGTGATACATCAACAGAGTGTCATATTTTTCTAAATATGTGTGTGGTTTACTCACTGCAATCTTCACCATGCACGTGTCCTCGCCTAGGTAACACAAGTCGCCAGAACAGTTGGTCTCCAGCCACAAATGGTCCCCATTTATTGCATTCTCCTGCAGAAAATACATATTTTTCAGCAAACTGTACATATTCAGCGAGTCACATATGTACAGGTAAGTACAATATTTTAAGTAATGTAAGAATACAAGTAATGTAATAGAAGAACACGAAAAATGTAAGACCAAGAACAGTGACATTTAAGATGTAGGAGAAATGTAATGGTGTAACATGATGTAAAATTAATGGTGGGCAACAATTACAATTTTTAATCATGATTCATCGCAGAAAACCATTGATCGCATATATACAAGATTAAATAATTAATTCAAAAGTAATGTATTGCACACCTTTTTTAAAGTACAGCTACATGAACAAAAGTGCAATAACATTTGGTTTGCAAACACTGTAAATAAATAAGGAGCTTTTTAACAGTAGTATTCCCTTTAACACAGTAGCACAGTTACATTTTAATCTCAACTTAAACATTAATGTAATCAAACCAAAGATAAAACCAAAGCTATTTGAGCTTTTGAAAGTCTATGTATGAAAATGCAGTGTTAATAAAGTTTCTTTTGTGGTAATGGTCAGACATCCTCAAAAAAGTAATGGGAGCGCGGTATGCGTCAGCTGGTTTTTGAGGGGGTCAGGTGTCCCATTATTTTGTCCATATTAAAAAGACAAAAGTAATGGCAAAGTTAAGACAAATTAATGCACTGAAGTGCATGGATTCATATCGTTTCCACACAAATGTAATGTATTTACACTAAAGCTGGCAGAAACTGTGCTGATTTCATGCATTTATTATTTGAGAAATAATCCACCCTTTTAAATCTAGTCAGTCAGGTGATTTACTGTTTTCTGTGCAGGTTTCTCGTGAACACAGTATGTGAATATGCAGATAAACAAATCGAAAAAGACCCCCGGCAGACAGACACACACCCACAAAGGGAAATGAAAATTCCCTCGCATACTTTCCATCACACAACCATGTCATTGGCTCAGTGAGATCAACACGAGTTACACTGAGAAGCTCAAAGAACACACACAGCACCTTCTCAGTGCCGAATTAACACCTACAATGCCAAAACAACATCTACAATGTTCATTTACAGAACCAATCTAAGGTCAATACATCTAACGTGACCCAAAATTGCTTAAACAAATCAAAACTACTTTATATTTTAAAAGCTCTCTTTTTTTAGTCATGGTCAATTCTATCTACCAAGCAGGGAGTTGGAAGGCTAGCAGATACCTCTCAATCACAAGAAGTGCCACCGGAACATTTTATATTGCCACTAGACTGCTGGAAAACTCAACACCATATGTGAACAATAACTGACAGTTCTGTAATGTCAGAAACAAATCCGTAGACTAGCTGAGTGATGGGGGAGGGAGAGCCATCCTACCCTCCTACAGAGAACGAGGCCAATTATGCTCTCTTGGACCGCAGGAATGGATGGATGTGGGATGATCTGGGATCGAACTGTAGCGGATGACACAGCCAGTGTATAGACAGTTGTGCCATTTGGGAGCCGTCCTATTTTAAATTCTTCAAAGTGGCCTTGCGGCAGCTTTGCACACTCTTGGCATTTTCCTTTGTAGCTTCATAAGAAGTCACCTGGGAGCCTTTTCCAACAGCCAAGGCCAATCCCAACCCACTAGTTTGCAAGTTCCCACAGATGTGGAGCACTAGCTGGCTGATACAAATGACCTGTTTGAGGAGCATTATATATGTGTCTTTCTCCTAACAAAGTTAACATTAGAATAAATGCAAACAAAGAAGAAAGCAATTACTAATATTAAAGTATCAATATTTAATGGTGAGGAGAACACAGTATTAACAGTATTAAGTGTAATAAAAATACAGGGCTTTAAGAAGAACAAAATGAAAAACACGAGAACATTCGAAACGCTCAATAGGGGATATTCTGGACGGCAGCCTCACAGGGCAGAGGCCCAGATGTCACAGACAGCTGTACTCAGAGGCGGGAGGTTCGAAAATCCGCGATGGACTGAAACTGCAACTGCTGATCCACTTGAAAGTGGGGGGTTACTGTATATTATATTGTATATAAAAACACATACATAAATATATATACATGTCTATTAATATACAGACACACACACACACACTCCTCTGTGAACTCCAGCAGCGTGTAACTTCATTCAAGACTTAATGATACACTTGTATTGTAAATACTGAGCTTCCTTGGAAGGAGGTTTGTAGAAAAGTTAAGTGACCACACTCTCAATTTAATGTTTATTTGTATTTATTCTAATGCGCAGATTTACATTTCATTTTCATTTAAGGGCCTAAGACCTGTGCACTGCAAATTATTACAAGTATATAAGCATAAGCATAAGTTCAGAATGTCTATAAGATCATGAAAATATACATTCAGTCACGCAAGCCTTAATTATGACTAAAATTCTCTGTATGTATATTATATTATTATATTCTCTGTTTCAGCAGAAACTCATGCAGGCACATAGGAACCTATTTGCAGTGTGTGAGGAGAGAAAGGGCAGCAATGACGTTCAGGAAATGCCCCACTGAGCCCCACCCCTCTCCACATGCCCCACCTGCATTAATGAGCCAATCCATTGCCACACCAGCAGTCTTTAGGAGACGTGCCAAACTGAATAGTGCTCAAAAAAAGCATAAACATATCAATGCTGTTGATAGACAAGGTTTTCAAGCTGTTAATGAACTGTTATTAAATGGCATTTCTCCAATTTACCAAACCCTCTTTCTCCTTTAGAATAAAAACTCTCCTTAAAACTATCCAGATTGAAAAATCTGATCTCTAGAAACACTGTAAATCATAGTGGCCTTTCTGAAGACCTCTCAAAATGACCCCTGCATAGACGCAGGCAAAACTGAGGGCACATATGTTTAATATATTATGCAGAGATGATGTTCGGATCTGAATCAATTTTACTGCATCACCTTTTTCAGAGTGTGACTGTACTGAGTACTGTATATAGCGTGTTAGTCAGGGCCGAGGCTGTGCTGTAAGAGCGTGCTGGCACTGAGTGGGTAGGATGTGGAGGTGTAAAGCAGTCAGGGAGAGTGTGTGTGACTCACAGTCCAGTCGACGGTGGCGCGCAGCTCCTTGGCCGGTCCGTTGGTCAGGCCGGGTAAGGAGCTCTGGACTGGGGCCAGGTGCTGCAGGCCTGAGCGCGAGATGGCTTTCCTACACACACAAAAACACAAAACAACATGAGTTTTAGTGCAGAAACGCATTCAAAATACTCTGATCTGAGAAAAAAAAATATATATATATATATATTTATGATTTTATGAACACGGTCATAATATCAGAATATTAGCAACTCAAATTTCCCATTTAACTTCATTTAAAAGTTAAACCCGCACACAGTGAGGGTACACTACACACCAGACATTATAAAATATAAGAAGTGATATAACACCAGTCATTCTAATCATTCGGTCACTATTCATTATATTCTTAATCTAAATCATATAATAATCTAATCATTTCTTTTAAAGAAGTGAACAAAACTATACAAATAAATGTAACTGCAACGGATCAAAAAAATTACGATTCGGATCGTGGTTTTAAGTCACGGATTGCATGAGTTTTCGGATCAGCAAAAAAAAAAAAAGACAAGACAAATTTCATTTCATTTGAGTATTTTTGCCCATTAAAAACATTCCACGCAATTATATAATGATAGGAGGCACGTCGCTTTCTCCTTCTTTCCAAAAGCGCTCAGGCGCTTGCGCTCCGAAAGCGTCTGTCGTTGCTAAGCAACCATCAGCCACGCTCTCCATTTCCTCCAGCGAAAAACTGTAACTCTGCTACATGATTTATTTACGCAGAAAAGAAAAAAAACGCAGTAGTGTTTGGGTGCACCCCATTCTACGCGCACCATTCAGCGGAGCTTTTATTTTTCTTTCGGGTCTTCGGATCACATGCGTGCCGAACCGTGGAGAGGGATCGGTTCGGATCATGGATCAACAGTGATCCGTTTCACCACTACTTAATACTAACAATCCATGCTTATTGTCAAAAATAAATAAATAAAAAATACATTAAATAAATGCACAAATATAAAATAAAATAGGTGAATATGGGTTTATTGTTACATATTTAACAAAAGCTAAAATTATATTTTTATAATTATAAATATGCATATCAACATGCAAGTGACCAAAAAATCTGCTAATTAATTAAGAAGACACCATTTAAAGGGTGTTTACTGCGATGAGTAATCAAGTTTAACAAAGTAATCGTGACACTAATCCAAATTGGATTAGGATAATTGTAGTAGTAAGAGAATATTTTTGCCATTTTTCTGAACAGTAGGGAAGGATTCCCTCTCACTTGGACCACTGTTCACTGAATCTCAAATACAGGACCCCTGACTACTGAGGATAAATGGAGAAAGAAGAGTATAAACTTTCCCAAACCAGCACACACACACACACACACATCCACGAGGGGCTACTCCAGCTTCTGCCAAAAACAAAATGACCCACACCAATCTGTTGACCAGTCTGCTTGGCCAGGAAACTCCCATCATTCCCTGCGTGTGAGAGAGACTCTGCCTCATATGGTATTGAACAGCAGACATGAGCAGCACTGTTTCTGCTCTGGGTCAGTGTGTGTGTGTGTGTGTGTTTGTGTGTGTGTGTGTGTCTCGCAGTCAGGAACCTGTATGAGTCAGCATCATGTGACCAGTGTTCTCTGTCTGTCTTTCTCTCCATAAAGCTGGCTGTCATCCCTCAGCTCTGTCACTGTACAGCCCCTTCTCTTATGCTTAAGTTTCCACAGCCCAGATTTAGCAAATTAAATTAAATTAGCTCTGTTATTTGACATCCTTCACAGAAAAACTCAAATAATGCATTTCATATCACATCATGTTTGGCATGGGTCACATTTTATGTTTTGGCTGATCGAGCACATTTAATGTTCGGGGAAAATTGGATTTTTAGTGAAACATTCCTTCACAAAGATTAATCTGAGTTCAGCTTTGCACAAACAACAAACTCTAGAATTAAACACTGAAAATCAATGATGCACTGAAATGCCTTTCAAAATATGAGTAGAATGTTATTACAACAAAATCTTGTTTCTGTTTGATTACTTTTGGAAGAAACTATGACGACAGAAAACATTTTGTTCATGTGGCAGAGATGTACACATTTTAATCAAGCACAATTTATCCAAAGCAGCACTCCTATTAGTCTATCTGTCCATTACCACATATCACCAAATTCAATCTGTTATCTTCCATATACACCAATCAACAAAGTAGGGCTGGGCGATTTGGCCTGAAATCACAAACTCAATTAATTGAACATTTTAACTCGATTACGATTAACAAATGATTTTTATTTTTTTTTTTAGCCCTCATAGTTCACTGATAAGTTGCTCAGTTGTTTCAGTGTTTAAGCTCTCCATGCTCGACATATCGGCGGAATAACGTAACATAACGGACCAGGGTCACGTGACTCCACACACGGTGCAAAGGGAAAGTGCAAAGGGAAAGTAATCAAAATAATTGATCTGGAAATATTTGATTGATTATAGGTTCTGAATGTCGATTTCGATTACTTTTCAATTAATTGCCCAGCCTTACAACATTTACACTACATTTACATTTATGGCATTTAGCTGACGCTCTTATCCAGAGCGACGTACATCAGTGCTTAAGAATTCCACGACTG
>JBBPDH010000124.1:21369780-21380218 GCA_037974565.1 Clupeocharax schoutedeni
AGTAAGACAACATGCATACAGAGGATGATGTGGACAAAATACCCATTTGCCTAATAATTCTGCACTCCCTGTATATCAAATAATCTGATAAGCTGGCTTGCAGCTTCATGATGACCCTTGGACTGACAATTCCGCAGTCCTCAGGGTGTGAGATAAAAGTAACAGAGTCTAGATACAAAGGCCAACACCTAGAATTAACTTCTGACCTTTTGTTACTTTTCTTGTTTATAAAGAAACATCGCAAAAACACAGTCGTCAGATAAACATCCGAGCAGCCCCTTGTTCAGTGACTTCTGATATAAGAAGACATCCAACATACATTTATATACCCTTTAATAAAGCTAAACGTCTGTGCTTTACTCTCTTTAGACTGTTTCATTTAAAATCAGTGCTCTGAAGAAGCTGAACAACTAACACGACAGCACTGATCTAACATGGAGGCACTGTAAATATTTAGGCATTCCACTGTACAATTCTTCTCTCAAATATTTATGTACTGGTAAAATGGGGAGTATGTGTGTATACATTTTCACTTACAGCCACGGCTTTGAGTGACTGCACCACGATCCAGTGGATTTGGTCAAAAAGAAGGTTTGTGACCTCCTTTCCTCTGGTGCTCTCGAGATACAGGCGCAGGTTACTGACTGTCCATTTACCCCCATGCACATGGTTATAGTCATCCTGTAGAACATACATGCCATAATGTTAAATACACACATTAATATGTGCATGTACATACATACAGTATTGTGCGATCAAAAGTTGGCACCTGAGACAGTTATTGATCGGAGCAGTATGGAAAAAACTAACAACAAACAAAACCACTAGCAGAAGAATAAATACAAATAAAAATTTATTTTAACTGTGTGTTTAGTTAGTAATCCTTTAATGGCTACAGTGTAATAAGGTATAACGTTGTATTCCCCTAACTATATATTAATAACTTAAATAAAACATATTTGTACTTCTTCTAACATTACCTAGAGCAGCGTTTCTCAAACTTATTTGTCCTGGGGACCAGTCATGTCAGGCTTTGGGGCTTCAGGGCCCTGCATTAATGATCATCACCAAACCACCCACACCCCACCCTGGGTTCACACATGCGCATACATACTTACACTATTGCCAAGTTACAGATATGTAATAATTAGGCTGTTATAATAATAATAGTTATTATTATTATTATTATTATGGGCCTATGCCTATAAGAACCAAGAAACCTTGATTTTTTTTCACTTTGTGTGTTTTATGAAGGTTTTTTTAGGGGGTGGGCATAGATTAATTTTTTTAATCTAGATTAATCTCATTGGTATCTTGGAATTAATCTAAATAAAAATTTTAATCTAGATTAATCTAAACTAAAATGACCATAAATATGCCTCCAAATGCTCTCCCAGATCACTTTAATTTCATTTTGTACTCATACATTACCCTTAACGAAAATGTAAATATTAACCTGAGGTTTACGGAAAAGTCAGGAACAAGAGAGACAGAGAGAGAGAGACTAAGGGAGAGCAAGAGAGAGAGTAAAAGTGAGAAAGAGAGAGAGAGAGAGAGAGAGAGAGAGAGATACAAAGACAGAGAGAGAGACGATCCGCACGCTCCAGAAAAGTCACGAACGAGAGAGAGGGAGAGCGCGAGAGAGTCAGAGAGAGAGAGAGAGAGAGACGATCTGCACGCTCCGGAAAAGTCACGAACGAGAGACAGAGTAAGAGAGAGTGTGAGAGAGAGAGAGAGGCAAAGAGAGAGAGCGCGCGCGCAAGAAAGAGAGAAAGTGAGAGAGAGAGACTGGGGAAAGGGCGCCCTCTCACGGACCGGCACCATAGTTTGAGAAACGCTGATCTAGAGCTTTAAAGAACATTACACAACAGGCAAAATCACATTTTTGTCATACACTTGGCACTTACCCCATGTTTCTGTATTGCAACATTTGTAAGGTGCACAAACATGTTGTCTAGTTCGCTAGTGCTGGGGGTGTATTTAACGGTGCAAAATCGGCAAAATCCAAGTTTATACCTGAAAATGCAAGATGAGCAATTTACTTGTATTCAACACCTTTGCCATAAAGTATATACAAATGAATATGGATATACAGGTCTCCTGTTCAATACTTACATGTAACACTTCAGAGGCCTGTAGGTTGTGACCAGAACATAAAGACGCAAATCAAACTTCTTTCCACCAATCAACAACGGATTATCTATATACAGCGAGATTACATAAGCTTCCTTCCCACTGTTAGCTGCCACAAACCTAAAAGGAACAACACAAAGCATGTTCAGACTTGATTACCGGCAATCACAGTAATTTCAAGTCAAGATGGAAATGCCTTTACTCGTCCAGACAGCTATGCCAAATATAGGCATGTCGTCATGGTGTGACAAAGAACAATGGCACTGATACAAGCAGGAAGAAAGCTGAATGGATTAAAGATGGACAAAATAACAACAACTGAAAGAGTAATTATGCAGACCAGCCTATATAAATTAGAGTTAAGTTTGCACGTGTATATATATACACATGTGTTTATAATGTGTGTTCATAATCACATCACAAACTACATTCGGAATTACACATACAATATATATTCACACACACATATATGTGGAAACTAAACTCTGTCAAAATAAACATATTTAAAAAACTATTTTTACTATAAACTATGGCCTGCACACACACTACAACAGACAAAAAATCTTTACGCCCCCTGGTGGAGCTTACGAGGAGGTGCGGCTGTCTCTGGACCATTTCTTGATCTGGGAGAGTTTGTTGATGAGAAAGATGCCTTTGCCCTGGGCCTTTCCACATGGCTTCATGATCCATGTGCTGGATGGACTCTTGCGGAATTCTTCAACAAACAGGTTGTAGTCGGCTGGCAGCATGAACGTCACTGGCACAAAGTCTGTCCACAAATGAAAAAGGAGGATGAGAAGGTTAACACCAAGAACAAAAAGAGAGAGGAGAGGGAAGAGGTGCAGAGCCGGCCGTTCATAAAAGCAAAATATCTGAGAATTAACAGATGAAAAGATAATCAGACAATTGGTAAAAAAAAAAAACACAAAATCGGACAAAACACGTTTCTGTGGGGTATTTTTTAAATATATTTTTTGATAGCCTAATGGTTTTATTGTTATAGCATATTCTTGATCAAAAGAAGAGTCTCTTAAGTGTTACTGTACCCAGATAAATGTATTTTCCATTTTCATCTTTCTCAGCCAAAGGACCTCCCTCCTTTTCCAGCTCTTTTCTGTAGCGTTTGATGTTCTTGATCATCAGGTCCTTCCTCGTCAGCTCATAGTGGTTTGGAAAGTGGTTAACCATCTGATCGTCAGATAAGCGGTAGCCTGTGTCCACACTAAACACATTCCGGATGGTCTGTATACTCATCCTGCAGAGCGTTCATATACATGCAGCAGATAACCAAAATAAGTTTATAGTATACAACCAGAAATAATGGAATATGCAGGATGGATGCAGAACAAAAGGCATGAAAATAACTGCTATCTTGCCAGTAAAAATTCCAGTCTTCGCTTTCCGTCACTTGTGTCCATCCTCTCTTCTCAAAGTTGTTGAGGAGCACAGACTTCTCGATGTCAGTCACCCACTTCACCTTAGCAGCCATGGTGACTCTCGCCATGAACGTGGCCGCTCCTCATGCCAGAGAAGGGCTGACATAGAGCAACTTATGTCTCAAAGCATGAAATCCAGTCCCAAATGCTGAGGATCAAAAAGAATTCAACTTAAAAATACTTCAAAGCAATTTTAAGTCATATCCAGTAATTTGTCTTCGTGGACCATGGAATAGCAACGAGTTGCAACATTACCTTTAAAAATCAAGAAACATGGCACATAAATACACCATATTCTAGCTACTGTAATCTTACTATTGTGTCTTATTTATATAGACTGTGATAACTATTTTCCTCATTTGCAAATACTCCAAGCATCTGTTACATTAAAAACACTTCTGAGGTTCTTGTGCTCTTTGCAGAGGTTTTTACTGGTGGACGGGGTCAGCATGGGCACTCTGAACAGTGTCCCCTTTGTAATCTTGTACATGACCAATTTTGTTAGGTACTAAACACTACATACCAGCAACATCCCGCAAAGCCTGCTGTTCTGGAGATGCTCTGGCCCAGTCATGACAATTTGGTCTTTGTCAAATCATTCAGATACTCATGATTATCCATTTTTAAAGTTGGTGCTTAATATATCCTACCCTTTAACAGGCACCCTCAAAACAAAAGAATCAAATCACTTCACCTTAGTGTGGCTGATAGGTGCATAATTAACAAACAAGCTTGCAGTGGAGTGGGGCAATAAGTTGTTTATGACCTCTAAATGATCAGGTTTTAGAGTATTAATTGTTTATGAAATTATTCAGCCCCTACCCATCAAGCCCAGATGAGATGTGTGGGCTCTTATTGCCTGAGTATCGGGATTTGGTTATGAGAGAGAGAGAGAAAGAGACACACACACACAAGGAGAGAGAGAGAGAGGGGTAGAGAGAGAGAAAGAGAGAGATACAGACAGTGTGTGTGATTGAGAAGAAAGAGACACACACACACACAAGGTACACGCCTAAATTTCAGCTGCAATAGAAAATGTTATTTTGTTTACACCACATAACCCTGAATATTCATGATAATTAAAATACTACACAACATACCTTACTGAACAGAATCCCAACGTAGAAGTGGTTCTGTGTTTTTGGAGTGAAATATTAATACCCCTGTGCAGAAAATAAATTTAAATATAGGAACTATTTAATTTTATTTTTTTACAGCAGCAAAATAAACTTCGATACACTTACCGTTCAGCCCTGGAGCGGCATGCTAGGAGGCTAATAAAATCAGGGTTGGGTTACAGCAAGATGTTAAACCAACTGGATCAAAATGTAATCAGATTTAACCTACTCATTTTAATTCATGTGCCTCGTACTAGGTTTATTTTGATCTAATCATAAGTCAAACGCCTCGTCCTTGTTTTTAGGAGTACAGTCTCCTTGGGATGCTTTGGGAGGAAGTCCATGGTAACCACAGCAGCCAGGCCACTCTTCCCTAAACAAAGTGGAGATCTACCAAAATAAAGGTCTCCTGCTCACATTCACTACATGGACAAAAGTATTGGGACAGCTGACATTTACAAAAAAATGTTCTTCCCCAAACTGTGTCCACAAAGTGGGAAGCATGGCGTTGTCGAAAATGTCTTGGTATGCTTGGTATACACCCATGGCAATGGGTCTAATTGAAACACCGTAATTAAGTCCCAATACTTTTGGTAATATAGCGCATTCCCTCTTTCCGTCTAATTTGACGTGATTGAAACAGCACTTAATAATTCGTTTATGATGTTACTACTCATGTGTACTACCAATACATATATATATATATGTATATTGGATACTATGTGCATACACACACACATTTCTGAGATGACAAAAAAAACCCTTACAAATTAGGTTTGATGAGTTCAGGTCAGTAAGGCCTCAAGCAGCTCATATGGGCTGATGGGTTGGGACTGAATAAATTCATAAAAAAATGAATACTCAAAAGTTATCATTTGGAGAGCATAAAAAGCGTTGCTGTACTGGATTGACTACTCAACAGCTAGATAAGGGGATTATTACACCCTGCTACTTAGGGTGGTGGGTACCAGGGCTCTCAAGTCTCACGCAATGAGCGTGAGACACACGCATCTGACTGTCTTCACACGCTCACACGCCACACCGCCGATTTCTCACGCAGAACCTCGGCTGCCCATTAAACACCATCATAAACGTTGGGTGCTTCTCTGGTGTCCTGTTGCATCCCAACAAAACACAAAACCCCCCGCTCCTCGTTTGGCAAACCGAACCACCGGGTGGTGTCGGTTTGCCCTTCCGCGACCATGGCATAACTTTAAGCCCACCATTAATGAAAAGTAAACTCCTTTGCTTATTACCAGTGGTACCTTAATGTAAATGAAATAATCAACGATGTTTCCCAGTTGCTTATTACAGTTTAATCAAATCATATAACGCTTAAATCCAGCAATTTGTCATCATTTAAGCACTTCACAATTTCAATGTTTACAAAAACAGACTCAATATAATATCTCAATACATAATTTTAGTAAGACTACCTTACTATCAAACAATAACAGTACTAAATCCTACAGTGCTTTGATGCCTAAGATTTACAGATATTTTAATTAATACAAAAAGCGGTCTTATGTCTTTAGTAAGGAACACTGAGTTTTCTGATGGTCCCGCAAAAGGTTTGCTCGATTAAAGGCCTCTCCACAGTCACATTTAAATGGCTTCTCTTTTGTATGTACGAACATGTGTCTCTTCAAGTGAGTGTTGGACACGAAGGCTTTTTCACAAACGCTGCACACATATGGCCGCTCTCCTGTGTGTGACCTCATGTGTGTGGTAAGGTAGCATGTCTGTGTGAAGCTTTTGGAGCAAAGTGTACACTGAAAAGGCCGCTCTCCAGTGTGATAGCGCAAATGCTTTCCGACCTCCCCGCTCGTCAGGAATGTTTTGTCACATTTGGGGCAATTGTATGGCCTTTCTCCTGTGTGGGTGCGATGGTGTCTTTCCAGTGTTGATAGTAGAGAAAACACCTTCCCGCAGAATTCGCATGGAATTTTAGCCGGCTTTGTATGCTTTAGCAAATGTCCGCGAAGTCCCTGCTGCGATTTGAAGCCCTTCTTGCACTCAGAACAGGTGTATGGTCTCTCGCTGCAGTGGGAAACTGAATGCCTCTGCAGCTGGACGTTACTGCTGAAAGACTTCCCACACTCCTCACAAAGGAACGGTCTGTCACCTGAATGAAGTCTCTCATGTATGTTCAGCCCACTGCGGTGTTTGAATCTCTTTGAGCAATGAGGACACTGGTAAGGCCATTCGTCATTATGCGTCCGGATATGTAAAACCATGGAACCCAAGTCCGTATGAGTTTCATCACAGTGAGGACACTGGTATGGTCCATTGACCTTGTGCACTTCAAGGTAGTGCTGCCTTAGAAAGTCAGTCCGCTCAAAAATGTCAGGACACAGAGTGCAATGATATTTACGCTCTCTCTCATGGTACACCTTATGTTTAGATAGATCATTGGAATTTTGGAAATATTTCCCACAGTGACAACACTGAAGCGGGTCTTCTCCCCAGTGAGTGCGCATATGTTGCCTAACTTCAAGCAAGGTGCTGAACATGGAAGCACATTTCAAGCATTTGTAACATTGCTCTTTCTGGTCAAAGGTTTTTCTATGCCGTTTCAATGAATCTGGGTCTTCACTTTTCTTCTCACATTCATCACCAACGAGAACAGACTCCGAGGCTACAGAGAGTGTTTCTTTCTCCTGCCATTCTTTGTCTACTTGGCCCTCCAGGTTTTCAGAGAACAGTGCTTCCTCAAGTAAAGGATCCTGACTAATACTGGTGGCCACCACAGAGGTCTTGCTTTTGGACCCTTTGGTGGAAGATCCACTATGCTCTTTTGAATGAGGATGGGAACCTGAAGGCCATATAAGGTTCATTCTTGCCACAGAGCCAACTGAGACTGAACTTGACCTGTGTGTTGGTCCTGGTGTTCCAACAATACTGGGACAACCCTGTGGAGTCTGGTCTCCTGAATCAGTTACAGCACCTGTGGCTGGGGTTGTATTACGAGTAGCCTGTGAGTTCTTAAGGACAGGCTCCTCAGCAGATGTGATAGGGTTGAGTAGATCTTGAGGATGATCATCAGGGAACACAACCTCACGGTTCTTGACTGCGTTATGTCCATGCCTGTGTAAATTAAACTCTGAACATACATGCTGATGCTTCCTCATGCTTTCCAAATACTTGTAGGTCTTCCCACAAGGGCATGTTTGGAGAATCCCTTTTGATTGCGTCTCCATGTGACTTTCCAAACAGAATACAGTATCTTGTTCACCTGTAGACTGCTGTTTAACAGGAGAGGAGGGAAGCATGCTGTCATTACTTGATATAGAACTACCCTCATTACAATCATCTTTGACATCATCCATCTTGTTTTGTTCCAGCACCACATATCCTTGGCGTCCACATGCATGGCGTTGATGTCTTCTCACATCAAAGGAATACCTGAACGCTTTTCCGCAATTCAGGCATGTGAATGGATGCGTCACAGTGTGCGACTTCTGATGTCTTCTCATATCTGTGCTTCGAGTAAACGTCTTCTTACATATTGGACAGGTTTTGCACACCGGTACTCCTCGGTATAACCTAACGTTAAGGGGGAGTTCATTCTGGCTTTCTGAACGATGAAGTGTATTCACATGTACTGTCTTTTCCTCCTCGGCCTCATAAAGCTGTTTGTATTGTTCTGTGTGATGGACAGTGAGGTGATGGTGCAGTTGAAGCTCCTCACTGTGCTGGAATGTGCACAGAGAGCAGGAATACACCACAGAGGACCCTTCTTCCTCATTATCTAAAAGAAACACAAAGGTTACATTCAAGTGTGCACTCTATACAGTCATTTTTCATCAAAAAGATACAGTAGCAGCATAACTGTGTATAGCCCAATCCCACCCTAATAGAAATGTATGAACACTGACTAATCAAAGAGACAGGAACAAAATTCTTACATGTTTTCTTGAACTTCTGGAGGACACTGGAGGGAACGTCTTGAATTTCTGTAGGCCTTGAGGAACAAGACACAGTCAGGGTAACAATGTGGCCACTGCATTTGGTCACAGACTATAATAATGTTAATTAAGTGACTTACCAGTCTAGAGATGCACAGCTATCTGCCATGGACCCCTCCTCCGTCTTTTCCTCACACAGTTCTATTTTATTTTGAGTGTCTTTCCTTGGCTGTCCTTGGCCCTGTTTAGGTGGTTTAGCCAAGCAGGAGGTTTTAACTCCTGCAGAATTTGAGTTGTTGCAAGACTTATCACTTCTGTTTTCCTCAGTCAGCTCCATTTTAATGTGATCAGTTTCATCCTCCATTGCATCTTCAAGTATTCTATTATCCATCTGACCAACAGGGGCCTCTTCTCTACTGTCACCGGTTTCCCACACCTCAGCAAAGCCTTCACTTTTGAGGGCATCTTGCTTTTCACAACTTTCATTCAGAACAAAGTCAATAGCTCTTAAGGCCACAGGTTTGACTCCCTCATAAACTTCAGCAGCATTTTCCTGATCAAGACTTTGTACTTCATAATCTTTGTTCTCAAAACATTCTACATCATCAGCATTTCCCTCACACATATTGGAACTGCTCTCCAGGTCATTCTCAATGTATTGAGCAATAACTACAGACTCTATCTGAACTTCTTGGCTGTATGATGGAGGGTAGTCTAGCACTGACTCTGACTGGGTATCCATATATGATTGGTCTCCAGTGACTACTTGTAGTAATCGAGGGCTACCAAGACAGGACAGTATACAGTCATCAGGTATGGTGGACCATAGCTGTGTTTGTTCTGCAGAAAAATAAAAGTTAAAAAGTGAGTCAAAGAAAAATTTGATGCCAAATGTTTTGCCTTAAAAATGTATTTTACCATTAATGTCAACACTGGGAGCTTTTTGGTATTTAAATAAATCTCTCAGCTGCTGAGGTCGTGAGATAGACTGAACACATTCCTCCATGATGTTAGGGGTTGTGCTGAGCATCTGGGCAATCTGAAGAAATGAAAAGAGAAAAACGCTCCATTAGGTACATCGACCTTGTATCTCCAGTCATTGTCCACTTTATCCGATCCACTTACCATACAGGTGCATTTGGTAGTTTATTGTTAGATTCTTTTTCTCTACATCAAATGATTTGCATCATTTGCCTGTTGTCAATTGTCAGAACCCCAACAGGACCATCAGTGAGCAGCTATATGACAAGTGCAGCTGATAAAATGGATACTGGCTTGTGTACATACAAGCTAAGTGTACCTAATTAATTGGTAATTGGTGTATATACTCACAAACCACAATTAATAAATAATTAGTTGACAGAACAGAATTGAAATGGTTTGCTGTTAACAAATATGCAAAGGTGTCAATGCAGTATCAAGTCATTTTATTCATAAAGTACAGAAGTTGATCCAAAGTGCTGTACAAAGTAAAAGATAAAAAGTGAACACGGTTTAAATAAAATTGTAAAATGCTACTTGTGTTCATACCTCTTCCATACTAGGTTGTGGGAGGGCCTTTTCTAGTCTTGAGAGAAAGAGCCACATCAGTTTCTTCAAGGCAGCATTGAACTTTGCACCATATTGCGAGGGAAAGACATCCTTTTGGAAAAAAAAAAGAAAACACTGTATAAAAAGTAGGGGTGTGACGAGACGCTTTTCCCACGAGACGAGACACGAGACTGGGTTCACGAGAACGAGACCAGACGAGACGTTGACATTTTTAAAAAAGAAATCCTCAATGTTTAAATATGTAGCAAAAATAGCCTTTTATTTAACTGAAAAACACAAAATGCAAAAAATG
>JBBPDH010000124.1:21522692-21534615 GCA_037974565.1 Clupeocharax schoutedeni
CTGAGCCCTGTGGGACACCAGTGGATAATCTACGTGGAGCAGACTGGGTGCCTTGCCATACTACCTGGTACCTCCGGCGAGAAGGTATGACACTGAGCGGCGTGGTCTGGTCTCTGTCTGGCGGGAAGCTTGGTGGTAGGAAGAAAATATGCCCGAATGTTATCAATCTTCTAATCAAAGAACTTTGCGAAATCTTCTGATGAGAGATCTAGAGATACAGGGAGAGAAGGAGGTTTGAGAAAAGAAGAAAAGGTGGCAAAGAGCTTGCGAGGGTTAGATACGGATTCTTCGAATTTTGTTCTGAAGAAAGAAGACTTAGCAGTGGTTAAATTAGATAGTGACTTGTCTGGTTCACACACGTCTTAAACTTGTCTCGGGAGGCGGGGTGTTATCTCCGTTAATGCAAAGATTGCAATGAGATTAACGGCGTTAATCAGAAACGCGCAACAAAACATTAACAGATTTTCCTAACATTAGTTATTTGTAGCTATTTATGAGTTTTAACTTAATATGATAATGCATTAACTTAACTTAATATGATAATGCATTTTAAAAAGAAACTTGTTTTTTTTATTGTCACAACAGAACATAGGAACATCAAAATATATTAAAGTTCTGATTAAAGTGAAGGTGACCATTTGTCATACGTGAACACACCACTGCACACAATGTGAACAGCACGAAATTCAACCTCTGCATTGGAGCAGTGCGCAGGGACGATAGCTTGCTCAGGGTACCTCAGTGGTGCCTAGTGGCCTTGGGGAGCGAACCTGGACTTTCTGGTCGCAGGGCAGATGCCTTAACCACTAGGCCATCCAACTGCCCTGATAAGTATAGTATATGATAAGTGGGTATAGATAAAAAAAATTTTAACACCGGTAATCGCATGGAATCTTGGCATTAACAGCTACTTCCACTACTTCATAAACACTGGGAGTGTACAGCGCATGTGGCAGGGCCTCCAGGCCATCACCAACTACAGGGCATCTCCACCTTCCTGTGATAGTGAGGCCTCCCTTCCAGATGCGCTGAACAAATTCTATGAACGTTTTGAAGCCCAAAATCACAAGGCAGGGAGGAAGTCAGCCTCACTTCTCAATGAACAGGTACTCTGTTTGATGTGAGGAAAACACTGCTCAGAGTCAACCCATGGAAAGCTGTTGGACATAACAACTGGTTGCGTGCTCAGAGGATTTGCAGAACAACTGCCAGATGTTCTCACAAACATCTTCTCTGAGCACCAATGTCATTCCAACATGCTTCAAAACCACCACCATCATCCCAGTACCTAAGAAATCATCAGTGTCCTGCCTCAATGACTATCATCCCGTTTCAATCACACCCATCATCATGAAGAGCTTTAAGAGGCTCGTTACGAGGCACATGAAGTCACAACTGCTTCCCTCACTGGACCTCCTGCAGTTTGCATACTATCCCAACCACTCCACAGATTATGTCATCAACACCACCCTTCACCTAGCCCTCACTCACCTGGACAAAAGGACACTTATGTTAGAATGCTGTTCATAGACTTCAGTTCAGCATTCAACACCATCATTCCTCAGCATCTGATTGGGAAGCTAAGACTGCTGGGCCTAAACACCTCCCACTGCAACTGGGTCCTGGACTTCCTGACAGGACCCCAGTCAGTCAGGATCAGGAGCAACATCTCCAGCACCACCATGATGAACACAGGGGGCCCCCACGTCTGTGTGCTCAGGCCTCTACGCTGCTGACCCACGACTGTGCAGCTGTGCACAGCTCAAACCACATCAAGTTCACTGATGACACCACATCAGCAGGAAAGACGAGGTGGCGTACATAGAGGAGGTGCAATGGCTGACGGACTAGTGCAGAGCCAACATTTCCCTGAACGTGGATAAAACAAAGGAGATGGTTGCTGACTTCAGGAGGGCACAACATGATCACTCCCCACTGAGCATCGATGGCTCCCTAGGGGAGTTCATCCAGAGCACCAAGTTCCTTGGTGTTGACATCACAGACAACCTCATGTGGACCCTCAACACCAGCTCTGTCACCAAGAAGGCCCAGCAGCGTCTCTATTTCCTGTGGAGACTATGGATAGCGCACATTCCACCCCCAATCCTCACCATGTTCTACAGAGGGACCATAGAGAGTATTCTCTGTAGCTGCATTACAGCATGGTACAGGAATTGCAATGTTTCGGACTGTCAGACCCTACAGATTGTTGTGAGAACAGCTGAGAAGATAATTGGATTCTCTCTCCCCTCTGTCACAGACATTTAATTCACACACTGCATCCGCAAAGCCACCAGCATTGTGGATGAGCCCACTCACCCCTTACACACTCTCTTTTCCCTCCTCCGGTCTGGTAAAAGGTCCCGTAGCATACATGCCTCCACTACAATAATGGGGAGCAGTTTCTTCCTTCAGGCCATCAGACTCCTCAGCCAGAACTGAAGCATAAAACCACATATACACACACACCCAGACACACACCACCAATCACCCCCCTCTTCTAATAACCAGTTAAAATATTCTTTTCATATAAATATATATATATATATGAAATGTACACACAACACTCTCTTTCATGGTTTTTATGCTGCTACAAACGGCACATATATATTTATTGATCTCCTGCATTTTCTTGCACATTTGCACTCTTGCTCATCTCTGCTGCTAAACTACAGTACTGGTCAAATACTGTACTTTTCCTCAATGTAGCCATTGTCATTTGCTCTGAATGTTGTCTTGTCTTGGCATGTTTAGTGGTATTGTTGCTCTTGTTCTATGTTGTTTTGCACTTGTGTTCTGTTCTCTTCTGCTCTTGTGTGGCACCATGGTCATGGAGGAATGGTACTGTGTACTGTGTATATGGTAGAAATGTCAAAATCTACTTGACTTGACATACAGATTTTAAAATGAATTGCTGTGCTTTCTTATTTTTTCCATAGCAGTATAGTGTGCATTGCTGTATCCAGGTATTGCCTGATAAAATGCTTTAACATTCAAAATGCCACCATGTACGCTTAGAATAACTGACTCATTCTGCATCCAATTTGTAGTTACAAAAAGTAGGCATTAGAATGTGAAAGTCAGCGATGTTTGGGGGTAAATATAGCACTAGCTTGAAGCAAGGTCGAGTTACTAACCTGAAGTACACAAAAGGGGTTGTGATTCAGTGGTGCTTTCACAGAACCCCTGAGGGCATCTCCGCCTGTTGGGCCAGAGGGGTTGTGCGTGTGTTTTGTTGTGGTGTGCTGGAGGTGAGCGTGCAAAATGTTTTGTTGGAAAGCTGACTGCTTCATTTGTCCTGTGTCCCTGCGAGTCTAGCCTGCATTTTTTAGGTTGGAACCTATCCTCCCCTCTTGCTCTCACCAAGGCCAAGGCTGCTGTTTTCTTCATGGCTGAAGATATTTGTAGAGGTGGAGAGAAGACATATTTTCTTCATATTGCTCCCTCCATCAGTATAACAAATCCAAGCCTTTGGCTGGTCAGGGAATTGACTGAATAACATTTTTGCTCCTCAATGAATGTGATGCATTACCACACTGTGTGTGATAACTTACCACATTGCTATTGGGAATATTTAAGAGCTGCTCAAAGTGGAAGAAAATTATGTAATGAATATTTTTAGAAAACAGCTGCTGTGTATATACATTTTATGAACAATGATAAAAGGGACCACTAGGTATGGCTCAAAATGACTTTTAATACAAAATGTTAATAAAAAGTAATACACATTGACTTTTGAAGGTTCTCATTATGACAGCAGTGCTTTGTTTTTATTCATGTGCCTACAGAGTGGAGTCAGGAGATTTCATTGTGATCATTTAGCAAAAATAGTCCATAAATTCATTTTGATGTTTTTTCAAACTGACTGATATATAATGCTTCTTCAGTACAAGAATATGCACAGATAAGTACTAAGAATCTCTCCAGTATCATAGCACACCCTCTGATGTCCCTAGAGCATTTCCACATGTTTGTGAAAATGACCAGATGGCAGTGATTATTGGCAATTTTGAGAATATTGAAAATGATTGAAAATATCTCTTCAAAAACACATACTTGTGGTAATCACCCAATCATATTTCTGAGGCATACTTCGATTTCACAGAGTTTTTGTGACATATTTTCTCATAATAATAGCAGAAATGAGACCCTGCTGTACCTTATTAAGGGTTCTGTGGGGTAATGTCAGAAAAGCATTTGCTTAGTTTTTTTTTAAAGAGCATAAAACATGGATCTTCAATGTCATCACCCCAAAGAGCCCTTTTGACACCTTTATTTTTAAGAGTTTAGAATGTGGCCATGGACTGCTAAGTAGGGCTTTTGCCAGATGTAACCTTGAGGGTAAAATTTTGCTTCTCTTGAAAGGTGGTCCCTCTGTAGCCAGCAGTGTCTATGCTGGGCTGTGATGGAGTGCTTAATTTTACTGAGTCTTCCATCGCCTTGAGCTCAAAGTTTTAGTCATCACTCTTCAACCACCATTCAGTCAGGCAGCAGACTGTTATGTGCTCGTCTGGATGGGGGCTGAGTAAACCCCCAACAGTGTTCCTCGTCAACTTTGGAAAGACAGAGAGTGTGTTTTCCCAACACAACTGACAAGGCTTATACTGACAAGGTTATAAAATGAAGGTACTCCACTGACATCAACATTTTGTCACAAATATCTTTTTTTTATTCTAAGACAGCTTTTTATAGGTGACATGATGAGTATAATGTAAAAAAAAACCAACAACAAAGGACATGATGGCTCAGGGCAAGCTTAGGGGACGAACAGTGATTTATGGACAGTTCCATCTTGGCCTGGTAGGACTGGATCAATCTTAATTAAGAGTTTCCCTTTAGCCCCATATCTCTGATGTGCTTTATCAACCACCCACTCAAGCTTTGGAGGTTTTCATGCTTCTGTTCATTAGTAAACCTTTGGTAGGCTAAGAATCATGAGCTAAGCTTTGGTGTTCCTTTTTTTCACATTAGACATTAAGGTTTAGTGGCTTGAATGGTTCATTGTGATTTTTAGTGTCCTTGAAGGAACTGGGCTCACTTTTGATTGTGAATTTGTTCTTTTTTTTTTTTAAGTTCAAGTAACGAATGTTAAACTGTTTGGCTCCAGGACAGGCAAGCAGCATGTAGCTCACATAGCAGTCTTTAAAACATTATAACTAAAACTGTGTAGAAAATTGTTGTATAAATATAGTTTAAACTATTGCTTTTGGTAATAATGTAAATTATGTAAGTGGAGCTCAGGAGAAAAATATTTTAAAAAATGTTGAAAGGTTCCTTTCATGTTTGTAGTGTTAAAGTCAAATATTTACATAGATAATAGTGAATTACGAATTCAAAGAGAAGCTGTTGTCTCACGTCTGCTTCAGTAGGAAAAAGCTTAGGAGGTTACATTTTTAAGACCAGAAAAAAATCTGCCGTTTTTATAGATAATACTGCAATTTCTGAAATTTTCTAGTACAGTAAGGTTGAAAAGTCTGAGAAATGCTGCTACTTTGCATTCTAATATTATTTCTGTTTACAAATCTGTAGTCGACATAACAGTGTGCGTGAAATGAAGATTATTTCAAGATTCCTTTTTGGTATTCCTCCCTTTTGCTTCTGTGACCGTGTGCACTTGAGCTGGGCTCCTTGGTGCAAAAGCCTCTGATTAGTAGATCAAATCCACCTGAGAGCTGTCTGAACACGCTTCAGTGGAACACATGCAAAAAAGCAACCCTACATACACATGTGCGTGTGTGTGTGTGTGTGTGAATACATGTACTGTATATGTGTGTGTGCGCGTGTGTGTCTGTTTGTGTGCATGTATAAATAGGATCTTCAGGGAAAAGCATTAAATATGTATAATTCCTAAACTTTCTTTTGTTGATCTTTTGTCGGCAGGGACTCAGACTTTTGGATCTAAAAATGTGTGTAAAATGTATAGTCAAAACATTAATATTCTTATGAAATGAATATCTTAAGTGGTGCTAAAACAGTTTTACTTAAAAAAACATTGCAACTTAAATCAATGTGGAAAGATTCATGCAAACTGTTGCCATAAATCTGAACATTTAATTTTCCACAGTTTGCATTAGAAAGTCTCCTCATGTTTGTGCATTCCGGGCTGCTGGAGGAGCTGCTGCAGACTCCAACCTGCTGTGAAGCTCACGCCGCGTGCCTGCTTTCGAGCCAGATCACAGGGCTTTCTCTTCTCCCAGGATGCACTGCAGCTGGCACTAAAATTCTTTTCCTCCCTCTCCATTTCCATCTACATCCATCCACTGCTCTCCCCTTTCATTTTAAAAAAGCATTTTAAAAGTTTTTTAGTTTTCAAACATAATGGAAACACTGGGAACCCCATTAAACATCACATTAGAAATTGTTTGTCCAAGCTCACATGGTTTTCTAATTAGCCTGTTAGCTAAACACACTATATTAGAACTCGCTAATGGTAGTGGGAAATCATGCATGTATAATAGCCTGTGAGAGTTACAGAAGAGCCATCGCTGAAAAGAGGGAGGCTCTAAGAAAAGCTTTCAGGGTTTAATGCAGAGGCCAAAAATATTTCTGCCGATAATTTACTCTTCTTTTCTATCAGTATGATCACTTAATGATGTTGGAATATTGTTTTTTATATAAAATATGAGAGGTACATTAGGATGGTGGTAGCAAATTGCCAAAAATGTTTGGAACCCCAGGTTTTATCAGTGTCCTTGAGCAAGTCACTTAATCGTCAGTTGCTACAGAGGGATTGTCCCTGTAACTAATGATTCTAAGTTGCTCTGGCCAAGAGCGTCTGCAAAATGCTGTAATTGTTTATTCATTATTATTATACACCCAGGTCCATTAATATTTGGACATCAGCTTAGTGATCGACCACGGCTAATTTGAGCTCAATATATAGACATCCAACTTGGATTATGTATTCCCCTTAAATTCTTTCAGCACTTGAAATCTGGTTTTAAAGACCAGAAATCCAAAAATAGAAACTCACATCTGAGATGACACCGGACATCTTCAGGTGTGGGTGAAAAATGTCCCCAGAATCTCCTGAATACTGGGCAAACAAGGACTTTCAGTTACACTTAATAGCTGAAGTTCTCTGTGGCAGTCTACCAATAAGAATGTCTAGCAGCAGGGTAACGTTAGAAAGCGCGGTGGTTGTCAAGGTCTGTTGAGCGAAATCAATATTACGTAAGGTGGGGTACGTGTGTGTGTGAAGGTGGCATTACTGTAAGTGACTTGAGTCTAAAGGCTCCTTTAACACTGTAAGAGATATGTATAGTGGAGTTCCAAATTATAATTAGAAAATAGAAGTCGAATTTCAAAAATCAAGAGCTTTGAAATTCTTTCAACGTTTTTCCCACTAAAGACATTCACTTACACAAGAATCGCCACCATAGCTTTGCAGAAAAGTCTCTAAAGAGTAGAACACATTTTAGTGACAGGTATTAAGGCAAAAAAAAAAGTCTGACCTCTTTTTTTTTCTAAAGGTCTTAACACAGTCAGTATCTCCAACAAGGCTAGAGATATTTCATATTGTTTTTCTTCTAAATGTGTCTGATGTTGATCTTCGGGTTTAAATGAAAATTAAAAAAAAGATTTTGTATAGACACTACATGCTTTGCCTATATTGCTTGTATGATGTCTGAAGTAGGTCTTGTAGTGGCTTTTCAGTTTCTTTCATAATAGATCTGTATATTAAAGCTGCAGAATATTTTGTTTGTTATTCTTTGTCACTATAGTTTGTCTTTACAATACTGAGGCCACAAATCTAACAAGTAAATACAAACAGTTTACAATAATTGCTGTTGTGCTGAGCTTGTGTTGAATGAAAATGTCACCAGTATCTTTTTTGTTCTCTTAAATTAAACTGACCAAAGATCTGTCTATATAGGGCAGCCTTGCTGCCAATCACAGCAGCTTCATTCTCTCAGTAATCACAGCTTTGATTTTTGATGTATATCCATCTTCTTTTGCTTTAGGCTCTATTTGAAATTGAGGACCATGACCAGTGTTAAGCAATCTTCATGGACTCTATGCTTCTTCCTGCAGTGTCAAAGCTGACAACCCAGCAAAATTAGGTTATGAATAGGGTGACCGTTTCACGCATAAATACAAGACACGGGTGAAACAATTATATTATCCGGTCAAGATAACCTTCAGACATCATTAAAAGGGTATCAGTGAAAAAAGTGAGGACACTCAAGTCCTTGTGGCAGTTTATAACGTCCACCACAATTATAGCAAGACCATACATTTCTGTCTCCTTTGTGATATTCCATATCATGGTAAACACAGTGTGTGTGAGCTGTGTTGGCCCAGAGATTCATAAAATTCAATTCACATAAACATAAAACATTTAACTACACCTTATTAAACACTAAGCTGGGGACATCATTGTTGATCAGGAGACAATTATTTTTTTTATGTTGTTCTAGGAACCATATTGACGTCATTTAAATCTCTAGAGACATTAGTCACAATGTTACTGACACTAAATATATTATAATATTTTATAACATTTGCTATTTTATTAGCATTAAAACATTAAAAATAGATTCTAATGGGGTAAACCAACTGCATTAGCAACTCAGGCTAGCTAACTGGCTAACTATGCGAACTATCAAGTTCTGTCTCGTGTTAATAAACTAAGATATCTTTTTAAAATCTTTAAAAACAGAAGAGATAGGCAGGTAGCATTACCAAGTAAGCAAAGTAATTCCATATCATGAATTAAAATGTTTCAAAATAAAGTCTACACACTCTAGCTGCAGGGGTATAGAAACAGACACCCTGTAGTACTGCTGGTTGCAGTAAAACACTGGAGTCCCTGTCTTGTGCCCATTGGACCTCAGGATAGGCTCCAGGTACCTGGGGTATCCTAGTAATGTTTAAACAGTTACAGGAAATGAATGAATGCGGTAATGGCAATACTGCGTTATCTCATTATAACTTAATTGTTGTAGCCCTGTTTCTCACTGTGTATTTGTTGATATTAAAGTGAAAGTGACCATTTGTCATACGTGAACACACCACAGCACACAGTGTGAAAAGCACGAAAATCAACCTCTGCATTTAACTCATTCACCAAGTGAAGCAGGGGGCAGCCAGGAACACGCCACCCAGGGAGCAGTGTGTGGGGACAGTACCTTGCTCAGGGTACCTCAGCGGTGCCTAACACCCTTGGGGATCGAACCCAGACATTCTGGTCGCAGGGCGGATGCCTTAACCACTAGGCCATCCAGCTGCCCCTTAATTAATTAATTAATTAATACATCATACCATGAATTAGTGAAAAATGTATGATCTTACCTGCCCCAGCACAATGTGTTCTGTGTGAGAGTCGCAGAAGGTATAAACTGCCAACCGTGTAATGGTGTTTGAAGGAGATCTATAAGCTGATTGGATAATATCATTGAGCACCTTTGAAGGAACAACAGCAAAATGAGGGGGATCCTACAAGTAGAGATATATATCCCTTTTTTACTTAAGGCTCATGGTATACACACCTATTCTTTTTAACCATGGTTACATCCTAAATTCAACAGCAATTGGAATCAGTAGACCTAAACAACCAGGATCAGTGAGTTGTTTTCTAAATTTTTTTAAATAAATAGTACATATTCAGTCATAGTATCTAGCTTAACTAGCAGGGGTATTATGTTAAGTGACCGGTGTGATCAGATGATGAGATGTTTGAGTTGATTGGTTTGTGGGGTTTTATGTCAATATTTGGTTCTCCGTTGTGTGGTCCACCTTCATGATAGCTTTGTTAGTGTGTTCTCTTGTCTCCTTCCGTTATAGTACTGAGTTTTGCTTTCAGACGCTTGCACTTGTTTACTTTGTTTAAATAAAGGTCATTAACCATGGAAGTCTCCATTTGCACCCTCCCTCATTGTGTGGAGGAAGAGAGATGCAGCAATCTGCTTATGCACCTGTGAGAACATCCGATGATGTGTATGTCTTGTCTTGCTCTTGCCTCTAATCATCTGTTTAATAAATAAGTTGGATCACCTAAAATTAAGTGGAAATATGGGATGTATGATGACACATTTATGAATATGAAAAAGCTTGAATATAGCACAAATAAAGTCCAGACAATGTAGTCACATTATACCCAAACTGCTCTGAAAGAGAACAAGAGAATCTTACTGAAAGGTGCTTTTATATACTGCACCTGTGATGTCCTTGGGCTTGGCAGTGATAAAGGCAAAAGCACAGCTCTGAAAGCTGTTGGCCAGTCTTTCAGACATCGATAAAGCCTTGTCTTCAACTAAGCAATCATGACAATGGATTATCATTAACTATAATTTTCACATCAAAGACAGTCTAAGATCTGTATCTGGAAAACCAGACATTTGACATTGTGCTCACTTTGTAGTCTGTGCAAATAGCAGCTAATTAGTATAACTGTGTCAGTGAATTCGACATGTGGACAAAGTTTCCAACAGACCATAGAGGCTTGCACCAGAAATTATCTAATGCAATTAGATCGAGCAATTATGAAGCAATGTTCTTAAATGTGTTAGTTAATGGAATACTGATGAGTGGAAATTGTGTGCTTTTAATTAACCACATCATAAGTATACACATGTACTGGTTAAAGCAGCAACTGTGTTTTTGTCTCTAGAGCCAAGATATAACAAGTGGAAACAGTGAAAGAATGCAGTGAAAATGAGCAAGAATTTTTGCTTTGAAAAATGTAGTTGATGTCTTGAGTTTGTTAGTAAAACATAAGGTTGGGTCCAGTTTTGCCCCTAGTCATTGCATACTCTGTCACCACTACGCCTGTTTTAATGTAATGAGGGACTAATTAGTCAGACTTGGTATTTGATGATAACTACAATTAATACTGGCCTGCCATAAGAAAATATATTGAATACTAAGTGAACACTCTGACATAAAATTGCTCATCACTGGGTTAAAGACATGTTTGGCTTGAATGAAGCACCAAAAGTGATGCTAAAATTCATATCATAGATATCTCAGTAAACTCATGTAATATTTCACAATTATGATGTCTATTTCACCCATTTAAGCCATTTAGGGCCTACATTCAGGCATTTATCGAAAACACACCAAAATAGGAGCTAGGAAATGTTTTTTCTTTGTGTTTAATGTATCTAACTGACCAACCAACAAAATCCAGGGAACTTTTATCAGATACAGGTATTCATATATTTTTAATACCCAAAACTGAAGAATAATTAATGTCTAATGATTAATACTCTGCATTTTAGACTGTGGGTCAGGAGCAATCATCACCAGTCTAATTAGTTGAGTTTGCAGTAAAAAAAAAAAAATTATTCCATGTTTTTTATGTCTTTCATTTCATTCAGATCATAAATTGGTTAGTTAAGGTTAGTTCAGAGAGTCACTGACTCCTCTGGCTATAAGACATCACTGAGGTTTTATATAAGCTACAGAGTGATTTATAGACAAGGGGATACTTTTAACCTGTCCTGTATTTGATTTGCAGAGCTTTAGAACACAAACCTAAGGATAGCGTGAGGGTGAACAGACAGTTGGAACTAAAGACACACAGACACATGTGCTAATTTCCCAAATCACATAAGTATAATTATTGCTTGATCCCTGGCTGGCTAAGAACCCTTATTCTTAATGCTGACCAGGCAAACCCAGTCATAATAAAAGTCCCCCTAGAATCAGTCCAGAGGCCTCCGACTGGGGACATTACAAACATGGGAAGGCTGTGAAAAGGGAATTCCACCAATTTATGTAGAACTGAACAGAGGTAGAATAAAATCATTCAGAGGGCTTTGGTATAAAATGTTCTTAGGCTCGTCTGCTAACTTTTGAACCATTTAATCATACAGAAATAAAATAATCAATGGAGTTTGATTTGTGTGTGTGTGTGTGTGTGTGTGTGTGTGTGTGTGTGTGTGTGTGTATGTGTGTGTGTGTGTGTGTGTGTGTGTGT
>JBBPDH010000124.1:21560169-21570653 GCA_037974565.1 Clupeocharax schoutedeni
TACTGCTGCGCCAGATCACCTCTACCGTCTCTATTTACAGCAGAACATGTATAACCAGAGTAACTATGATCCTCAGAGACTCGTCTCACCCCAGTAACTGTCTTTTTGACCTGTTGAAATCAGACAGGATTATCTTCAGACCATAAGACTTCAAGCTGTCTGTCATTTAATCAGCAAACGAGCACACTGCATTTTACAGCATGGATATTTCTGTTCTATTACATTTTGTACTGTGTACACATCTTGCTTCTGTAATGTTTGTAATATTTGTTCAGTTGTAATATTTATTTTTGTATACGTTAATAGTTTTGGCCTTTCCAAATGTCTCTTTGAATTTCAGAACTACTTGCGCCAGTCAGTAATCATATCTCTTGCTTAATACATCATTCATCACTTCATTCATACATCATTCATTACAGTGTTCTTGCTGCCAAGAAGAAAGACAAGATTTAACTTGTTTGTTTATGTTTTGTTTGTTTGTTTGTTTGTTTTTCATTTTGTATGTTGATTTACATAGACTCACTTAAATGGCAAACATGTATTGATGAGCTTTTAGGGTTGTAAATATGCTTTTTTGCGACCATTGAAATCACAGGTGTAATGATGAATTTATACATTAAAAAATACTAAATATATGCTTAACAAATAAAGCATTTAAATGTTAAATTTGCAACAGTCTCAAATCTGAGTGCTAAAGCTTAAATTAAGGCTATTAAACTCACTTACCTCGCCTACTGTTTTTACAACGTTTTCCGTCATAACATTTCACTTATGAGATTTTGCCCAAACACTTGAACATGAATAATTAAGGCTCATACACACTTAAGATGTTTTATGCAATTGACCACTGTTCTGACAGGCCTTCAGTAACTGCACATTGGATAAATATCTAACAGTATATACTTGAATTGTTTCGATGACATGTAGGTTTCACACTTAATTCACAATCACATTCTATATTACCAAAAACTAGAATATATAAGCATATATAATATATAAGTAAATAAGTATAAGTATATGTGATAAGAAATATCTTTTTCATGTGGATTGATTGATTTGAAAAAAAGATTATACAGATTGGAGAACAAAATGTCCAAAAGAGCATTAAAATATCAAACATGAATGGATTAAGTCTGTGGTAATCTATGCAGACTATATCTACTTTACCTAGTTCTGATTGTGCTGCTGCACTGACAGAAAAAAAAGAGATACAGACATTACTTAATCAAAATTCTTGGAATACAATAAAGGCTTCAAGATCTGTGCATATATGCATATGACCATAAACCCATTCATTGTAAGAAACATGGAGCAAGGAAGACTGATTTCATACTGAATCTACCCTGTAGGCCTCGATGGTCGCAATACTAACATTGATTTTATAGGTAGAAGTGCAATGGTTTTTTTCACTACTCTAGAAATCAGTGTTCCAGGTAAGTGCTCCAAGTCCTTTTTGCGCTTGAGCTATGCATTGTAAGGTGGATTTCCTGATTAACAATAAAGACGGTGATTCTTCTAGCTGTGGTTGATTTTGAACCATTGTATTTCTGCAGAGACCGAAATGGTGACGGCCTACTTGTCACTGTAAGGACCTTCCTTGGTTCTGCTCAGTGCAGTAGGGTGACCTTGTATATCAGCAGGTGAGTGTGAGTCCTGCTGAGCTGCAGATCCACAACTGTGGCTTGATTAATGACAGCAACGTGCCAAGAGACGGGACACTACCAACTTTGCTGAGCAACACCTTCTCCTTACACCTTTTTATAGGGGAGCAAATGGCCCCAGAAAAAAGGCTGCTGCTGGAAACTCCTCACTCTAACTCAAAGTGAGACTTTGCCAATCATCTGTCTTCCTTTGCCCAACCTTGTGAGTCTGCACTTTTTTCAGCTAGTGAGGAATGTTTGGGTCAATTACAGGAAATCTCTCGAAAAAAATAATGCAGCTTTTTCAGGCTTATGCCACATTGTTGCACATCAAGACAACTACTAATTTATATATAATTATCTAAAATTAAGAAGTAGTGCTTCATTTTTTTTACCGATGATGGAAATGCTAATCATCGATAAATGTCGACATAATATTTTTCCGTTTAACTTTAGTGCATGAATTCTATATCGATACTTCAGATGTCGCAAAAACTACTTTGGAAACACTTTTTGTCGGAAAAAAAGGGCTTTAAAGCAAATAAATGTGTCACGTGATACAATCTGCTTTTGGGTTGGAACCGGTGGTCGGTGACAGCCTGTGATGGGCACAGCATCAGGACTGATGAATCCACAACATCCCAAACGCCGGCCGTGTCACTCTAAACTGCTGCAGCCAGAGATTTCCACCACCTCCTCCCAGAAGGTCTTATTCCGTGGTCTCTCCCGTACCCTTGAGTTTCATACCACATGACTGGTACCGGTCCGCGGGTACCACAGAAAAAACACACATTTTTTTTACGCATATTCTGTCTGTCAATAACAAAACGTCGCAAAACACTGGATGGAAAATTGGTTAGTGTTGGCTCTTCTGTAAGCAGATTAGTAGAACATATTCAGGAATGAATCCTGAGATTGTGTTTAATAGCCATTGGATGATAGGTTAGCAGCATTCAAATGTAATTACATGGTTGCATTTTTATTTGCAGTTAGTTTTGTAATTAATTATATTTGCATTTAATGCATAGTACATATTATACTACTTTTTCTTTATGCTTTTACATCAAATAATGACAATATTGTAAATAAGAGTTATTTACAAATAAGAGTATAAC
Source organism: Clupeocharax schoutedeni (assembly GCA_037974565.1). Classification (NCBI taxonomy): domain Eukaryota; kingdom Metazoa; phylum Chordata; class Actinopteri; order Characiformes; family Alestidae; genus Clupeocharax; species Clupeocharax schoutedeni. The sequence goes on from JBBPDH010000124.1 coordinate 21,562,925, forward strand.
ACAGCAGTCTCTCTCTCACACACACACACATTTGTGATGCGATCACAAACAAAACCCATTTAGTCACACTCACTCATAATGAAGTTATAAGGAGTGTTTCAGCCCAAACTATTATTGTAAATATAACATAACACTTTTTAGAATAAAACTTGCAGAATTTGAAAACAGCAGTGATGATTAATGTATTATTCTTTATATGAACAATGCAACTAAGAGTCACACACAATAAGTCTACAAAATCTAGATATAAACAGATGATTCATAAACAACATTCATTTTTGCACTCTGCCCTAAGCAAGTGAACTGTTCTGCTGCTCTTCGTTTGCACTGTTACTTTAACAACTCCAATTTCTAGCATCAAAAGACTCCTGCAGGTAGATCAAGCAGCTGGGAGTTAACATTGAAACATTGGTCACTAGCTACACTCAACCAACAAGTTGAAATATGTATTGTTTGGTTTAAAAAGCATTTTTTATGCTTTTATGGTATACTTCTTTAATTGCATAATACCACTCTTACACACACACATACAAATCACACGTTCTGATATTTTTAAATCTTGATAAGTGCCCTCTTATCCAGCATTATTATCCATTCTCAAGTCCTCACAGTCCTTAAGAGTGTAAATCTTTATAGGGATTTATGGCAGCAGTCTGGTTTAGCTATAGCATAATGAGCAGCCCTGCAGCTTAACGCTGACCCAACAATGACCTATAAATTAGCAGTTTTAAAGATGGCTTCTGTTCTGTGTTTACTCTAATTTGGCAAACAGCTATCAAAAAGCCAGACATAGGAATTCAAGAGAGAAAAGGGGAGTTAAGAGGTGGGAATGTGGATGTCTTTGTGACAAAGAAGCCACCTTGGAATTTAAAGTTGAGGATTATCAGCTCATTATCTGAGCCTCAGCTATCATCAATCTCCTAATGCCAGAACAGTCTTTCTCCTCTTCTAAATTCCTCCTCCTCAGCAATGGCCTCATTTATCTTGGCTGTGTCGGCCTGGCTGGGGCTAAATTACCAGGCCTTTGATAGCCAGGTGTGTGAGAGTGGACACCTGCATGAAGTTTAAATCTGTATTTTCTATGGATACAGAACATAGACTTTGTGATTAACATGATTCCTAGGGTGCAGTTTGAAGGCTTAAATTAATGCGACATATGTATGTATTTATTTAACTCTTTATTTATCTCTAATAGATAATAAAGCTAAAACCCAGACAATGATTAGCAATTGTTACTACCCTCTTAAAACTAACTTCGCTAGTAAGGGGTCTTTCTATGATACCAGAAATATGATACAGTTTTATCTCCCCAAGAATGTTTTGGTGCATTTTTGAAAAAGATTCTGGAACAACTAATTACAACAGGTTTTCTGTCATGAAGACTAATCATTTGACCAAATAAAAGATCATACAGAACCACTGAAGAACCATTCTTTATGGTGTAAAAATCCCCCTTTATAAAGAACATGGACTCTGACATGTCTCTTTTCAGTACCACCATGTTTTGAGGGAAGTACTTTTAAGGATCAAGCATTTGCCCGTGAAGCCTGTGAGGTGCCTGTGTCACACTAGAAATGTATAGTAACCCCACCTTCTTACCAAATAAACATAATGTTGTGTTTATATTTGCTTACCATTTAGTATAGAAGCAGTGGTATTTTTTCATTTCTCTATCATCTGCACAGATCACTGTTCTATGAAGTGTCTCACTTTCTTTGGCATTTGTCTTTTAGTAAAGTTTTAGTAAATCCTTTTAGTAAAGTAAGGAGGTGCCTTGCCCATGCGGGGCGCCTGGGGAGCAGTGTGTGGGGACGGAATCTTGCTCAAGGGTCCTTCATTGATGACACTAGCAGTGTTGGGATTCGAACCCACAACCTTCTATATAATTGCAGGGGCAATGTCCTAATCTCAGAGAGATCAAAATGTTGTCCATATAGGCTTAAAAGGCATAAGAGAGATCATAAAGGAAAAAACATTTTAATAAAAGAAATGCCTCTATTCCTGCAATTGAGATTCACTCAACTTCATCAACACTCAACTTAGTGATAACAGGAATAGAAGCACTGCAGAAAAAAAGGAGAAAATAAATAGATTAAAAAAAAGATAAGAAAACCGCCTCAACTAGAAATGACCATAAAATGTTCCAAACACATGTTTTACAAAGAGCAGCATGACAAAATGTTTTACAAAGAATCCACAAACGCATATTAATACTAACTAGAAAATGAGCAGGGGCAGAGTCAGGAACTTACGGGGGCACGACTAAGACCAAAACATACTCACATGAAACAGACACATAAACAAAGGCACATGGAGAATGTAAACAAAGATAGCTGAGGGAAACAGTTTATTTTAGAGATAAACTAGACAAAATATGAACAAAATGATTGTGAATTAAGACATTGTGATGTGGTGAAAACACATCGGGTCTAGATTTACTCATAAACTTGTTTTGCAGTTATGTATCAGTTTAATCTTCATTTGAAAATGTTCAAATGCTCACAAGTGGAAAAGAAATAAATATCCATATTATTTCCCATTCAGATGCATCACTTCATTAGTTTGTTACTTAATTTGCCTGTCTCTGCAATTTTCATCATACCTTTTTATGAATTTTATGGAAAGGATGCTTGATTGCAAACAACATGCACTATAGTGATTTATCTTCTTCCTTGATTACCTTTAATTCCACTTGGATCTATTAAACTGCATAGAAACAAAATGCGTATTTGACCATGATTTAACTAATTGGTGCAGAGTTTATTGCTTTATCTCAAATTGTCTCACTCAAATTGAAGAATTAAATGCTAGATTGTAGTTGCATGAAATGCCTCCTTCTCATTTAATCCACTTGGTGAAAAAAGAAAAAAAAAACATGCTGCATTCTGTCTGTTTAGACTGATTATCCTATTTCGCACCAACTCTAATTCCTTGTTATCTGCTATACTGATTGGAAGCCTGCAGCATAGGGACACTTAATATCGCCATAACAGCACAATAATGGCCAGAGAAAATGCTCATGTCTGGCAGCCAAACACAAGCGTGCTCTTCACCGGCTCAGCTCTATTTCTAATTAACATAACAATCGCACATATTGACAAATGGGCCTCGTTATTACTCTTTACGACAGTTTCGTCTCTACCCATGGGCTTTATCTCTTTCCATTTTCATATTGTAGCATGTCAGGTATGGGCCAGTCTGCAAGAGAGGCCTTAGTCCCAAGCTCATTTTGGTTTCCGTACAAAAATGACCTTGTAGCATTACTTTCAATTAGAGCCGTGCATTGATGGACCCCAGGCACCGGTGCATGGCAGTGCTAGGAAATTCCACCCCTTTGTCCAATGGAAAAGTTCACCACAGTTGAACTCCTGACTGAATGTGCTCCGATGTAATCCTGTCTCAGCTGATTGAAAATGGGCTAAAAGAGGGCTTCTGTCAGTCAAGTAGACTTTGAGTAAGATGAAGAGGAAACTAATCACTGTTATCAGCTCACATACAGAGACTCCAACGATCAAATGACAGAGCTAAGACTAACACAGAAAGCAGACTAGCTAATCAGCCCCTAAACATCACAGAGCTTTCATTGTACTTTACAGTGAATATGAGGTTCTTTTATAACTTCACTTCTTTTACACCTTTGGTGTTTGTTACCAACATCTCTATTTCGGCCACATTTGACCTCACAACCAAGTTCCACTAGTGAGCTCTAGGCACCTACTTGAAGTTATTTTCTTCTCCCACCTCTTGTGAGAAGAATAGCAGCTGATATAGGGCGTGTACCTGCCAAATGCAATACTTCTTGTTTATAAAAAACTGGGGCAGGCTCATCAGCATTGAAGCATGTTCATCTGCAATAGCAGCTTTCATACGTTCATACTGTTGGTGTTATTATGTGATAGGAGAAAATACCTGCAAAATAGGATTCCCTGAAACAATAGATGGGAGATAAATAAATGGGAGAAAAAAATGGGTAAAAATTAATAACTGCAGTTCAAAGAAAGAACATTCCATGTCACAGACGAAATGTTGCACCATGTCTCAAAAGAGTAAAAGACTTAAAAGAGCATATTTATCCCTCTCTGGGAGCTGTGCAGTCTGGACTTGAGAGATTTCTTCTATCTCCCCAGCTGCCAGCCTGTCCCTTACTGATGAGGATGCCTCGGTAGGGGCCTGTCCTCCTTTATAGCTGAATGTAAAGAATGAGCTAGTCCATTACAGCCCTGCAGAAAGGCTCTCCAGGCCGTAACACACAACAGAGTTGGGCAGAGGAACATGTTGGCCCCAGAGGTATTTTCACATACTCCACGAGCTTTTCACTTTTGACACTTTTTTCTTCCGCCATCCTATAACTTGAGAGGTTATTCTCAGAGTATGCCAGACTCTACATGTAATGGGAATTGTATTTTGTCTTGTATTTCGGTATGCAAATTTTACAGGAGATGAAGAAAACCCTCTTAAAAGGCCCAGGTTTTAGGAAAGTAAATAGGTAACAAAAAAATAGGTAACAAAAAAAAAAGACATAGTAAAAAAAACAGCACATATTCTAAGGGATCAAGAGAGGTTAGAATCGATCACATTAAAATACATTATGACTGTTTTGGGGGGAAATTCAAACAGAACAGAAAAAATACAAAATACAGAATATGTGTACCATAAAAGTTTATATTAAAAGATTATGTTTTGTATTTGCAAGGTGATATGTTAATGCAATTAGTTCTGTAAGAAATCTTAACTGATTTCATTTCAAAAGGTGAAGTGGCTTCCTTAAGAGTAAATGATCATAATAATAATAATAATAGATGTTTACATATTCTTTGTAGATCAGTATAATTCAGCCTTTAAGGTATTTAAAGTCCCATTTAACAGTTAATAATATAATTAACAATATAAAACCTTCTGTGGTGTGTAATTTATTCCCACATTTGCACCTTGTTCATTCACACAGTTGTACTCTTAAAAATAAAGGTCCCAGAAAGGGTTCTTGGAGCAATGCCATCTTCTTTAGAGAACCTTGTTTGTAAATGTAACATGAATGTAACATGAATGAACACTATTTCAAATATAATGCCCCTGTATATAAGGTAAAGTAATTTTGTTTATTTATTCTGAGTAAAATCTGCTTCAAAATAAAAGCAGACACCTTAACCACAAAAGATAATTGATTCTGTAGTATAAAGCCAAAACTAAATGTGTCACTTTGCTAACACTTTTGGAGCTCACTGCTGGTGACAGCTCTGATGTACTGTGTGACAGATATTAACACCAAATTGATTATGTTAAACTAGAGAGCAGCAAAGTCACATTAAGCCATTACACTGGAGTATATCCCTATCACAGGTTTTAATGTAGATTTATGTGGTGGATTTACTGTATGTATGTTTTATAGTATCTATAATTTAGATGTAGCAAGAGTCATGGTGATAGGAGCTTCATCACTAGCAGGCATTAAGTAATGGCCTTAAGATAAGATGACTGCAAAATTTGGAGCACTCAGAAGCAGCTTATTTGTTTCACTTGTTTCACTTCACTCAAATTGTTTTATTAAAACAAAAATATTAAAAATAAGCACTTTTAGGTACATTCCTTATGTAACTTATGGATTGGGATAATATGGCAACGAGGAAGATGCTTTGATTCAACAAATCTGGCAGCAAAAAAGTGACCGACATGCTCATATATCCCATATGACTGACATGCAGTGAAATATATCATTCACTGATGTTTACAGCTGTTTGTGACGTCTATCCTGCTGTTTAGACGTACACTTAAACAAGTAGCCATACAGTTTATTACATGAAATTCAGATACTATTTAACCTACTGAGATTCGATTTGTAAAATACTGACTTTCTTATTTACTTATGTTTCCTTTCCTGTTCCTATTTAAAGAAACGTTTTCCATTCTTCACTGATGTGCACACACTGTCCATGGTGGATGGATTTTTCTTTGTCAGAGCCCCATAAGATTCCAATGAGTTTTAAATTGTACAGAGCACATTTACATTGTTCCCAGTGGAACCATTACTTTCCATGAAATAGTAATGTGTCAAGGAACAAAAAATGTGGAAAAACAAAAAAAACTTTGTACAGTTTAGGTTTTGGTAAACATTTTCACTTCTTCACTCCCAAAAAATATTAAGTGTTTTGACTTTTAAAAAGTAATTGACCCAGCAGCTTTAGAATCTTTACTCTTAATGCTTATTAATGTTAATTTTACTGTTTGAACTGTACATCTGTACATAATCAGCTTGCCTTGCACATAAGTCACCACTGTGTGTCATCACTGGAAGTAGGGTTTTTATCACTACTTTATTTTGATGGCAGCAAAGTGTGCAGGTTGTTGACATGTTTGGCCTCCTTGCCGTCTCTGAAACAGTTCTATGTAAGAGATGTTTAGATTCAGTGATGTTGACAGTAATTAGGTCTCAATGTGTAACTTCTAATTGATCCCCATTATTAACAAAATGTGCAGAAATTATTCAAGTAAAGAAATGGTCATTTATGTTGTATAAAATTTTTGTGACATAAATCAGAACTTTCTTTTTTCAGCCCTAAATATTTTGTATAACTGTGTGCCTGCTATATTAAGCACATTAAGCCTGTTTTTCAAGTTCAAAATAAGTGATAAGTGATGCAACACTACTTGAGTCAAGCAGCGAACAATGCTGTGAGGCATGGAATAATTAAAAACAAAACTGGGCATGCATAGATGTTTACTTTCTAGACAGATACCATTTAATGAAGTTTTCTCAGAGAATGCTGAACAAGATGTATGTTAATTACAGTGAAATCTGAGTACATGAGGAAGTTAGGGCAATTAGAAAGTTTAAATTCTCTAAAAGTTTGGTACTCTTTCCACAAATCACTTTTACATAGGTATAAAGATAAGTGATACTCTTTGGTGCACAGACCCTTATATTTATAGTAATAGTGGTATATAGTAAATAGTAATAATGGGCAAAATATAACACTAGGTTATGGGGAAGCAGGCGAGACTGACACCTCTCCGTCTGGCATGTTTTTGTTCAGCATTTTTTAAAGTTTTATGATTTCATGTAAATATTCATCAGATCAATACATAGTACTTTTATTTTTTCAATTTTTTCTTGTGGCAAATATCATCTCACTTTGCTTCTATGGCTAGAAAAAAGCAGACCGGCTGCAAATCCACCAGTGGTATGGCGCCCAGGAAGCAACTGGCCACAAAGGCTGCTCACAAGAGCGCCCTAGCCACCGGAGGTATGAAGAAACCTCATGGTTACAGGCCTGGCACTGTGGCTCTGAGAGAGATCCACTGTTACCAAAAATCCACGGAACTGCTGATCCGCAAGCTGCCCTTCCAGCGCCTGGTGTGCGAGAGCGCTCAGGATTTCCAGAGCTACGCCGTTATGACCCCGCAGGAAGCCAGTGAGGCAAGACAGCGGTGGGTCTGTTCGAGGACACGAACATACATAGCAATACATAGCAAGAGAGTCATCATACCTAAAGATATTCAGCTGGGCCATTGTATCTGTGGAGAGTGCGCTTAAACTAACAGCGCTTAAGGTCCCCAACGTGGAACGAGGATAACACAATCCACTGTCTGTTTTAAAAAAAAAAGACTTAAAACATTTATTTGTAATAGAATTTACTAGAATATTTTTAATTTAATATATTCTTAAATTAATTTAGAGTGGATCCCTAAATTATGAATGGATCTTATAAATAAAATGTATTATTATTTATTATTA